>VXBZ01003218.1:165915-193598 GCA_013399135.1 Heliornis fulica
GGGGGGGGGGTGATGCAGCAAAAAAGGCAGGAAGGTAAGAGTAAGGATTCAGGGAGCGTAAAGGAAAGCATTGCTGTGGCCAAGTAGAGAACCTCGGCCGTGCCCTCTGGTGTGTTGAGTTCTCCTGAAGCATCCTTCTTTGCCCTTTAAAAGGGATCAGAGCTGTGTTTTTCAGAGTACTGCTGCCACTAAGTTGGGATCCCACACACTGAACAGAGAAATTCCTTCTACTAATTTCCGTTTCATTAATACTTTCTTTTTGGATTCACTCATTTATTTTTTTCTTTGTTTTGTTTTCCCAAGATTATACTTTAAACCAAATTTATTTGTATTTGAACAGGGCTGAATTTTTCATTTTACTCCCTTTTGTTGTTGCTGTTGCGTGGACATTTGAGATGAAGAAATGGTAATAATAGTCTCATTTCTTCCTAATTAACATCTTTGTTTTTTTCTCTTGCAATGCAATTTCACTGATGGCATTTGCTTATAACTGTGACCATCTTGGATGATCAATAACCAGAATTGGTAACTGATGAAATTAACATGTAGAAAATCAAAACATTATAAATATGCTGAAGTATTCTTCTCATGGGAAATCTTTAAACATCACAAGAGAGCTCACAAAGCAACAGCCAAAGCCATCATAGTAAATTAAAATGTCCCATTAATGAGAAAGTATACCCCAGAGCTGTGTGTATGAGGAATCAAGACCCCCACCAGAGTGATACTAACCACTTCCATTACACTTCACATATTTCAAGCATTCAGATGTGACAGCCTGAGTTGTTTTCATCACATTGTTTCTGAGTCTACCAATACTGTTACCCTTGCTGGAGAAATGAGGGAGCTGAGAGGGAATCAGTTTTTTTACAAATACCACTGAGCAGGTATGAAGGCTTGAGATCAATAACACCAGACTTTAATGCAGCTATATGAGTACAAGTGAAGGAGAATGAATTTTCTTATATTTCATTCAAATAGCCATAGCGTTTTTGATATGTTATGATGATGGGAACATTAGAAATGCCTTAAAGTGATGGCTGGGAATCACCTATGAAACAACACAGTGACATGGCATTCTTATATTTACACATAAATTAGATTTCTCTTGGAGATTTCTGTGTAAGTAGAATGATATGAAAGTTAAGGAGGAACTTCAGTGCTAGAAAGCAACAAAATTACTATTGGTCAAGGCCATTATTCAACACAATTCTTCAATTATTCTATAGTATGTGTACACACATACATAAGATGTGTGTGTGTGAACAGTATTTCTTCACTGTGTATATAAAATGGATTAAATGCTACCACTTGAGAAAACAAAAGTGTAGTTTTTAAAGTGATGTTGACAGTGATACATCAGAAAAGGGATCCTTCAGCCTGTATAAAGATTTGTCTCTAGTCCGAGCTGCAATATTTTTTCTGTTCTTTTCCTGAACTAAGACAGTGGGAAGGTTTCAGCTTTTTAATTTTCTCTCCTCCCACCCTTATTGGTGAGTGTTTGCATTGCATGATACAGCATCTCTATTTAGGAAAACATTATGCAGTCTGTATGATCATGGCACTTTTGTTTATGGATGACTCATTGTTGCGTTTTCTTAAAGAACATCGTCACGTCTCTTCTTCAACCATTCCACACTGCCTTTTCTAGACAATTCTGGCTTCTGACCTAAGAATTGAAGTTTGTGGATGCTGACCTCCCATTTTCAGTTTCAAGGACTGGGATGTTATCTAAAAGCCACAGTGATAAATTGAGGCAGATAAGACTAGATAAGAATTTTCAAGGGAACACAAGTAAAGCATGGGAATTGAAATCAAGTGTTGAACCACTGAACAAGTTATGTGCAGTGTAAGCAAACCTCATCAACATGCTAGCATCAGAGGGAGCGTAGATGCAACATGCTAGCATCAGAGGGAGCATAGATGGCCGTTCAGTTCTTGGCGGCCAACAAAGGCAATAATTGTGATGGGCTCCTTGATGTGAAGAACTGTCCACCAAACCAATCAACAAGCAGCTGCCACATAGGAAGGCATTTAAGTAACTAATACTTGTGGCCTCTATTAAAATTACAATTAGCTGTTTTGTTGGGGAGCACTTACCGCTTCCAAGAGACATCTACTTTCCTTTTTTCTACAATTGCTCAGAGACAGTTATAGCATGTAATTTTTTCTGAAATTTGTTTATATTTATCAGTGCATGCTATTCATTTAGTAGATCTGCTGTTGAAGGATTAAGAAACTTTTTTTCTCTGAGTGCTGCATGTGGGTTTGATTTTTCAGTGGCATCTGTACAAAACATGAATTGGGTTATACTTATATTGTTAGCTTCCTCAAACCCTTTCCTTTCTCTGACCGTACAACATTGCCCTTTGTGACAGAATTGCTTCATCTCAGAGGGTTGCTACACTTTAAATACAATAAATGCATATAATGAACTGTAAGCAGACTGTATGCTTTCTGTTTTTCTTATGGCAATGTCTATGAAAGGAAGAAAGGAGGAAAGAGGAAAGTAGAGCGTTCTACCCTGCAAAGTGTACCCTTTAAGTAAGGGCTGAAAATGGACATATACAGCAGCTGAAACATCCACAATTATGTCACTGAATGGGAAACAGGGTGAGCCTCAGAAGCTGTAATGAGGGAGTTTCAAAATCCCACCAGTTGACTTAGCAACATGTTTGTTTGGTTTGGAGTTGCTGCTGGGGTTTTTCCATTTAACTTGAAGTTATTTGTCAAGCTCCAGAGATCCTTCTACAAAGTAAGCAGCTCTCCAAGTGGGAAAATTTTCTTTTAGCAGTGGGGAAAACTGGAGGGACTGTAGAACAGCTCCTTTACCTGCTTGGATTGTTACCTCAAAGCAATAGCTAGTTTGAGATGGAGTCTGAGTTCTTTTTTTTTTTTTTTTTCTTTTCATTATCTTCTTAAATTAACTCAGAAACAGCTCAAACTTCCAAAAATAATTCCTTTGAAAGGAATGGCAGGCTCCATATGTGGACTGGACTCAGTGGGATGTTTGGACTTATTATGCTTACTAGTGGGTGAGCAAGACATGGAGTCCCATCAGCACACAGTATGGATTCCCCCACCTTTTCCCTACCCTGGAGACCCAGGAGACAGGACTTCCAGGGCTTGCATCAAGTGGGGGAATATTTTTCATGAGCTATACAAGAGTCGTTATTAAAAAAAAAAAAAAAGAAAGAAAGAAAAAAAGAGATAAAAAGAGATACAGACACTTCTGTTTTCTCAGGCTTTTGAAGGCCACTTCTGTCTTCCCTTTGCCATTCTGGTCTCTTGAAAGTTTTTTTCTTCTTGATTTTTTGAAAAGAACCTAGGGCTTCCTTGGTGTGGGCACTATATAGAACTGTTAGTCATCTAGTTTTATGCAATATTTCTAACAAATAGACAGGTAAATTGTTTTGCTGGCAAAGATGCTGTGTTTGTTTTTTTTTTTTAAGACAGCTCATTGAAGAAATTGTAGAGAAAGTCTTTGCTATGAAGCTTGATCAGCTTCCAAAGAGTTGTTTTTCCTCATTGGATCAAATGAAACCTGTTTGAAATCATGTGTGTGAGTGTATGCGTGGAGGATGTTGTTTTATATACTTTTTTTGCATGTGTTTAGTATTTCTTTTGCTTTAGTTTGGGTTGGGGCTTTTTTGGTGCTTTTTTGTTGTTGTTGTTTGTTTCATTTTTATTGCTTTGGGGCTTTTGGTGTTTGCTTGGTTGGTTTTTGAGCATTTTTGTTGGGTTTGGCGGGGGGAGGGGGACAGGGTAGCTTGATATGGAGACAGATATATCAAAGAAACCTCCTTTCTAGAACTGGGCATTTTTTACAGCAGAAATGAGATGACAATAAACACTTGTCCAGGTTCATGTGATAGCAACTGCTTGCTGAAGAGCATGTGGGTCACTGCTGATGAATTTGAATTTATTATTCCTTTGGAGATAGCGAATAGCAGCATAGAGACACTTTAAAAAAATTGAGATATCAGAAAAATAAATTTATAGTAAAAGTCCTACTTTTAAAATGTGGTATTAAATTCTATTAATCTAAACTAAATAATGATGTAGTGCATGAAAAGTTTATTAAAAGAAACTTTTTTCTTCTGGAGCAAGTACAAGAGGGTTTTGATGTTGTTTTTATCCCTGTGCTCTGTCTTTGGGGAAAGACAGTAGAAAACAAACATGACAGTGCATTAATTCATTGTTTCAGTAAAAGATCAGATACATTCAGAATGCACATTTGTTTTCCTTCTTTGACTTTATTCAGTGCGGTAGGGGGAAAGACCGGCTTTCTGGTAGTAGATGAATGTTGCAAGTACATAATAAACCCAGATCTCCAAACACATCAGTCATGTGTCATCTGAAATATGCACTGTGTCTCACATTGCGATCGCTTCCCCAATATTCATGAAACATTCATGCTGGATATATGCGGTACGTGCCACATGGATAGATGTGACATGAAGCAAAAACAATAATCAAGTAAGTCTTCAGCATAAGGAGCCCAAAACAAGAGCAGAATAGCTTCCATTTCACCTTTGCATTTGGAATTAGGAAAGGAGTTGATTATAAATAAAGTACACAAAGCTTCTCTGCTTGCACATACGCTTGTGGACACGCACGGCTGCAGGTGTGCAGAGCTACGTGTGCACACCAGTGCGCTCTCTTCCCTCTACCCCATCATTCAGGTCAGTGAAGAGCTGCATGTCCAGTGATTCTGGGGTTTTTCCCTACTATTAAGAGGGTGACATCATGGAAGTTAATGTTGGTTAATGGCGATTTTAGCTTCTTAAGCTCATGGAGCTGTTGGATATAAAAGAACTTCCGCACCTTATTCCCACTGCTTGAATTATAACTCTGTTTCTCCTCTTCAGTCAGTCCTGTTTATTTTCCTGGGAAGCTGAAAAGAGAAATGGGTCTCTGCTATGTTTTGTCATCGCCCATAAATCCTCAGGAGGATGGAGTAATAAATATAATTTCATAGGCAGACTGTGGAGTTTGTTTTTATTTAAAGTATTTTATATAGCTTCATGCTTAGATGTCTGGTGTGTTCACATGACCTGAAAGAATTTCCAGACTTCAAGGTCTGGTCAGGTTCCTTAGACCTAGCCTGATGGGAGCTCGACTCAACCCAGAGGGGCTGAAATCTTTGCAGGTGTTTTCAGCTATAAATTTCTTGTTATGTTTTACAAACCCAGATGATAAGTCCTAGCTCTGAAAAGGGTCTATGAGTCATGGCATTTTATTATCCTTAGTGCTGTTGCCTTCCTTGAGTGTTCAAATATTTTCACTAGTCTTATCAAGTGATCCAGCAACTAGAGCTCAGAGCTACTTCTGAAGTACTTGAATTGATTGCATCCCATTTTAATCCTATTTGCAGCTAAAATAGTGAAATGTGTCTGTGACAGTGACAGCTCATAGGCACAGAACACGACTATCTCAAAACAGACTTTGAAACCATCACCTGGTGACTTTCCAGAAGAGAAACGCAACACTTTCTGAATCAAACTTTTATTGGTGGCATACCTCCTCTGCCACTATTTATAGCATGCTTTCATTTCACCATCATTAAGTTCACACGCAGGAAGTCTTTTTCAGTGCTGCTTTGGATAAAAGCTCTTAGCTGTTGCATAAGACAAGTTTTGGAGCACTTCAGGCCCACAGAGATCCAGCCTAGGTCTTGTTAGAACCTACCAGCTATTGCTTCCCTGTCCTAGGCAGTTCCAGTGGTCTTTGAAATAAGTGTCTAAGGCGAGGAAAGGCGGGAAGAACAGAGGCATGGTGGGCATATCAGCCTGTCAGCTCGCTCATGGAGATGGTGAAATCCCCATGGAGGAGGATCGGCTCGTTCACTAGTGGGTGTTGCTGAACAGTATTCAGCTGTGATTTTGTGCTGTGGGTGATGATCCTTAGCCAGTCTGGTAGAGGGGAATCTAAAGAGCCTGAGCTGATACGATGATGGACAGCAGAGTATGTCAGTCGAGAAGCTGCCACAGGGTTTTTTTCTCCTTAGCTTGCACATGGATATGGAGAGAAGGAGAGGAGCATACCTGAAACCAGCGGGTGTACCAGGACTGCAGGGTGGCTGGGGATGAGCTGGGTTTTTGTTTCCCCCAGACAATGCATATGGCCTCTCACATACCAGGTGATACAGAGGGTGACCTCAAGTACTAGATGTTTAGTTGTCTGTATTACGCAGTCCTCATCCTCCAACTACAAGGAATACTGAGTAGGTTTTAAGCACAGTATATAGCCTAATCCCCAAATACCCGTTTAATAAAATCTAAGGTAGAATTTTCCCTGAAACCATGAATAACAAAATAACAAATAATAAAATACTTGAAAATTATTACTGTAATAAAAGAGTATTTTTTGCCAAGAGAAAGGTGTTAGTATTACTTTTTCAGATTTATTTAACTCAGCCACACAGGTTTTATTCCCACAGTGGACCAGCAGAAGAAATATTTGCTCATTTATACCAGTAAATTCAGAGTAAGTTGCTTCTTTCTCTGTGGAGAAAAAGTTTTCAAAACGGTGGGTGCTTGTCAGTCTTTAACTGACTTAGAGAAGGCATTATTTTTAAAATTACCATGTCAATTTAACTGTGACAGTAACAGAGGCAGGTACCAGCAGTTTTCTTCTGATTATGTTAAAATCTCATCTATTATTTAGTTTAAAACTGACAGCATATATTAAGGCTTAATGAAGGCTTTCAGTAATTTCAAAGACGAGATTTATCTTTGCAGATTTTGGGACGTTTCTGTCATTTATGAGTGCTATGATGTGAACAAAGGTTAATCCTGGGAGGAGTTTCACCCAAATTATTTTAACTTTGAAATAAGGAACTTTAAATTTATCAAAAAGAAAAAAAAAAAAAAAAGAAAATTAGTTACATGTAGTCTAGTTTTAAAAGCAGCTAGAATGGTGGGTTTGGCTGGTTTTTGGTTGTTCTTTTTTAAGAGCATATTTTAAAATAGAATTGCATATGCAAAAAGTAATACAGAACATCATGAGGAAAAGCTGGAAGTTCAGACTGGTTTATGAAAATGAATCTTGTTCATAGTTTTTCATAGAGCTCGTTAAAATGGACTGAATTTAAATGAATCTGTCTCCTGGAATAAGGAGAATTTTTTAAATTCATACTTCTGAAACACAGCTCAGAGATGAGCCATTTTTCATTTTACTTGTTGAGGTAACACTGGTTTTGTTTGCTTGACTAGTTTTCAGTGGGGTTTTGGGTTATTTTTTTTTTAAAGGAATAATAGTTGACAATTATTCAGTGTTTATGACTTAGTATGTCTCCTATTGCATATGTTTATATCTCCTCTTTTGAAAACATCTGAAGCTATTGGCTGATTTCAATCAAATCTGACAGAAGGCTGGAGGTCTCCAAGGTAATTATGTTTCATCCAATTTCATAAAGACAGACAGTCAGGAAAAAAGTAAAAAAGAGTAGCTTTGAACTATCATAAATTTGCCTCAGGAACTATTGGTCTTGTTTCGTGATGGCAACTTTAAGGAAGTAGGAATTATATTGGGAAAAGGAGGGAAAAGTATAAGGACATGCAGAAATTATGGAAAAATCTTTATACAGTTAAGTAACCTTACAGACACTGGTAAATCATCAGAATCAACATCGCATACACAGGTTAAGAGTGTTATGATTAATGTGTTGCCAGTGTGGTCTCCACCTCCCCTTTTTTTCTTCCTCTTTTTTTTTTTTTTTTAATTTTGTATGCAAAGCTGAAATTCCTTGTGAAAATGTGTGCATTTTGTCACTATTAGTGCAAAAGTGCTATATTATTTTTAGGTTCTTTTAAAATATTTACTAACTTTTTAAGGTCATTACTGAACCTTTTTTTTTTTTTTTTTTAGGATGGGGGATTATAGGAAACATATGGCATTTCTTTCTTTTCACAATTTAACTTAATTTTTGCTATTAGTTGATGAAAGAATTGACCATGAATTATTTGGAATACTTGAGTTTTGAAAGGGAAATAGCAGCAGCCGAGAGGAGCTGAAGCTTGTGATATGGATCAATAATCCACCCTGGTCCAGTAAGGTCATTTGCTGTCCTGCTGGTAGCAGGTATGTGGCATGGCAAATTATCTGGGTTAGATGTACTGAAATTTCTCTAAAATGTATGAAGAAACTGTTTCCTTCCCGTGGTAAGAAAGTATCCAGGGCAGAGATTACGTTCATCTCTTTTTGTGTTATTTGCGGTCCATAGTAAAGCTCAGAAGTTCCATATTTCATGTATTTTGTGTAGTGGAAGAAGCCTTTGATGACTGAGCCTTGCAATGGAACTTCTCATGACACTGGAGCTGTCGTCCAGTGCAGTCTGTCTCTGAGCAGTGGGAATGTGAGCCATTCCTGCTCACACATCGCATATACACCCCAGACTAAGCTTCAGTGAGATGGCAGCTTCCCCAAAGGCTTTCTATGTCTTCTAAGTGATTAGTAGAAACAAAGAGGATGTCATCTTCTGGTAGGGACCAGGTAGTATTCAAGCAATTGCCTGTAGACCAGCAGTTGCCTTCCTCAACTGCAGAGAGGAGTAGAGTAGCTACTATTTCTAAGAAAAAAATCGGAATGTAGTGGGGAAGAAATTTGTTTTTACTTACAACGTAATTTTCCCATGTGCATTAATTATTTTCAAGTAAGTCCAAATTATGCAGGGAGCACAAACAATGGAAACCCAGCAATTTGTTAGTGAAAGAAATCAGACAGAAGTGAGCAGGCGCAGAAGTGCAACTCTAATGAGACCCTATCTTTAATTATTTTTAATTCATAAGCTAAGTGACAGATTTAGTTAAAATCCTGAGAAAATTCAATCTTTAATTAGAGTATGTCCTTTGAGTGGGGAAGGTGATATAATGTATCCTTCAAGTAAAACAAAGAGGATAATTCCTTTTTTTTTTAAATACAAATATCTGAAGTCAACCTTAATACAGGGATTGTTTATATAACATGACATTAAAAGGAATGAAAATTAACATATGCCAAGGCTACTTCAAGGTTGCAAGGCAAGCACTGGCAGCCTAGGAAACGCCGTGATGAAGACTGACTGTGCAGCACTGATTTGTCCCCTTCAGGCAGGTGCACGAATACAGCCTTTAATTACCCCTTCACACACTCGTACTTTTGCACAGCCTTTAACTTCTGTGGAGTACTGGAGGAGCTGATACTCCGTATTTCCTCCCAGCTTCATCGTTTGTGACTGCACGTACTGGTTACGCCACACAGTCCAGTCCTCACTTTGAACACAGACAGGACCATTAATCTCCTGGGGTGTTTTTTCTAGGTCTTTCAGCTGTTACATCTTACAACTAGATCCACAAAGCCACGCAGGTATTTTGCTATTTAGCATTATGACGCCTAATCTGTAGATGCCTGGCTCTCAGCTCAGCCTGCAAAACCCCAGGTTAAGATCCTTTTTCAGGGTGCAGGTCTCTGGGGGTGCAGCTGCTACAGACTTTCCTCTGGAATGGGGAATCCTGGGCTGGTGGAGATGACATTAATGCTTGCAGCAGTCAAGATGTGTCAGCAGGAGTCTAACTTACCCTGCCACTGCTAGGTAGACGTTCTGGTGCCCGACATGGCAGTTGGGAGGCAGTCCACCACTGCTCAGATTGGCCACAGATGCTTGTACATGCAAGGGATGCTTGCACATGTCAGGTCTGAACCCAGGTGCCTTCTGCTACTCCTGTCTCATTGACAGAAAATGCATCCAGGGGAGATTCCCTAAAGTCTGGCTTTATTTCTCTAGGAAAGGAGTGTGATTCTAGCTTCTCTTCTGTTGGGGTGGTAAAACCAGTATCCTCTTGCCTCTTACAGACATCTTACCTGCTAGTCCCTAGTCAGATCCTCAGACTGCAGGACACCTGGGTTTGCTTCTTGCTTCTTAAGCAGACCTTTCATCCTGGCAAATGCTGTCATTTGGGGATTATCTTGTAATCATCACCAGCCAGGTGGTGAGGAAGTCAGGACTCTACCAGGTGTCATGAGTGTCCACAGCCAAATCTGGACTTCACCCTGGGGTAGGGTAGGTGCTGGCAGAGAGGGTGGGGGGGTCCTGGCAGCAGTGAAGCTGTGGGTAGCCATAGGGTGGTGGACAGGGGAGTAGGGTCTGGGTAAGGCTTGAGGTCAGAACCCATGGTGTTAGGGTTGCGGGGAATCACTGGGTTGCCAGCCCCAGAACTGGGAGCAGCACAGCAGGTATGGCAGTGCCTTCAGTGAGTGTGGCCCCATCCCAGCAGCCAGCAAGGTGAGCCAGGCAGGTCTGGTGGTGGTGGTCACGTTCAGCCAAGGTCTCTGATTCTGTGGCTGTAGGGACCAGGATGTGCAAGGCTGGGCTAGGTTGGTGTCCAGCTCAGCAGGACTCATGGTCAGGCACCAGCAGGCTCCAAGGCAGCTGCAGCTCAGTTCCAGCAAGGATCCAGAGTGAGAAGCTTGGCATAGAAGCAGTTCCCAAGGGAAGGAGAGGGGTGGGCAGCCCCGGCTGAGGTTTTTACTCACTTTCTTCACAGTGGCTGTCTTCAAGGTCACCAGCTGTGCTCTGAGCTGGCCCAGAGCCCAGCTAACCAAAGCCCCAGGAGGCAGGATGTGCTTGGGGTCCTGACAGCCTGCTCCGTTCCCAGCAAAAAACTTCAAAGTGTCTGAAAGAAGGAGAGGACAGAGCATGAGCATCTCAGAGCTTCTGTGGAAGGAGACCTGAGCTTTCCTGTTATAAGAGAATTTTATTGTAATATATGTCCATTTATCTATCTAAGCCCTTACAAACCACTGATGAATTCAGCTTTAAAACACCAGTGTGGTTATAAGCCATCCTACTGTCATCCTTAAGTTGCATAGGGCAAACTCGTGCGTGATAATGTAAAGCCCAACAATTTGAAAGCATCAGCTGGGTCCTCAGCTTGACACTCCTAGGGCATGGCTGTGTAGAGGTTTACATGCTGGTAACAGCTTTCCTCTTGTTTGTGTTGCTGTTGTGAATGCTCCACCTCTGCAGATCATGTCCCAGATGCCACAAATTAATTGCCGCCAAATAAGAAATAGGCCATTAGCAGCCACAAGGAGGAATTGGATGTGATATTTTCTGATGACAGTGCATAGGTAGGATAGACTCTGCTGGTTCAGCCACTGGATTATTTCTCTGTGGTTACTGCCGCTTTCCTCCTCACCAGACAGCTATGAGTTCCCATATCAGCTGCAGTGTGGATGGTAGAGGAACACTCGCCTTTCTCGGGTGGCTGTTCTGCTATAAATGGGTGGGATCCTGTGGGGAAAACGATGACCTCAACGGAGGCTGTTCAGCTCGCAACGGAGCTGAACCCTATTTGTACAAAGGACTGTAATGCTAATGTTTAAATTGGAAACCTCACAGAAAAAGAGTTGTCTTACATAGAACTAAGTAGTATCTTTGGTGTTTAATAATATTAGTCTGTAACTCTTTCAGTATTTATATCTTTTTGGGGAACAGCGGTATGAAATATGTACTCAGACATACATACATGTATAGGGAGAGGCATAGAAAGGAAGAGAAAGTTTTGAAGGTACAAGTAGTGGATTTGGCCTGCAGATTCACTGGTCATTGAGACTTACACACCCAACCTGCCTTTTACAGGCCAAACACTTCAACACCAAGACCTACAGCTCTGTAGAGCACTGTCTGTAGAAGTCTGTGGTGATGTAAAAACAAGGGTTTTCAGCGGGGGTTAAAGTGTTAATTACATTACAATAAGAAGGGAGTGGGAGAGAATTGGAAATGCCCTGGGTATGTATAATGAGCAAGTAATGGGAAAGGCTGAAATGCATTAATATTAAACCTTCACTACATAACTCATCCTTATTGGACACAGCTGTCGATAAAATATGCCCTTACTCTTGACAAGTAGCTCCTATGTTTTGCTTGTAGATTAGCTTGCAGCCCTGCTCGGTATTCTTTATCTTCATCACTGCACCAGTCCTTTAATTAGGCAGTGAAATCTTCTGCATAGTGATTAGGAAATCACAGTTAAGAAGGTGTTACAAAGAGAGGCTCTGGAAGCTGCTCAAAATAGCTTTCAGCTTTGGAAATTCCTCCATCTACTGTGGGAAAGGAATGTGTGTAGGATTTAGAAGGGTGTGAAAGCTAACCTTTGCTCACTTGATGTAGAAAATTGTTAGCCTGCAGTATAAGAATACTGTACTTAATAAAAATTAGCCTGCACGTGGGTCGCTAGCAGTTGTTCCTTCTTGCCACTTGGCAAGCAGGAATTTTACTGAGATTGCCTACAGAAATTAAAGGCACATTTGGCAGCCTCACGTTTATGAAGATTTTTGATTTCAAGAGAAATTTTCTGAAATTCAATCCTAATGTGTTCAGAACTTCAGTGCCTCACAAATAAAACCTAGATTTGTCCTCCATGGCAAAACTTCTTGTCATGCGCTGTGTGACACTATTGCTGGCTTGGCTTGGCTTTTTTCTTTTGGAGCTTTGTGTACTTCAGTTCTTGGCAGTCAGCTTGTATTAACCTCTTAATTTCCCCAACCTCAGTCATTGATTGATGCATATGAAAGCATCCATGTATACAGAGAAGCAGAGTAGAATATAACGTTAGTGATGTCAAAACCAAAGTATCTTGAGCTTCGGGCTCATGAGTTTTAGAGAGAAATTACATTTAGTAATTGATATACTGAATCACTGAGTAACTGAAATACTGTTAATTCAGTCTAGAAACTGTTGTGTTTGTGCCTGTGAGAAATAGGCAAAATCATGGTGTTTGTTACTTGCTGGGTTATTAGACATAGTACCTACATTTGTACTGAATGATGAACAGAAAGAACAAGGAGGTTTGAGGTTAGAGAAATCGGCCCAGGACAGCCCAGCGGTTAGCAAAGGACTCGTTGGGTCAAACTTCCCTTTTTTCTTTCCATCTTCACAAGCATCTACATGGGATGTTTGACATTGTGAACACTGAACTGTAGGTAAATTTCGTTGAATCTGGGTGGTATGCTGGAGAATCTTTATTCACAGCGTACACAGGATCGGTGCTTATGATTAGAGGTTCTCTTTTCTTCCATCAGTGTGGCTGCATAAGAGATGTAGGATCTTTGTCTCTTCTCGGTTTTTATCATTTGTAGGTATTTTTTTTTACTCCTACACTGTTAAAGGAAACAATTTGGAGATTTATTCTTAATGTCTAGATGGAAGGAGAGGTTAGAAGGGTCTTTATGTTTGGATGAATGAGTACAACTTTTTCTGTTGTGTGCAAATATCCCCATATTGTGAGCTGGGGAGACTGGCTGGGTTTCTGATTGGTTTTGTGGGTTTTGGTTTGGTTGGGGTTTGTTTGTTTGTGGTTTGTTTTTTTTTTTTAATTAAATTTTCCTTTCTGCTTGCTCCTGATACAGTGCTATGAACTGCAGAGGCGCATAGTTTAAAAATAATAGGCACTAGGCATTGTATATTGTAGCTTCTTTCTTAGTGCAAACAGTTTTCTCTTTACTGCAGAAAGCGTATCACGTGTCATCTGCATTGATTGTTCATTACTGGAAAAATCATAACAGTGTTTCAAAATTGATAACTGTTCCAGGACTTGTAAATACTGTGTGTGCAGGACTGACTCTACTCATACATGTTCTTTCTGTGCTTTCAATAATGTGGCATGTGTTACTAGGACAGGCTCAGGTGTGAAAAATCTTAGTCTTTTAGAAACAGCTTATTCTTTTCAGGTATACACGGACCTCAGTTCTTACTTTTCTATTCCTGATGCATGGAGCATTTGTTCTTTGAGCGTGTGGATGAAGTGCAAGGGAAATCTCTGGAACGGGTGATGGGAAGGGCCTTAGACTGGCATGAGATAATTTTGAGCACTGGTCTCACTGTTTACTTGTGCATATTCTGTGTTGGCATATTTTAAATCAGAAAATAGCTGATTTCAAGGCTAAAATGCATCTACTTTGCCACCTAAAGATGTTCTAAGCTCCCTACACACTGAACAGGAAATTCAGACAACACAGAGTCAAATTCAGGGCAAGGAACACGCTGAGAATTTCAAATATACTTCAGAATTGGATAGCGCTGAAATTCCTGCGTGTTGAAGAACATAGCGAAGAGGAGAAAGGAGTAGGAAAAAGGGAAGATGAAGAAGGTTCTGATGTTTTGCACCCTTCCTGGCATTAGAGTGTCAACTTGAAAGCTCAAAGCTTATTGCCCAGTGCT
Source organism: Heliornis fulica (assembly GCA_013399135.1). Taxonomy (NCBI): domain Eukaryota; kingdom Metazoa; phylum Chordata; class Aves; order Gruiformes; family Heliornithidae; genus Heliornis; species Heliornis fulica. Next base: position 180,119 of record VXBZ01003218.1, read on the forward strand.
GCTTTCTGTCTCAGGTGTCTTGGCAGCATGCTCATGCAGAAGGAGCAGGCAAGGGGTGGACTTTTTCTGCAAGGCAGAGAAGTGCTGGTAACATTTTCTGAGTGGGGCTGGGGCACAGTTTAACTTGCTCGGGGTCATCCACAAAGAGCTCCCAGACCCCCAGAGTTTCAGAGGGGCTAGTTTGGGCTTCACACCGTTGCTGCTGGAGTCAGCCTTAAGAGCAGTCAGTGATAGAAAGCCTGGGTGAGCATAACGCTGCAGAAGGTAGGAGAGCTGCCCGGGGGTGGTGAGGGCAAGGGGATGAGAGGAAAGAGGAGGGAAAAAGCCCAGCAAAGTGGCTGGGGTTCTCCTGCACACGCTGCTCAGCGGCGCTTCTGCCCCCCCCTCAGCCTTCCTCCACACTAAGCCCACCCCTCGCTTCAGCGGGCGGCTGGACAGTTCGGTGTGGAGTGCTGGGGCCGTGAGCATCTGAGTGCGGCCTGGCTGTTCTCTCTGCTGTGGCCTCTGGAGCGCTGGGCTTTGCAGGGCCGGGCAGAAATGGGGGGGCGCTGTGCTTTTGTGACCAGGCCCCTTTGGAACTGACAGGGATTCGGATTCCCAGTCCTGCATCAGTGAACGGCTTGTGTTTATTTAGTAGCAAGCGGTTTGGTTTGGGGTTTTTTGTGGGGTTTTGGTTTTCTTTTGGATTTTTGGGGGATTTTTTTGGGGTTTTTTTTTTGGCGGGGGAGGGTTTGGTTTTGTTTTTTTTCATAATAAGTGGGGTTTTTGGTATAACTTTCAAATCCTGAAGCTCTAGCTAAAATGAAAATTGGGTTCATCTATAGTAGCCCTCTGTAGGGTGCAATGTACAGTGATCTTGACTCTACCTAGGTCATCAGTGTGCTATTGCCATTTCAAGTGTCTAACGTATTTGATTCTCATTTACTACCTGCTAGACACAACAGATGTGGAGGGAAAAGGACACATGTCCAATATTTTCCAATCCATTTTTCTCCCTTCTTCTTCCCCTCTTCTAAATACGTGTCTGATGTAAGGGGAGGAAGTGGGGAGGGTTACCATCCCTTCAGTTCACATTGGTTTATGTAATTTTGGTTCATCATTCCCTGCATTATTGGAGTTGCAGTAGGCAAATTGCTACTTCTTAGGATGTATTCATTATTATTGTGCTCCAGAGAACATGTTATTTTTTTGGTTCAAAAACATTACTTGTGAAATATGTAACTATACATAGATCCCAAGAGTTATGAACTAAACATTTATATTTAAGTTTCAGGCTAATAGTGATTATAAGGTAACACGCGACATCTGTCAGAAAATTTTCACTTCTGTTATTAGTGGTATTTACTTATCTTAGTGTATGTTTTGCAAAATTTCAAAAAAATTTCAACTCTTCAAAAATAATAATAAAATATAAATCAGAGTGGTTGGGCCAGAATTCACAGCAGTTGCTTTGTCTTTTTCTCTCAAGTTACTTAACAGCTTTAATTTTTGTTGTTATTCTTTCTTTAACCTCTTCACCAGGAGCATTAAACATCTGGAAAATCTGAGTATGTGCATAGAGGCATAAATAATGTTCTCTCCATTCTTTCCCAAATTGAACACATGAAATGTTGGAATGTGATGGCTCGAACAATAACTGATTCTATGCTTAGCTTCTGAGGTAGTTTCTTTCTGAAAAGGGGACAATCAGTGGATACTTTCTCAGAGCTTGATTGTATGTGTGTGATCTGCTGCAGACAGTTTTAGGCAAATAGGGCAGGCTGGTTCAAGATTCACTATGTGGGGGTTCTTGGAATTATGTTACATGGATAACTTGGGAATATCTTTTTTCCCTCCACATTTGCTTTACTTTAGAGGAATATTCAGAAAACAGAGGATGGGAATGACATGGCATTTTTTTGTTTCTTTGCTGCATTAATTTCACTTTGCATCCTAGATTGAAAGGAGAAGGATGAGGGTAAGGTACCCTTGTTCCAGTTAGAAATACATACTAACATAAAGGAAACCGAGATGTTCAGTATTCCTCAAGAATCTTCCCCAGACTGCCTGTCATTGAATCAGTGTATGAGCAGATTTTCTTAGACACAACTTTCCCACATACATTATCACAAATATGTTCTAGAGCTGTGGTTTTCCCACTTTTCCCTTCAACATTGTTCCATTCAAGGCATCTCCCGCATGCAGTTCGCTTTAGTAGGTGCGTGGGAGGGGGGGTGAGGGTGGAAGAGGCTGATCTCCTCCTTTCAAGACACACACACTGCATGTCAGTGGCACAAGCCAAAAGTTGATTGCAGTTCTAGGCCAGCTTAATAAAACCATTTTTTTTTTGACTCATTCAGCTTTTTAAAAAACATTTGTTCATATATGATAAAATCACATTGCATCCTGTGTATCTTTCATGTGAAAGATTCCGTGATGCTGTTCTCATCTGAAGCAGTATTTTGTTTTAAAATTGAAGCATCTTTTTGAACACACTATATGAAACTCTGAAGTGATTAATGTATCTGAAATAATTAGGCTTTGGCAAAGTTGAAATTCTCCCAATGACAAATAGCTTCATTTACGCTATTAAAACGTATTTAGTTATAGCATTGTCAGCAGCACTGCCAAGTTAGGAAGAGGTGTGTGAAAACGCTCCTTGGACGCATGGCCTGTAGCAGGTAGCATAAGAAAATGGATTTCTAGCTCCTAATTGTGAGATAAGGCTTTTCCCTAAAGCTACAGGTATTAGGGATGCATTGTGTAGGCCCTAAGGTTACATACACCACACCTCTTGGTTAATCCTCTGCTCCTTTCTCTGCTAGTGTTTGTAATATGCTGCTTCCAGTCCACCTTTTTAAATTTTTGTCTTTCTCCAGTAGCTGTTAATTGTCCAGGTTTTGGGTTGGTTTTTTGGGTTGTGGTTTTTTTTTTTTTTGTTTTGGTTTGGTTTTTTGTTTTGGTTTTTTTTTTTCACTTGGTTTTAATCATCCACTTATGTAGGTAATATCATTATAATTTTTTCATCCCTACATGTCAAAGTAGACCCACAAGACAAAAAAAAAAATCTTCTGAGATAGCTAATTAAAAATAAACTGTGTTTTTTTGTTTTTACATGTGATGTGCCAGTCACTGCTGTTTTTCATAGCTTTACAGCTCTTCTAGATAAAAGATCCACATGGAGTAGTTACTTATTGGGCCAGGGTACCTGGAGTTTCTAACACTGCAGGGTGTATTGAATGTCTTAAGAGCTTCTGGAGAAATGCTTAGAGGCATTTTCAGTAGTGCCATTAAAAGAATTTTATGTTAAAACAAATTACACTCTACACTTCAGATTTTAACCCTGAGTTATATTCCTTCACTTGTGATGTAAGCATATTTTGAAAGCCTGAAGTTGGACGGCAGAGATTTTTCTGGATCGGGTAAAAAGCGTTGGTGAGAAAGCCAAGTGATTGTGGAGGAATTATTCTCAACAGATGATGAGAAAGCTGTGAACATTAGGGCAAAAAGAAGGGGTGGGGAAGGAGAATGGAGGACACCACCACTGGGCTTAGTCCTAGTTCCTGCAGCATGGTAAAATGAAATGGTAGAACAAGCCACTAAATTAGCTTCCTTATGGATTTAACTCCTCATCCTAAATCTGGAGGTGAAGATGTGAATAAGGTGAACAGATAATCTCTGTGCATTTTCTTAACAAAGTGGTTTTGATGATTAAGACTGGAACAAAGTACAGCTGTAATTAAATATTCATGTGCATTTAATGGCTTGGTTATTATTGTTGTAGAAGTAATTTAACTCTTGGGACTTCAGGTACCTCTGGCATTTTAATTCCCAGCAAACAGCACCACTGTCAGCTTCCACAGCAAAATATTTCTGTGCCAGAGATAGGATTTATTTGGTGCAGACATAAGTACCTGCAGGTCACTTCCTGAGCTTTTTAAGTAGGTGGAAACTTCTTGTTTTACTTTTACGTGTAGGTAAAAACACACGCCCAAATTATTTCATGTTCATGTGCTTCCCTCCACTGCACCCACCTCTACCTCCCCCCAGAAATCCTGCTTTTCCCAATAACCACTGCAATAATCAATTAGGGAATTTTCTGTGACCTGCAATAAGCCCTGAAAAAGGGTTAAAAAAGAGTATTTTTAGGGAGCAGTTCAGTTCCTTTGAGCATGCTTACAAGGCTGTACAGAAATGCCCAAGCAACATTCCGTACTGGAAGAGGCACAGCTCCGACGGGCAAAGTGAAATGCCCGCCTGGTGACCCAGCTGGAGAGCCTGCCTGTCTGTTCTGGGTGTGGTGAATGTGACTCTTGTGTTTCTGAGTCACACTCAGAGGTAGATTGTCTTGAAAAACGCGTTAGTGAAACTCTAATGTGGCGTACCTGTTAGTGTCCAGTACTGGGCACTAAATCATACTAGAAACTGTTTATGGTTTGTTGGGGAAAATAACAGTGAGCTATTAGGAGGTTGTTCCATCTATGGCATGCGGGAGGCTTCGTGCTGCCAGTCATTATTTCTGAAACCTGGCAACTGCCTTCGTAACCTCAACTGTTGCCTTCACCAGCAGTTTCCCATCAACGTGAGGGCCAGAAGAGAGACATAAAGAACTGAAACAAAAGTTTGCTCCCGGTAGCCGCCGCGTGTATCATAAATTTTGCTCTACAAGCACATAAATCCAAATCAAAATATCGGGTTGTGCAGGTGCACTTACAAAAGTGGTATTTAAAGAACCCAGCCTTTGCCTTGAAAAGAACATTTTTTTTTTATTATTTTTTTTTTTTGATACTGGAGAAAGAAGAGAGAAGGACAAATTTCACCATGCTGCTATTGTGCCCCAGAAATACTTACACTCTTATGGTATACCACAGTGGTGTTACATGTGAATCCCTAAGAGGTGGGGTTCCAGTGCCTAAACATAAATGTCAGCAACTATAAATGATAACAGAAAACCATATTCTTTGTTCACAAAGGTGCAACTGCACAATATGGAATGGAGACAAGAGGAGGGGGGACAAGATTTTTATAAGTCTGAGCTGGTAAAAGTGAAAAAATCAGTTTTTAAGTTAGGAAGAAGAAGGAAGCTGTTCCCAAAGGCTGTCTATCCCAAACTAGAAATGGTAGAAAATTGATAGAGGAAACAGAAAGATAATCTTTAAACAATAGCCAGCTAGACCAGAAAGGGTTTAATCTTGTTAAGAACAAAAGGAGTCCTAATGAGGAGGGTGTGTGTCTTTTTTTTTTTTTAAAATTTTTTAATGAACAGTAGTCTGTTAAAGAGGATGTGGGAAAGATGCAAGGACTAGATAATGTATTTGTACTTGGGGGAGGAAAAAAGGCAGACAGCTAACACAGTTGCATTATCTAATACTGAAATATTTTGTATTCCAAAAGGAGAGGGATGCTAATGACTGTAAGTAAAACCTTACTGAATATTTGTTTAAAACTGTCTTAAGATGAGATAGATGTTGGTCATACTGTTGAAGAGCCAGTGTTTCTCTCTCGCTTTTGTTATTTTATCTGTGACTCTGCTCTATGAGTTCAGCCTAAGAACATCTTGCAGTCTCTGTCTGCAGAGAAATATTGTTCTCTCTTCTTGAACATTCACTTCATCTGCTTCTGAGCAGGTTCATCCAGCTCCTCTACTCACAGGCTGTATCTGAAAGAACTCCCTCTAATTGGCGATTAGCTTGCATCTATCAATCTTATTGTTAGGAGGATTGACAGTTGGGACAGATGTCCGAGCTTATTCAATTAAAGCTCCAGTTGCATCCATTGCCAACCTTATGTCAGGTCAGTCCCTTCAAATACAATTTGCAAAGCTTCAAACAGGATCTTTGCCCGTACATTTTCAAAGCCTTTCTCTAAAAATATTTTCTACAACTTGCTGTTAATTTTTCTGAGTGTGGTTGGAGCCTAATTTTAACTCTATGTTTGGTTATGTGCTGTCTGGAGCATAGACTCATTATATTTTTATAGCGTGAACTCTTTTAAATGTGCCAGACTAACACTTCATGAATCAATAGTCAATATCCATAGATGGCATTTCCAAAGGTATTATTAGCTATGTGCAGGTAAACAACTCCTTTTATTTATTTTTAAATTCAAATCCTTTATGTGATTCCCACAAAGGAGATTAGTTTCTCATTCAAATAAATTAGTCTCTAGCCAGATAAAATCTACTTGCAGTGTGACTATTAAGGTGATGAATAAATGCCTTTTGTACATCAGGAGGATTTCATTAACAAGTCAGAAAGGGCATTTTGACTTGTTTCCAACTTGGTATAAGCCATTTTCATTCTCCCTGATCAACACAAAGACAAGCGAGATTTTGCTTTAGAATGTTTCAGAAAGCCACAACAAAAAGGTGTGTGTGTGGGTTTTATCAATTGCGTTGGCGGGAGAGGGATGAAGCTAGTTTGGTTTTGTCTCCTGAAAAATACTGAATTATATCAAAAAGGCTGAAATTCATGTGCAGAGATTTCATTACAAGTGTCCTCATGAGCAATCTATTGATGTTGTTAGCCTTCTTTGTGAGCTGGAAGGAAGTCATACCTCAAAAGAAGCTGGAAAGGATTAAAAATGTGAAGAAAAAAAAATTAAAAAAGCAGAGATTAGAACATCAGTGCTTCTTCTGTCTTTGTAGCATGCTGGAGTGCTACCACTGATGAAAGTAAGAGGTGCAGCATAACATTTCATAACTCTGAGGGAAGTGATCTAACAGTTAAATGAGCTAATAATAGATATTCAGAGAAAAAGATCAGTCTGAATAGTGTTGGATCACCATTTCTTTTTTTGTTTCTTTCATTCCCCATAGTACCATCCTGTCATTATGTTTTCAGAAACAACAAAACCAGATTGGGATGTGGTCTCGTTTTCTTTCTTTTCTGCTGTCCCTTTTTCATAAGGAGGGGTTACATAAAAACAGAGAGTCTGTATAGGTAAATTATTTGGATAGTTTGTGTCCCTAAAGGGGGGAAAGGAATTGAGAGAGGGTGAGATTTAATTTCATTTTTGCACCAGTACTATATAGTTCAGTTGTACTTTGTTCAGTGCATCATCTGTAAACTAGTTACTGGCATGCCTGTGTTGGATAATAATTGAAATGCTCGGCGTAAAATCCTCTGCACAATATGTTTGCAGGTATTTCATTTGGCTGTGCTGTATTTCCTTGAAAATCCAGTTTAATTTCTGTGTTGATGTTCTAGTTTGGGTTTATGTGTATGCCTGCTTCTTTCTTTTACGTGGTACAACTGCTCTATTTATGGAGGCTCATTTTTCCTCAGACTGAACTGGTGCTCTAATTGGTTCCATTGCTCATATCCAGCGACATCTTTCAAAACTGCAAGAGAAGTTATGGCTATATCCCAAAATATTGCTCTCTGGACTTTAATCAAACTGAATTTTAAGCATATCTAAAAAATACGGTACATGTAATGCCTTAGTCTGTTTAACTTTTTTAAGTTGTACAGGTAATGATGTCTGGTGGAGTTCCAAAAGAAAGAATTCCTACTTTGTTGCTACAAAGGAATTTTTTCTCATGAGGAAGAACTTTTGTTCTTCACTTTCCAAATAACCTTGAAAATTTATAGGCTGAACAAATGGGACATACTTACTGAAAGTGATTTCAGGGTCAAAATTGAAAACTTGCTTTTTTATAGTATCCCAAGAGTTTATATAGAAGTTTTATGTCTTTCTTTATTCCACACAAAGCCTTCTGTGTTTCTTTTAACAAAATAACCGTACCAGGTTTTTGTCATTTTTGTCTGTGTGCGTAACCAGAGCCTCAAACACAAAAGAGGGTTTTTTACATGTGTTTTATGATCACTATGACTTGGTTTACTTATTTTGAGCATGCATGTGTGTGCTTGTTACTTCCTACCTGATCTCCAAGGGTTAACCTCTAACCACTGGTATTCTGCATTTCCATGGGTATTGTTTATGACAGGCAATAACTGGTTTGGGCCAGTGAAAAGATTAAAAAAGCTCATTGGCATTTGAATAGGTCAACTTGGGCAGTATAGTGGATATACTAAAGAAGCTGGCCAAGCAAGACAGCAGCTTTGCCAAGTGGGCTGGTGACCAGCTGAAGGATCATCTAGCATTTTGACAAAAGGCATTTTGACAGGACTGGTTGCCAGGTTATTTGACCGTGGCTGGACGCTGATGGTTTGGAGAGGGTAGCACGCTGGATGCAGGTACAGGTGAGAAGAGAGCCTTCTGTTTTAGAAGAGAAGTCAGAATCTCTGTGGGGAGGAGAAGAGTGAACACGCTCAGCAGTTTTGGCCACATGTTGCACTGCAGCCAAGAGTAACTAGCGGCACCAAGGAAGTATTTCGAGATATGATATGATTTGACCACATCTGCATATTGGGGCTGCATTAGGTACAAATGAGATAAGAATTTCTGAAAGTTACTCTCTTTTGATTCAGCTGAAGTGCAGAAAAGGCAAACTGCAACCCTGGAGCTCTGATTTACAGAGCTCAGATAGCTGGGGTTTGTAAGTATACATGCAGAGACCAGAAAAGCTATTGTCCTTTTTTTTTTTTTTCTTTTTGTTTTCCCTCTGGTGCTCTGAGAAAGTAAAAACTCAAATCTTTGTGGAATCCTTTCCTTGGAGAAATTCTTCCTGAAAGCTTTTCTAGAAAACCTGAAGTCAGGGACTGCATCTGATCTCTTTTCACACCGAGGAAGCTTAGCAGTAAATGGATCCTGTCTGGGATATAGGCATAGCAGCGCAACCAGATTTGATCACACAAAAGCTTTCCTAGAACTAATGTCAGGCAGAAGCGTAATTAAGCTGCTCGTTTCAGCTCTGGAACTGAGTGTTCAGAAACGGAAGATTTAAGGCTTGTTGTTTCTCGACCCGAGCTGAGTCACTTATGATCCAGTTACACTCAGGGCAGTCTAGCCTCAGAAGGTTTATGGGCAAAGCACAGCAGCATGTTAATGCAGCTCGACTGCTTCCGGAACAGGATGGACAATTTCCTGCAACACTGTATAGACTTGCTATTTTGGGACCTCTCTCTTGATCTCCCTTCCGTGCTCTAATTACATAGCCACTAATTCTTCTACATCCTTCATTGCAAGGGGGGGACTTGTCATGCTACTAATTTAATAATGCACACTGCCTCTTTGTAATAAATGTTAAAAGTGCTTTGGTCAGCACTAGAAGATTGAAGTACCTGAAATTAGTCATTGTAACTAGAGGCCTGGTCATTTTAGAAGGTTTGGGGTATGTTTGGTTTGGGGCTGGGAAGGAATCAGGTTGCCTTTGAACAAACTAGATCTGCAGGTAGTCATTCTCCTGACAAGGGTTTTTGGCTTTCGGCCCTGCATTTTGATTTCTCAACTCACTTTTTTGTCAATTATAAATGTGAATGCAATGATGTAATTCACTGGAGTATTGGTGCCAAATGCAGTGATGCTTTTCAGTGACAGTGACAAGTGGCAAGGACAGTAACATGTCTATGTATATATATATAACTTTTGAGCACTATTTGCTCTTGTTGAACAAGAGGGCACTTTCATTATGTGAACTTGTGTTACAGTTGGCACACTGCACAGCTAAAGTTCAAGAGGCTTCTGGTCACCGTTGACTGAGTGGTTAATGGCCACATGGTAAAGATAACATTAATTTCTCTTAAAGTTATCATCAGCTTAGACCTCAAGTATATTTTTAGTTCAAGGTGGAGGAAGAATACATATATATATGAACTAAGGCTTGTTTTTTATTTTAAGAAAACTGAGGTTTTCTCTCTTTTTCTTAAGGTTGCTTTAGAGTGCCGATGAAACCTTTCAGTGAAACGTGGAAGAGTAGGATTCTAACTGATGGTGACAATGTTATTTTGTCTCCTATTATCCATACAGTTTGCGCACTGCACATATGATGGGCTTCACACCTGAAAAGTGACACATGAGGAAAGAACACATTTCACTTATGTTGAAAATCTGAAAAGCTGGGACTGTAAGCTTCTGGGTTTCTGTGGCTCAGGCTGGGCAAGAGCCAAATAAAAAGCTTGTTTTTAATTTGCGTTTCCTTCTGAGTAAAGGTCTTACGAGTAGAACTATGTAAATAGTAACATGTTAATGGTAGGGTGGTAGAACAGGCTTCTGTATTGGAAAATTGCTCACAACTATTATAGAATCATAGAATTACTTAGGTCAAAAAAGATCAAAGGTTCAATTGTTAACCTGGCACTGCCATGTCCACCACAACCATTTATCTAAGTACCACATCTTAAGTACCTCATCTTTCAAATACCTCCAGGGATGGTGACTCAACCACTTCCTCAGGCAGCCTATGGCAGTGCTTGACAACACTTTCAGTGAAGAAATCTTTCCTGATATCCAACCTAAGCCTTCTTTGGCACAACATGAGGCCACTTCCTCTAGTCCTAATGCTTGTTACTTGGAAGAATAGACAAACATCCACCTGACTTCTACTCTTTTCAGGAACTAGTAGAGAGAGATAAGGTCTCCCTTCAGCTCATTTTCTCCAGGCTAAACAACCCCAGTTCCCTCAGCTGTGCTTCCTAAGACCTGTTCTCAAGACCCATCACCAGCTTTGTTGCCCTTCTTTGGCCACAGTGCAGCACTTCAAAGTCTTTCATCTAGTGAGGGCCCCAAAACTGAACACAGTACTCAGGTGCAGCCTCACCAGTGCCGAGTACAGAGGTAAGATCACTTCCCTACTCCTGCTGCCCACACTATTTGTGAAACAAGACACCTTGGCCAGCTGGGCACACTGCTGGCTGTCAACTGAAACCCACAGGTCCTTTTCTGCCAGGCAGTTTTCCAGCTTTCCCCAAGCCTGTAGTGCTGGTACAGGGTTGTTGTGACCCAAGTGCAGGACCCAGCACTTGGTCTTCTTGAACCTTATACAGCTGCCTTTGACATGTGGAAAACAGACTCCCCAACCTGTGAGGTTGTATTGTAGGGATGTTTTGTTCAGCGCCGGGCAGCACGGCGGGTAGTCCCACCAAAGTCGTGCGCATCGTCTGCGATATTTCGCCTTGTATTTATACAGCAAAAAGTTACACATCCATAATCTTTCCAAGGGGTAGTCCGTATCACAATGTGTTCCATAGTCCCCGCCTTGAACTTGTCCCAGCTGCGCATGCACGGTGCTCACTGGTGGTTGTGAGTCAGGGTCTCAGGGATGAAGTCCGTAGGTCTTCCTCACAAGCTTCCCTATATCGTCTCTTTCTTCAGGGATCCTGCTTTGTCCTTGACTTTTTGAGGAATTTGGGTTCCTCACCTGTCTGAGGAGTCCCTTAACCTGTTTGCCATAGTTCCTTCCTTGCTTATCTCTGTAGTTAGTCGGGTATGCTGGCAAAGCATCCCATTGTGGCTACTTCCTGCCTGAGGGCAGGAATATGCAGCCTAAACTAAATACCAAATAGTGGCCTCACAATTTCCTCTATCATCTTCAGCCTATCGATCCAGCCTGCCCAGATCCCTCTGAAAAGCTTTCTGACCCTCAAGCAGATCAACACTCCTGCCCAACTTGCTGAAGGTGTAACATGCAAACTTATTGAACATATATTTGATCTCATCCGGATCATTGATCCAGATATTAAAGAGAACTGACCCCAGTGGATGTTATCAGCTGCCTCCCTTCCAAGGTGTGAGCAGTCATTTTATCCAGGAGAATGCCATGGGAAATGGTGTCAGAGGCTTTACTGAAGCCTAAGTAGACAGCATCTACAGTCACAACCTTATCCACTAAGCAGATCACCTAGTCATAGAAGAAGATCAAGTTAGTCCAGCAGGACCTTTCTTTCATAAACCCATGTTAATCCCCTGGTTGTTCTGTATGCATGGCATGAGGACACTCAAAATGATCCCTAGTTCCCTGGATCCTTACAGCACTTCTTGTGGATGGTTATCACAGTGCGTAACCTCCAGTAAACTGGGACCTCCCTGATTAGCCAGAACTGATGGTAAATGATGGAAGGTGGCTTGATAAGCACTTCCACCAGCTCCCTCAATACCATCCAGCCCCATAGACCTGTGTGTATCTAAGTGATGTAGCAGGCTGCTAAACACTTCCCCTTGGATTATAGGGGCTTCATTCTGCTGCTCATCTCTTCCATCTCAGTGGGGTGGGTACCCCAATAACAACTGTTATTGGGGTACCCAATAACTGTGTGATATACGATCACACAAGTTTGAACCACAGATTTATGACTGTGTATTTGAAAGTAAGGGAGAAATGTAATTTTCCCTACTCAACTTGGTACCTCTTGCTGCGTGGAAGCTCTCATTTATTTTTGGTCCATGAATTACACACAGATAGGTATAGAAGAAAAAAAAAAGAGGGAGAGCTTCATCGAGAGGTGGTTGTAGATAGGTCCATAAACCACAACCAGGAGAAGGAAATTCATTGTGGCAATTTGATAGTTAATAGACAATTTTCGTCAAGTTTGTGTTGGGAATGATATTGAGTAGAAATGGCAGTCACTGAATCTCCGTGATTGCTTATGTTTCAGTCTTGAAGAAGATACAGTCTGTGCTAGTGTCACTGAAATTGTGAATAAAGCCTCTTAACTCCAACGTAGTATTAAGAAGCAGCCAGTCTTTATTGTGGTGCCAGATGCATGGGGGGATCATTCCACCTAATGTGCATACCTATCACCATTTCTCATGTAATATTGACACAGCAAGTTGTAAGAATAAACACTCCCGATTACAATTATTGGTTAGTAATTTACATATAATATTTTCTGGGTCAAACTGTGTCTGTGCAGGGTGAAGATCCTGGGCAAGGGTCTTTTTTACCTGAATTTTAGTATTATAAGTAATTCAGGTCACTTAAGCACATGCAAGTTCCTACTTTTGTTGCCAAGTCCTGATTGTATCAAGGACAGTTTAACTAAATCCATGATTCCAGGATATATGTCCTATTAGTTCAGGACTCGGTGTCCTAAGAATAATAAATGTATAGATTTTCCAGGCCTGTTTCTCTTTGATCTGGTTCTTGACAGATATTCACATTGTTTTATAGTTAGTAGCTGGATTAGTTATTAACATACAATCTTAAGTTTATACATTCCTTATAAATTTAAGACTATGGACTACAGCATTACTGGGTAGCAGAAGTGGTGTGACTCCTTCAGAATTTTTCTGGCTCCTCCAAAGTGATTGCAAACAACCTGTTCACTCTAAGTATGCTCCAAGGAAGGTGGTTGCTGCCTCAGGCACCAATACCCCTGCCTAACGACTTGCCTTGAGCCGGAATGAGTATTTACACATCAAGATTCTGAACTGAATTTAAATGTTGGGTTTCAGCTGAATTAGTTCCCTGGTTTTCCTGTGGAGCCAGGCAAGTGCTTACGCTGATACAAAGTAAGTGGTATTATGGGGGCAAGAAGAAATGAGCAGCAACTCCTTTTGAAGAGTTAATTGGGGAAACATTACTCAAGCGTTTCGGCAATCATGCTAAAAATAGTTGTTAGTATAGTAATTAGTCTATTGTTAGCATTCCTTCCCCCCCCCC
>VXBZ01003218.1:203632-321639 GCA_013399135.1 Heliornis fulica
TGAAAGCTAACTAGTAATCCTAAGTGGAATGCATCAGAATTTCTAGCAACAGAAGCTGAGGAACCTAATCAATTATTGTATATGTCAATAGCAAAATACTTTTCATGTCTTCCATGGTGTAGCTTTTTTCTTTGTCTGTTTAATACTTATGATAGAAATTTCACATACACAAACTTTTACAGTTGGCTAAACTGTAAAAGTCGATTAAAATGAAGAGGTACACTTAAAAAAAATGCTTTATAAAGAGCAAGGTTTACCCTTTTTCCATACCGCAGGACTAGTCACAGCACCTTCCTTCAGCACAGAGACTGACAGAAATTGAGATAGGCCACATCTGCTCATTGACAAATTACAACTGACTTTGTTGCCCAGCTTTCCAAGCGAGTTTTGTAGTCTTGACAGTCCTGGTTACAAAGCCAGTGTGTGGCAGTATATGGGGTATAGGTGCCCACAGGATGCAGAGCAACCTCTGAGGAGCTGCTGGGGCAGTCCCGTGCCAGGCACAGCCAGCTCCAACCCACTCAGGGCTGAGCCCTGCAGCCACTGTGCCCTGGGAAGGCCTGGCTAAGAAGAGGCAGAGTACTGGGCTGTCACAGAGAGGAATGAGAGTGTGAGTGGGAGTGTACAGACAGGAAGGGAATCAGCTTTGTACAAGGGTAGATAGTGGTATTTCTCAACATCCAACTCTATTTTAACTGGCAAGAAATTAAATTATTAAGTCCTGGATTTTTTCCCTGTTTACCAGGGTGAGGGAGCAGGGTGGGAGGTGGGGAAGGGAAAGAAAAAAACCCAAACAAAATCCAAGAAACAATGTAATCTTATTCTCTCCTCTCTGTCCTGTTGAAGGAGGAGAGTGAGAGCAGCTGGGTGAGTATCTGGCAGCCAACTAAGGTCAACCCACCACTTTGTTTTTTTGGTCTTGATATAGAATCTGAATCCAGGCTTATATATAGCACACACATGCTTCCTCTATTTNCTGCAAGACCCGAGAGGAGAGGGGGAGGAGATGCTCCAGGTTGAAGGTCTCCTGCAGCCCTTGGGGAGACCATAGTGGAACAGGTATCCACACTGCACCTGTGGAAGACCCACACTGAAGAAGAGGAAGAGTGTGAAGAGGAAGGAGATGCTGAGAGGAGCCGTAGCAGACTGGTCACAGCCCCTGTCCCCACCTTTGCTCCACTGCGCAAGTACAGGAGGAGGCAGAGGAATTGGGAAATGACAAAGTTAATGTGGTTCAGTTTTTGTCTTTATTTCTCAACATCCAACTCTATTTTAACTGGCAAGAAATTAAATTATTAAGTCCTGGATTTTTTCCCTGTTTACCAGGGTGAGGGAGCAGGGTGGGAGGTGGGGAAGGGAAAGAAAAAAACCCAAACAAAATCCAAGAAACAATGTAATCTTATTCTCTCCTCTCTGTCCTGTTGAAGGAGGAGAGTGAGAGCAGCTGGGTGAGTATCTGGCAGCCAACTAAGGTCAACCCACCACTTTGTTTTTTTGGTCTTGATATAGAATCTGAATCCAGGCTTATATATAGCACACACATGCTTCCTCTATTTTTTATCCCTCTAGTGTTTGCAATTGCAATAAACTTAGGGTATACTGTTCAATGTAGAATAATATTCAGACCTTTTAGCAACCATTTATCAAAGTATTATCTTGTTTCAGTTTTGTAAAATGCTACAAGTAAGAGACAATAATTTTCACTATTTTAATTTGTGCGTGTTTCCAAAAGAAACTCATAGCATAGGACCTAATGCATTATTGTTTAGCTAGTGTATCAGAGTTATCATAGAATCATAGAATCACAGAATGGCTAGAGTTGGAAGGGACACACAGAGGTCATCTAGTCCAACCCCCCTGCAAGAAGCAGGGACACCCCCAACTAGATCAGGTTGCTCAGGGCCTCATCCAACCTGGCCTTGAACGTCTCCAGGGATGGGGCATCCACCACCTCTCTGGCCAACCTGTTCCAGAAACATCCTATCCTGTGATTCTCTGATCTGCCCACCTTACAGTGTAAGCATGAAAATAATGAAAAACCCACTCCAGAATTTACAGTTAACAAATGTGCTTTTGATTGCTATTTGTAAACATGCAAATTAGGTTGTTACCCCAAATTGGTAGTGCATCTGACCCTTTTGGCTTTGAGAGACACGGCTATGTGCCTGTCGGTCAGGACATAAAATCTCTGCAACAGAAAAAGTGTGAAATTCGGGCAGAGAAAACTCTCAGAAGAGCTTTGGACAAAGCAGATGATTTGGGTTGAGCCAGCATTTTTTATAAATACTTGAAAGATGCTTTTAAACGCCCTCAACTATTTTTTGTTTTTGTTTTAGTTTTTTTGTTTTTTATTTGTTATTAAGTAAAATACATGTGATTGTGATTTCTACTAACGATTCTTACAAAACCATGGTGTACTAAGTTGATTAGTACATGAATGACATATTCTAACTAATAAAAATTAAGCTGATGAAAAACTGTAGGTACAAACCATTTTTGTGGTGTATATATCAAATCTGTTAAGGGTTTCTTTTAATGTATTTTTACTATCCTCCTGATTTAGTCATTGGCAGTGTTTTTCCAGTCAGTAGTGTGAATCAGGGATGTTTTTCTACGTTTCTGGTTTTATAATTATTAGTTTGTTTCAAGGCATGATTTGAAAATCAACCACGCATGCAAAAAAGCTTGTGCTGTTTTTAATCTTGGCTTTAGAGGACAGATAAGTACATCTGCATCCAAGCTTTCAAAACTTGTCAGAAATCATTATCTAAAGAAAAATTACTTCTGTCAGTGCTTAAATATAAATTGTGGAAAATAAGATTTTGTTATTGCATGTGCTTTTTAACATCATGTTCATGAAGTAATCAGCATACTTTAATCACCTTGAACACATAAAAATAAATATAGTTAACTGAATATGCAGTCAGCTATTTTGGGAATAATATTGCTGATATAACACAATTTTTCTCATTGTTTCCTTTGAATTGTTCTGGTGTTTCTGTAATTCAGAGGAGTGAGACTGTATTTAAGTCAAAAGCCATGTTTTATTGTCTCTCCACAACTATCTGTCCAGATCTGATACAAGCATAATATTTGAAAAACAGTAGCAACTGGATAGGTTCATTGGAAGTTCTCTAGCTCTTTAGTTTTTGTGCTCAAAGAGCAGTGTGCATAGTTGCATCAACTTAACACTTGTGCTAGAGGCAGCAAAACAGCTAACATATAATTCACTCACATTTTTTTTACAAAGTTATAAGCTATATTTTTACTGCATTAGCTTGATTATTGGAAGAATCTCTCCACAGCAATAAGGAACTCTGTGGGGACTTATGTAGAACATATTTACCAAAGCAGATGCACAAAGAACATGAAAATCACCTTCTTTTCTTCATTTTTTGTCTTCATTGTAGGGAGATGCCAGGCAGGTATCTGGAATAGATTTACTCTGTCAGTAGTAATACAGCTGTAGTAGAGCTTCCTCCTTCCCAATCTAAATTTTCAGTGCACCCTATATAAACATTGTGTTTACTTTTCTAGGAAAAAAAACACAAACAAACAAACAAAAACCAAAGCAAACCCAAACAAAACACCCCCCCCCCAAAAAAAAACAAACAAAAAAACCCCTAAAAAAACCACACAAAAACAAACAAACAAACAAAAAACCAACCCCAAAACCCCCCAAAAAACCCACCCAAACCCACAAACAAAATCCCAACAAAGTATATTTATCTTCACCGGACTGAAGACTGATTGACACTCTTCTATATAAACATAATCCTAAAGACTTATTGATTATTTTCTTTAAATTTACCCAACACGTTTAATCTTACAGCTTTTGCTTAATTTTCTTACTATAGTGAGCTTTGTGAAGTGAGAAGTGGATTCTTATATTCTTCTGTTAGAAATGAAGCTACATTAGGTATCATCTCTACTGATATCTTACATATTCGTAATAATTTAAAAAAAATCAGTCTGAAAATAAAAGTGTTTTGCAAACTTTGTTCCAGTCTTATGTAATCTTTATACCAGTCTTAGATTCATGTTCTTATTTGATCAATGTAGATCTCAAATGATGTTTAGAGCAGAAAAGCGGACTGTAGGTTGAGGCAAGTGAGGGTTCTTTGAAGTAATTAAGAAATTGAAGTTGAAGCTGCTGGACCTGACTGAAACAATACTTTGTTCTCTTTGGGACTTATTTCATATCCTAGGTGGGTTCACATGTTATTTGGGTTAAAAAATTCGATCAAATATCTTAATTTGACAAATATATCCATCAAAAAATAAAATAAAATTATGAGTTTGAATGGAGCTTGATTTTTTAACGTGTCTTGTGCAGAATTATCTGTCTTGTCTTTATTTCAGATATTTATCTTATTTCTCATTGTAGCACAGATTCAGTCATATGGTACTTCTGTCGAAATTTTGACAAAGCAGTTAAACAGAAGACTGAGTAAAACTGCAAATTAATTGAATGGATAGACTTGGGTCTAATGCTTCTTTAGCTGTCATTTGCTTGTTTTGTTCTGCTTAATTTAGCTGCTTTTCAGCTCATAAACTTCAAAGTCAACCCAAAGTCGAGCTCAAGAAGGATTCATATGATACAAGCAAGCCTGATTAGCCCATGAACTCTAAGCAAGTCTGGTATATGTGGAGTTTGGTGAAGATATAAATATTTCTTTTTTTGCCTTCTGGGTTTGAGTTCACAGGACTAATCTATACTAAGAAATTAAAAAGGTTGCTAAAATTCAATCTATAAAACCACTGATTTTAAAATCTTAAATAAGGCTTGTGTCTGAGGGGAAGGTAATTTTGAATAGCTTATGATTTATAGTGGCTTCACTCATCAGTAGTAATGATGACTAAAAACGATGTTTTGGTTTTTTACAGTGGAGTAATGGATTCTCCCAACTGGGTTTTCAGAACAATGTGTCCCTTTATTCAAGACTGCTAATTTATACTGTGTCGTGCCATAAACAGTGCTGTTGATTGCTAACTGGTCAGATATTTATTGAACTCAGCTTATTTCTGGATGATAAATCAAAAAGCCTTTAACTTTCAATTAACATCTCAGTTGTAAAGTTCTGATCTTTTTAAATCATATGAAAATTAACTCTAAACCTTTGTAGAAATCTGCAGTTATGTTCTTTCCGTGTGTCATTTCCTGTTTCTTTAGTCCATGTGATACAGAATTTTTCTCTCAGACTAATTTTCTTCGCTCCCTTAGACTGTGTCAGGACAGAGCATGTCAGTGCCATTTTACTATCCCAAACTAAAGCACTTTCCCTGCTAATTATTACGTCTAAATTACTTGTTGCTCACCAACATCTGCTGCTCATTTTCTCATCTGCAAACAGTGTACATTATTCTATGTTGAGGTGTTTAAGTTTTTTTATGGGGTGTTGGCTTTTTTTTCCCTCCTTTCTTTCTATGAAATGTGTCCTCACTACTTAAAACTGCAGGTGTTTTGGTATTTCTGATCTAAGCTATATATATCCATATACACTGTTAAAATCTATTTGTGTTTTGCAAACACCATTTAAAAAACTTCTCTCATGCAACATGAAAGAGACAGTGCTGGCTGCAGTTGTGATAATCTTTAATAAAAGCAGAATAATACACATAAATCCTAAGACAAATATAATTTTGATTGTGCGGCTCGATAGGAAGAGTAGAAAATGAAGGGTGGAAGGGATGCAACAGAAAGACTGTTTCTCTGGAGTTCCTGTATTAGACAATTGGTTTGACCACTTTTTGAATAGGGAAAAACTGATGGCACTTCAGGAGGAGGACTTTCAGGTGACAGTCTTCCATTCTTAGAACCTGTTCTGCTTACCCTGATGGGAGTCCATCATGGAAGTTCTCCTGGGTGCTGCCCTGTAAGGAGGTGTCACTGAGAGCAGCACACAGAGACTCACCAGGAAAAGCAGCTGTGGCTCAGATAGATACTAGCCCAGTGTTAGCACACCCTATTGCTGTGAAGGTTTGGATGCTGTAGGAAGGGGACTGGTGTGCTGAAAAGCTTGGTGGAACATGGGTGTTTCTGGTAACAGTATTGTAGAGGGACTGTATAGCATATGAATAACAATTTTCTAAGTGTTTTGTAGATTAGCCAATAATAACGTCAAGTGGTTTGCAAAGATCTACAATGCCAGGATTTTTACAAATTCAGAGAAGTTTGTTTGGAAAGAGCAAAAATTATTTGCTGGTTGATCATTATGGCCATGAGTGGATTTGTCCAAATGAATTTAAAGCATTTGTAAGCAGCACAAGATGATCAGATATGATGATGGAAATCTATATAAGTGTTTGTATTCTGAACATTTTCCATAGTCACTGTCATTTTGCTGCATTTATTTTAGTCATGAAAAAAAAGGATTTTTTGATCTTGAAATATTTTTAGATTAAATCACTTTTTCATACCTCTTCAGTGTATTTATCAACCTATGAATAAAGCATGTTGACATTTTAAAATCTGAATACTTTTTTGTTTTAAAAATATCTAATAGCTAATATTATTGCCAGGTTATTCTGTAATGCTTCCAGTGTAATAAAACCTTTATTGGAAGTTATGTGGGTGAAGCCAAACAGCTTTCCTCTAGAATAAAATCACAGAAGCAAACACTGCAAATCATTTATCATTGCGAAAGTTTAACTTTTATTTTTCCTTTACAATTTTTTTTTAAATTTTTTTTGTTTCTTTTTTTATTTTCTTTATAAAATATTAACAAATAGCATTAGAAAATAAATGTTCCAAGGCTAGTTCCTGTGTATCGTAAGAGATAATACTTAGTCCTTTAGTGGTTACTAAAAAACTGTAAACACAACAAAGCAGGAAAAGAAGTGGCTTTAAAGAAAGCTCTGTTCCACAGGTTTCAGTAATTGACAGAAGAAAAGTTACCTTTCCTGTCCCCTGTCCCACAACCATTCACTGAGAAAATCAGTTAGATTGCCTGATGGATAAACAGAATTATGTTAAAGAAAAGGTTGGGTTCCTCTGCTAGCTTCTTTTCCCCACTGAGAGTTATCATACTCTCTGCTGTGCTGTTTCAAGCATTGCTATTACCATAAACTAACCCAGATCTGTCTAAATGATCCAGTTTAAAAAGAAAGCAGAAAACAGTTTTTAAGAGGTTGATGTTTATAGTGGGGAATGTCACCGAGCAGTTTTGGGTCAGCACATGGCAGCATGATGAAGAAACAGAAATAAGTTTCTGGCGCTGGCAAAACTTGTCCCCATCCTGCACTTTCAGGGTGTGTTGGTGGTGCTGGTCCAGGACTGCAGAAGCACTGGGGTGGCTGATGGCTTGGATGCTCTCACCCAGGTTCCCTGCTGATCTGAAACCCGCATTGCGGCCTCAATCTTTTGTTTGGAAACCCACTGGCACAGTTTAGTTCCAGTGACAGGTGGAGCAGTGGATGCTCACCCTTTTTTTTTCTTTTGGTGGCTTTACCACAGGGTAATAGGATGGGAGGGGGCAGTGCCACCCTCCTCCACAGCAGTGTGGGCTATAGGCCCTGGGGTAGGGGCTGTGGCAGGACCATGCCTGTGGGAGCCATTTTCCCAGGCTGTGGTGGTTCTCAGGGTGTGCCCAAGCTGGTCAGTGAGGCCTGGGCCTGTGTGGTGCCAAACACTGGGGTGAGCCCCAAAGCCTGAATCATGAGTGTGGACAAGACTTAGCAAAATGTTTGGGCATGCAAATAAAGGACATGAGAAGGAAAACCCCCTTGGACTCTGGAAGGAAGACCTGAATATGGGAATGTGCATTGCGCTCTGTCTTCTGGTAGAAAAAGTGTATAATCTGGAGGAAGAGAAATATGACCTGCGAAACAAGAAAATTGCCTGAGCTGGGCATCAAGGCTCTGATTTTCCTTCTCTCAGGAGGTGGGGACTTTTTCCCTCTGTGGTGACAAGGAAACCCTGCACAGTTACTAAAGAAGAGTAGGAGGACGAGAGCAGGTGGATCCCCTCCAAGTGCTGCTGGTGAGGGAATGGGACAGGGATGGGGCAGGCCTACTGAAGCATCTTCCACACCCTTCCACCCAAATGGGGAAGTTGCAATCTAATGATGCATGCACATAGTGAATAGGGGAAAAGGAGCAGTTGTGAGGTTAATGTGGTGGTGGGCATGGCGGAGTCGGTGGGATGGTGCTGGATGCGCTCTAGCTGCAGTGCAAACTGGTCACAACATGGTACTGAACTGTGGAGAATGTTGTATGGGGAAAAATAGGATGATGTTGAACATAAATGGAATATGGCAAAACACATCTGGGCAGGTCATCCAGTCCAACAAAAACTAGTGTTAATTTGTCAGGTGAAGAAATTACCAACATGAGCTGATCACATCAGAAACAACATCCAATCTGTTCTTCAGGAGCAAGGGGTGGAGTTTGTAATAGTTAAATAGTTTGTGATAGTTGTGATGATGTCGACCCCTGTAATCCAAGTGTATATACACACTGCACATTTTTAATCACTGTTGTCTGGCCCCAGAGACAAAGGCAGAGTTTAATAAATGTATATTGAAAGTAAAGTTTATAAAGGATTTATGTTCAAACAGTTCTTAAAATACACGTTTCATAGACATGAGGGGTTCAACGTATTGAACATAAATGGCAAAGTGGGTGACGGAGGACTTGCATTGGTAACCTGTGCAGGAAGAGGTAGGGCACTGTCCTATGCCAGTCCCATCTGGCTCTGAAACTGGGGTATACACCCTGTCATCTGCCAAAGCTTAAGCCAGTCAGGGAGTCCATAGTGCACCTGCTTAGACTTGCTAAAGAAAAAGTGATGATTAGTGTCAGGAGAGGCTCCTAGTGAGACATGCCAAATAGACATATGAGAAGATGTTTTCAGAGAGACAAAAGGGAGAGTTTTCAGGGTTTTATAAGAGATTCCTGGGGTACATGAGGAAGAACCCAAAAGTTTCAAGAAGAGAGAAACTGAAAGAGACATTCAGGGGACACAGTGGTCCTACCGTAGGCTGCAAAAAACATAGCTAGGGCCTCTATGACACACTTCTCTTTCCTCCCAGACTCTGTCTCTGTGGTTCTGTGATTCTCCTGTGGAATATGGCGGTCATGTAATTTATAATATTGCACATATATCTGTCATTTAAGTGGTTTGTTAACAAAGTCCATTTACTCTCACACTGTCTATGCAGTCTTTAACCATGACAGTGCATATTTGAATAAGAGTAGTAGTAATTCTTAGAGTAGTTACGCTTCCCTTAGACAGGAGAGTATTAAAAGCCTGCAGGCTAAGCAGTTGGTCAACATTAGATACCTCGTGATAAATATTGGCTTGTTAAAACATGCTGAATACCATTAAGAAGGTAGAGATTCTATGTAATGGGGAAGGAGAAAGGTGAACAGAATATTACCAGCAGCAAGGCAGTCAAGTAGACAGGATTTTCATAGCATCAGTGATGTTAGTTTAAATGGAAGAGCAATGACAATGTGAATTAAAAGAAAAATGCTGAAATAGCTTTCCTAGCAGGGCCACAACATACCCTGGGGGAAGTGAGATAGTGGTTGTTGATTTCAAGTTACCTGTAAGCATTTGCAATTTGGTGACATACTTAGATGTCAGTTTATGTGTTAAGTCTTCCTGTGATGCTCATGAGAAGCTAAACTAAATCCAAAGCTTTGGTACAACTTCACGTAAGTTGTTGCAAAATCATAAATGTGACAGCACTTTATAATATGTTGATGTTTTCCAATCCACCTCATCCTAAAAAGTAGATTCTAGACAGTGAGTCCTGGTGGTTTAAGCCAACAGCTCTAAATGAAGGGATACTTTTATTTTTCTTATAAGGTGAACTCTGGTGATAAGTGAACAATTACGTAGTCTTGGTTGAGGTCCCAGTCATCCACACAAGTGCTAGACAACTTGTAGGAAAGAAGGTTCAATCCATATATTCCACAGTTCAAGCAGCTGAAAGAACTTCTAATTGCCGTGTTGCTGGCAACATTAAAGTTACTTTGCCTAAAAGAATGTGTACCACTTAGAGGCTAGATTGTCTGCAAACATACATGTGTCCTAGCTTATACACTACATAGTCAGAAGGTGCTGCTATATTCTTTGAGCTTCAAGGCACTGTTTTGCTGACAAACATCTCTTGGCACATTTGTCATTGTAAGGCTGGCTATTGGAAAATAAAGTGGAAGACAAAATGGCACCACAACATTTGTGTAGTACTATTAGACAAAAAATAAAATAAAATAAAATAAAAATCAGTGGAGAGTGAGGAGTATAAATACAGCATTTGACTGTATCCTTTCCAAGAAAAATGTTCACGTCCATGTGTACAAGTGGTGTTACACACACTAGAGAAAGTTCGGAAGATTTGAACTTGACTCACACTGAGATATACACGAACACGGATCTTGGATTTTTATTGCAAGATGTGGCTTTTGACCTTGACTGAAAATATTCGGTTTATAGTCATCCAAGGAGAATAAATGACAGTACTGTGGTAGAAGATGCTGTCAAAACTCTTGGGATGTGGGAATACCCAAGACCATTTTATAACTAGTCCATCTAACTTGCTGTTTGTACGTAGTTTGTTGTTTAATTTGCAAAATGTATGATTTGAACAATGCTGTGAATTAATCTAAAACTATTTCTTTTTTGTGTTCTAGGTAAGAGACTATCAGGTTTCTCACTGTAATCAGACTACATTGAGGTAACAGATTTCAGGTATCTGAAGCCTATGGTGGGAGTGTTATTTTGTGTGCATGTACGTGGACTTCAAATTCTCTTCAATATGAAAAATGTCTGAATTAGTAATAGGTTTGATTTCCAAAGGAAAAGGAGCCATCTTCAGTTCATCTTTAGCAAACTTTGAAAATCTAATAGAATTATGTCTGCACTATAGTGTCATTTGGGCTATGTGCTACTTTTCTTCTGTGAAAACTATTTGATACAAGTTGTTACTGTACTGGATGTATTTTATATGTCTGTATGGTTGAAAAGTAAGACTGAGACAACAATATGGTCACTTTGTGAAATGGTTTTAAAATAATAATAAAAAAAAAGGGACTTCCTAGGCACTTTGCAATATTAGAGACTGAAATACTGGTGTGCCACAAGGATGCATCATCCTTACTTCTTTTCACACAGTATATGCAGGCCAATATTTTGCTAAAATTGGGATTGGCACATCTTGCAATTCTGTGTAGACTGATGTACTCAACCACACAGAACACTTATACTGTGTATTATACTCCACTAAGTCTCAAAAAACCCCAACACCCCAAATAATACAAAAAAATAAAAATCCCAGATTCTGTAATGTGTTCTTTAGTGTTTTCTGTGCTAAAACAGGCCTTCATCCATCTTGGTTGTTTTGTGGTTAGTTTTTGGGTTTGGGGTTGTTTTTTGTGGTTTTTTTTTTTTGTTTGTTTGTTTGTTTGCTTTGTCTTATAGTTTAGTATTTCATATGGACAACTTAGAAAAAAAGAAGTTTTTTGTTTATATCTTTGGCATTAGTCAAGATTTATGGATTTGACTCCTGTAAGAGTCTTGTATTCTAAATAGCAAACTGAACCTCATTTATTAACCTGGTTATTGAAGTAAAATACAATGATTGTTTGTGGTTAAATAGTCAGCAGTAGTTTCAGCCAAGGTTCAGTACTGGAATGGCTGTCACCCATGGCTTTCTAAGTTTTTCCTGGAATTTTAATTAAAATTGATACCAACTTTTTCCCATCACAAATAATCTTTAGTTTTGCAGTCTTTTTCCAGCAAGAGTAGTGTATAGCATCTTGAAAACAATCAGAACATTTATAGAAGCCTTTCTTTCATTCATTGCATCCTATTTTAAAATGCAACTGTAAAAAGATTCATAGTGCTGGTGTATCCTTGATGATGTGTTTGCATTTCAGCAACTGAGATTTTTGTTGCCAGTATCTGGACTGTTGGATACTGGGATATATAAAATCCTACAGCTACACAAAGGCACGTAAACAGTATAAATCCTTTACTGCTAGACAGAATGCTGTGATGAATCTAAAAGTAGGGTTTGGTGAGATGTCCAGAGATTGCAAAATTATTTAGCTAAAGTAGAAATTGCCTAGAATTCTTTCATGAATAACACTGGGATGGGTGTGCCTGTCCAGCTACATTTTGAGCGCCTTGTCAGTGCCATTAGATCATCATGAGATTGATAGTGATTTGATTTAGCAACATCTGTTGTTCTGTGGTGTACTTCCAGCAGATGCTCTTACTTTAAATGTGATGTGCTATTTGTTTTAATCTTGGAGCATGTTACCTGTAGTAGTTGAATGGTAGTAAAGTTGCAGTGCAGGCTTTGAAATCATGAATTGTGTGTCGTGGGTTAAATTGATATCTGCAAATTGTGCAGAACGTCATTAAGTTTAATAAATATCGAGCAGCTTCCGATTTATTTCACAAATTGGCATACATCATTTTTCTGACTGTAGGACAATGTGTGCTTTGTTGGGTTTTTGCNCTGCATTGAAAATGTATTTTATCAGAACTAGAAGACTGTTCCCAAGTTTGTCACTCTGCTTTCACCTGCCACACCATATGACTAGTTGTAATGAGAGTAGTGTCCAGCAATGAAAAACTGTAACTTAATTGACTTTGTGTGTGCAGCATGCTGGCAAATGACCTAGACAAAGATATTTTTAAGAAAATCAATGTTTCCTAGTTTATAGAAGTGCATGATGACATATAAGATAAATAAAATCATATCATCACGTTTTCTGTAGTCAAAGGAAATTATTTTTAAATTGTTCCTTTTCTAACAAGAATATTAAAACTAGAATATTATACAATGCAGAGCTCTTAAATATCTCTACACAGCATATGTTCCATATTTCTTGGTATTAACAAGTACAGTTATAAGTACCGTTTCCATCTTTGAAGAAGAGAGATGCTATTGTATGTAAATCCTGGTTTCTGTTACAAAGCTACAGCGATCAACATAATCTCTCCTACAATGACAGTATCTGCTGAATGCTCTTAATTTTTTCCATACAAACAGACACAAAATTGGACTAGCTGTAGATGTTTCTTTGTGTATTACTGGCTATTTAACCAGTGTGCAATCTGGAGTTAGTTTCTGTTTAAACTTTTAAAATAACTGTAATAGTGCTTGATGTTAATAACTCTGCATGCTTATGTTTTACCAAAAGAGAACATGGGAAGTTGTATTAGGCAAAGTAGCAGTTCCTTCTCCTGTCTGTCTTCACCCTTCAGTTTCACATTGCAATACCTGTTTTGAGAATGTTATCTTCATGTTCTGTGGAGAAGTAGAAAATTCTAGAACTTCTTTCATGTGGGTATTTCTTTGGTATACATTAACTCTGTTTCTTTATAAAGTACATATGCATTTTAAGTAATAAAGTCTAGCTTGTTGGGCTAAATAATGGTCTACTGTAAGTATTGTAATGTAGGTGTACCAACCAGGAGCTAAGCACCCCGCCCCCAGCAAGTTTGGGGGTGGAGAATCAAAATAGTAAAAGTGAGAAAGCTCACTTTTGTGAGTGAAATACCAAATATCATCATCATCATTGTAATAAGATCATAATAATTATGATGATGATGTTATTTTCCTATTCTTCCTCCTCATCATCAAAGAAAAATAAAACTCGAGAAAGACGTGATGCAGAACAACTGCTTGTCATAAAACAGCCAACACCCTGCCAGTTCCCAATCAGTGGCCCCTTGCCAACCTCCCACTCAGTTTTCTTGCTGACCATGACAACATACGGTATGGGATTTCCCTTTGATCAGTTGGGGTCAGCTGTCCTGGCTGCGTCCCCCACAACCTCTTGTTCACCCCTGGTTCCTGGCTGGTTGGGGTGGTGTGAGAAACAGCAAAGACCCTGGCTCTGTGAGCACTGCTCAGCAGTAATGACGACATCCCTGTGTGATCAAGGCTGTTTCCAGAACAAATCTAAAACTTAGTCTCTTCCCAGCTACTGTGAAGACAATTAAGTCTATCCTAGTGAAACCCCACCGTTCCTGTATTTCAATAGATGTTATCAGTTGTTAAGAGATATATTTCTTTGGGTCCATTAGGATTAATAGAGGTTTCCGAGCAGTTTGATGAAATAGCTAATCATAAACATATTAATGAAGTAGAGTGTTATCTAATGCTACATAATTCTTAACCAAAACTACTCTGGATAATTTGTGACAAAGGCTATTATAATCCATTAGCCATAATTTCCAAGGCAATTTTTCAGTCAGTTTTAAGTTGTGACAACATTGTGTGCTGTAAATTATTATATGAATTGCAGAGACTCTTGGCTTTTCATATCATTTTCACATACAAATGCAACATTATAAGCAGCTTTTTTATATGTGAGGTTACATTCGGGCAAATGGGATTCTTGTCTCTGTCCCTATTGTGAATAGAGGAATGGTCTCTTTGTGATAAAAACAGGTAGGGATAACGGATAATCCCTCCTTTTACTCCACATCCCTAGTCTTGGAAAGAGGAGTTGAACAGAAGACTTGTCTTCACCAGAAAAATAAAATGCCTTCACTCTGTGAGCTTTCTCGCCAGTGCAGGGATTAAATGAAATTTAGTGTTCTAAATGGATTTATCAGGTTAAAAGCATACTGATTTCACACACACCCCACCCTAATGCCATGAGTGAAGAGGGACTTGTACTGAAACAGAGAAACAAAATTAAGTTGTTAAGCCATGCAGTTGTGTTAAATATGCATGTGGAATCAAATAAAAGATTGTGTAGAAAATGTTTTTTTTTTCAGAGCTTTCTTTTTGTATTTTTACTATTTTTTTAATTTAACATTCTTGTACAATAGCTCGTGTGCGTATTTCTTAAACTGATCCCTAAATTCAAGACTTTCCTACAATAGACGAACAGTTTAGAAGGGGAGAACAAAGTTCCAAATTGCCTGTGATGTCATGTGCAATGAGAAAAAAAAAATCCCCTTCAAAATGTATTTAGCAATTATTATGTGGCTTTAAGAAATAATTCCTCCTTCTTACACAATATAGGATCTTCTGCACTTCTGATGTAAATAATGTTTTTTAGGATATGAAAGTGAAAATATATTTTTCACAGAATTCATATGTTACACAGTTACTTGTGCTGTAGCTTTATATTTGTGACAGGCTGCCATCTGAAATCGTTTACCAGCTCCTTAGATTACTGGCAAAGTAACTCAAAATCCTCCTTCAGAATCCCTCCAAAAGCAAGACCATGTTGCATTGTCCTTGACACAGGACACATTAGTATCTAATATTTTAGCTTATAATGACAGACCATAAAATCTTAATGCATGTACACACAAATCAATAGCAAGCTGAAGCAAAGCTCATTTCTATAGTAATGAAATTATTCAGTAGAAAAGCCAGCAAGTAATTACTCTACTGTTGTGATAATAATTAAAGAAAAATATATTACTTTGCAAATCATATGATTTTGGTAGAAATAAAGCTAGGAAGCTAAATCAAAACAGTTTTCATATCAATCAAGCAACAATTAATTTTTAACTAGTCTGTTTAAGAAGCAACCTTCAAGATTAAGCTGCTATTAATGCATTAAAAAGTAAATGCAAATATGTTGCTTTCCAGATCATAGGGTTTCAAACCAAAAAGCAAGTTCTGGTGAAACACAGTCAACTAACTTCTCTTCATCTGAGTCATTCAACTTCATCAGTGCTCTTTTTATTCCCCTTGATTTGACTATTCAAAATTTCCACTGCTGGCACCCTGTCATAAAAGAAACCTTTTTTTTTTTTTTTTTTAATACTTGATTTGACAAAGTTCATTGTAGAAAAGAAGAGTACTGGAGTGTATTCTAGCACTCTTGGCACACTGAACAAGTCGTCGTTAGTACAGTCCTGCACAGGTGACACTAGCAGTCATGAAACTGTTCCAAGACGTTTGTGGTATGTGTGATGGTGGCTGCTAGCCCCATGCAAAATCTGTGCCTGCACATTTTGGTGGTAGCTAAAGATCATTTGAGAAAGCACAATCACATTAATACCAAACATTCATATAGCTCTGGGAATGTTTACTTAGAGTCAACCGTGTTGACTTCCTCCTTTTGTGTCAATAATATAACTTATTCTCATGGGTATTTCATTCTTAAAACCATGGTTCCCAAGTTCCCTGTATGCTAGTAATGAGAAATTCTTTCTGTGGGATGCTTTATTTTCTTATGTCAAAGTATTTTTGAAGTAGTGGAAGAGAAAGTTGAGACTTGTTTTGTCCACTTACAGTATTATAAAAACAACAAAAAGGGTTAGGTAGACACTGACATCTATTGTCTCCTTCTGACCTAAGGAGACAGTATCACTAAGACATTGCCATACACCTAGTGCTGGATAGAAGTACAGAAGTTAGAACTTCAGTAGCAATCAAAAAGTAAGCATTTCCTATCTGCCTGAAGGGTAAAAGACGATTCCTTATAATAGAACAAATATTTTTTTATTCTTGGTTTTGTGGTTGTTCTATATTCAGTTAACTCTATTCGGCCATCATCGTTTTAGGTGTCTTCATCTTGCCCTCAAATATTTTGCCTGCCTTCTTAAGAAACTTGCAGTACAGGAGGGCTTAATGAATGAATTTGATCTTTTAAATATGAGGTTTTGTCTCTTTGTAATGAATGAGACTTAAAATCATGCCTAGATATAAATATATGGTTAAAATCCATTCCCTCAAAGGAGTCTGTTTTATTTTTCCTTAAGTCCTTAATTGCTTACTTTTGGTAGAAGTAAGTGTTAATATAGGTATTTAGAGAATGCCACATTTTATGAGGTTCCCATTATTATTTGGGAATTTTGGTGTTAGATCAATAAAAAAAATAATTGACAAATAAAGAAAAAGTTGTAGCAGTATTGTCAGAGATGCTTTTCTTGACAATTACTGCTGTTCATGTGGAAGACGAGTTGGAGAATAAAATGAGTTGCAAACAAATAAGTGAATTAAATACAAATAAGTGAATTAAATGCTGTAAAAGACACAATCTGTAACTTTTTCATTTTGTACTTCAGTATGTAAGTCTACAGACCCAGAGCTTCTGCTCCAGAATATTTTTGCTATTTTTGTTGAATAATTGGCCAAATAGTTATTGGCCAGCAATCAGACTCTGGGAAAACCTACCACTAATCCTGTTAGAAGAAAACCCAATGTGCTAATTGATTGCTGTATTACAACTTGTATTAGTAAAAGGCATTGCTTTTAATCCTCCCACTGCCCCCCTCAAATGGCATTCCCTGCCTTACGTCCCTCTCTAAAAGTCACAGCAATAGTCACTGCTGAAAATGTTTCTGCAAAATGCTGTTCATTTTTCTTTGGAACTAATTCTTCTGAAAAGAGTTTGGTCCTGACATAATATGAAATACTTGGAACTTGGAAGGTGGCCACTGTTCCTTAAAAGGAAACATATACGTTGGGAATTAATATCAAATATTCCACATCATGGTACAAAGAAAGGTCCAACTCCTAGTCACATTTCTTCATTAAGTATTCTTCATTGACATTTGCAAACAGGATGGATCCCAGAGCTGTGATAGCCAGTGATAGGACAAGAGGCATCAGGTGCAAGCTGCAGCATAGGAGGTTCCATGTGAGTGTAAGGAAACACATTTCACTGTGAAGATGGCAGATCACTGGCACAGGCTCCTCAGAGAGGTTGTGGGGTCTCCTTCTCTGGAGACATTCAAGACCAATCTGGACATGTTCCTGTGTGGCCTAATCTAGGTGATCCTGCTCAGGTAGGGGGGTTGGACTAGATGATCTTTTGAGGTCTCTTCCAACTCCTAATGTTCTGTGATTCTGTGAACTGTGCAACAGACAGCACTGGCAGAAGTGAATGAAAGTTCCTGAATGATTTTCAGTTAGTCAGTCTACTTCACAGTAGCAACTTCAAGCTTGTGAAGGAAAACTCTTCAATAAATATCCCAGTTTATTCTACTGTGTTTTGCATTCTTCAGTGAGCTCTGCTGCAACAATTCATTTTAACATATGCAGTTTACTTTAACATTCAACATATACTAAATCCTTTTGAAGTTTGTCCTTGAAGTCATAGAATACCTGAGCCTGTGTTTAGGTCTGTTTTGATGCTCACCGAATGGATGCAGCTTTCCTAAGTTAAGGTCTAGTATTGAGGAGGAGATTAAAACCTTTGCTTTATGAGTCACGAGCTTCAGTGGGTCAATGTAAGACCACATAATATCTCAAGTTGGAAAGGACCATTAAGGTCCTTAATGGAAAGGTCCATAAGGACCATTGAGCCCAACTCCCTGCTCCTCTCACTGTTAGTATGTCTGCTTTCCTCCTTGTCCTCCCAGAGGGTAAGTCTGTGTAAGATGAGGCACTCTGGAATTCCACTGCCACATTTTAAATTCAACCTCCAATAATTTAAGCTTACTTTTTTTTTTAGAACAGACTTCTTGAATCGCTAGGAATGATGAGGTAGATTTTTAGAGAGTCCATACTAGCTATTCCAGGTTTGTCTACATTTATTTTTTATGGCTACGCAGTAAAACCTCACATAACAGTCATTGGCTAATATGTCTGTAGATATGCTATCTATGTTTTATCTTTTTATATAACTTTACAACTTCAATTAATATATCCTGTTTTAGAGGCCGCTCATAAAATTTTATTTCTTCCTTTTACTTCCAAGGCCGTTGCTGTTCTTTCATGAGTTCAGCAGATGTTTGCCTATTGTGTCCGTAAATCTATCTTTTGTCATTTTAATTTTGCTGTGATTCCATTTAGCAATGACAGGTAGAAGCAAAGTAAAGTTTTTGGTAATGATACAAACTGTCAGAGGCTGAAAGCTGCTCAAAGTAAACACAGTTGCACATTCTGTGATATTCAGTAAAAGCTGGAAGAGGGTTAGTGTATAACCCTGCTATGTCAGAGATTCACCTCTTTATCATTCCCTGTCTGTATCAGCCTATTTATTTTTAATATTATTATTGAAAATTGATTGTATGGATGAGAAAAAAGAGCCTTTGCCAGAAACCAAATTATGTGTTTTCTCCTGAGTGATATATTAGATCCTCATTTGTCTCCACATGCAGTCTTTGTTTTGCCCTACGTCTTTTCCGTGTCTTACTTCTAAGCATGTTTATACAGTCACATACAGAATCCACTTGCAATAATCTGTGCAGAGAAAGTACACCAAAATACCTCGGGTGCTTTCTTTAGATAGAATATGTGTCTAAATGGATTTAGATGTAATATGCACTTTGGCAAAGTGCCATGACTTTCAGGCTTCACTATAGGAAGAATCAGCAGTGAAAAATAACCAAAGTTAGAGAAGGCAAAGGAATACAGATTGTCTTTTTGTGCATGGCGAATTTGGAAGGACATTTCACTATAATGTATGATTTTATTTAAAATGCAAAATGCTACAAAACAGCATGCTCTGTTAACCATTAGCATTACTAATACAGGCTCTTTTCTCTGTGTATGATTCAGTGGTGATCAATTTGTATACTTAGATGCAGGTACAATTACTCAGGAATCTCCCAGCCAGCCTACTGGTCACTCATCACACCATGCCTTGCAGTTCCAACCTCAACAATCACATAATTTCCCATTAGAATGTAAGGACAGTGCCGGCTCCAGAGTCACCTTCGGAGAAGAGCTCTGCAGCAGCACTTGCCCCTGTGCCTGACCAATTTATAAACTAATGTCTCTGAAACCCCAGTCTCTCAAGGGTGCTTCACTCCCCATGGCATAGACTACTCTGATTTTACTCAGAGACACCAGAATTCCTGTTTCTTCTCTGTTTTTCCTCCCTAGCTTTCCTAGTGTAGAAACTTAATCTCTGCCAAAACCTGGAGGGTTTGCTGAATCTGCAGCTTGCTAAAAGAGGGAGCAAACCTTTGAGTACAGGAGACCTCACTGTATGCAAGGTAATTGAAGGAATAATTTTTTTAAGAGACATATACACATGGCAGTTTAATAACTTGTTCTGTCAAGCACACTTATATTTTTTTATGGAAGTGTAACATATGTCTCATACACACATGAATTACACAACCAGCTATTGTACCTTAGGGTGCTGCTTAGGATGTTAATCCTTCTCATTTAAAAGCTTTTGAGAGAAGAAGTTGAAGTTTAAGTAGAATATTTAATTAAATGAAAATTTTGTTACCTTTGTGAGGCCTCTTAATTCAATATAAAATCATAGACACTATTTGTTGTCCAATTTATACACTTCAATATTTCTATAAAAAATCCTGGTATGTTTTTTTGATTGCTATTGCTTCTGCCCAAAGTGTGTGTTGTAAGCAGTGCAGAAGGCCAGAAGTCCCATCTAGTGTTAATTGGCACAGCTTAAGTGGAGCTGGTGAATGACTGGCAGCACCAGGTACGGCCAAACCATTCTAACGAGCAACTTATCTTTCAAGATCTGCATGACGATCGATGTAGTGCTTGTCTTGCTCTACACTCAGTATAACTGATTTTTTAAACTTTTCATTTAAAATTAGGTTGGGTATTATGAACTTCAGGTCATTGAACAATAGGCCGAAATGCAACTCTTTATTGCTATGCAAATGAAGGATATACAGGCTTCTTCTGACTCTCATTTATTGTATTCAGCAGTGAGAGAGAGATGGTTACATGCTGTGAATCCGTAAGATTGCAGTGTTCACTTGGAAGTTATCTGCATCTTGTAGTGTTTCTCATTGAGATTATTACCTAGAATTTGTGATTTATTAAAATTGTGGAAAAACTACAAGGTAAGAATATATTTAGATGAAAACTGGGTTATATTTTCTGAGAAAATGTAAAGGATTTAGGTAATTTGTGTTTGCAGATCTGTAATTCTGAAGGAATGAATTTAGAAATTTACTAACTAGAGTACTTGGTGCATAGGTGCCTATGGCAAGATGCTAAAGATAAAGACTTAGAAAATTACTGAAGTTCATTAAACTCCTTCATTAATTGTTTCTCTTGAAACTAATAGAAAATAAGATGTATTGTGAACATAATTACAGAAGCATCTTACATTTATAGAGACATGCATTGCTTCAATCTCAGATTTCTCTGGAGTAATTTTTTCATGCTTCATATTAGCAAAGTCTTCAAGAGTTGGTTGATAGTAGTTTTAGGGGTTTTTTAGCAAATGTATTTGTTTCGTTTTAACAGAACTGAGTTGTTATTCTGGTTTCCTGACTTCTTTGTCGCTGCTGTTGCTTTGCATCCATGACCTAAGGAACACGGTTCTGTTTCTGGAAATGCTGAAGAAATCACGTAGTCACAAGCAGAGCATTTAATGCACAGCAAATTGTAGCTTTGCAGCAGAACTTCTGTGGTTTACAATGAAAAAATTGTATACTTTGCTGCACTTACTGCCAGTTTCTTTCTTTGGTTATGAAGTACCCACTGGCACATGCAGAAGTGTCCATGGGTGCACACAGAAGTTTGTTTATCTGTGTTTATTGGTCACACTCTGTCTCCTTTCTTAACTACTGACCTAAGCCTAAAAAGTGTTACCATATAACAAGGTGGATACTCTGTCCTGCTCGAAGTATGCGTGTAATTTCAGTAAGTCCTTTTTTGAACCACTGAAAGCTTGGTGCTTTTTTTAGCATTCCCTGCTCATTAATTAAGCAATTTATTTCAATGTTAAGGCTGGCACCAGGTGTTAATGTTAAAAACAAAGTGAGCGATCAAAGAAATACAGTAGTGTGCAGCTTAAGCAGCGACTTTGTTCTCTGGAAGAATTATGTGACTTTGTAATAGTAGATTTCACATGTCTATTCAGTAAAACAAAGTGACTCCTGTAGTGAAAAGTCCTCTAATGGAAATGAATGCTCTTTGTTCTTGAGGTCCCTTTGTTTTCATTGTCAGCCTAAACTACTTCTTGAAGTATCCAGCATAGGTGGTACCTGTGAGCACCCTCTGTGGCTTGTCTGTTGCTGTGGGGAAAGAGGGGGGAAGGGAACTTGCTTAATGGGGATGTTTGCCTCATTTTCTCAGGGAAGCTTTTCTGTTGAAGAAAGTGTTGGAGATTGAGCTGTTCAGACCTTGACAGGTTTTATATCCCCTCGGCTCCCATTTAGTTAATGGAAAAGATCTCTTAACAATATTTTGGCTTGAGAATCTTCACAAGACGAGGTGACAGAAGCAGAGCCTATTATCCCCCTTATCCTGTCTGTAATCTTTAATCTGGTCTGCCTATCAAGCACAGATTCAGTGCCTCATCATCTCCCTTGCTGCCTGCTACTGACCCACAGGGTCTGCTTCAGTCTTGATATGGGTCATTCAGTCCTGGGGTGGATGCTGACTGCACTGCAGGAGGTTAAAATGTTTCCCAGAGTTCACTGGTAGAATGAGACAAAAGAGGCAGAGGAAGCCTAAGGTAACATACATTAGTACAGAATTTCACTCAAAGGGGTATTTTAATTTAAATGCCTCCATTAAGAGTTTAATAGAGTTGTAGCTTCTATCCCCCGCTGTGCTGACATGTAACTATTTTTCTCCCCCATCCTTACAGTTTACACTCATTTCTTTCCACCGAATGCCTTTTTCCTTAGGATTAATAGAGATACACTTGAGTTACTGCATATCTATTGTAGGAATTAAAATCATAATAGGAAATATTTTTGCTATCGGAAGCAGTGTGTGGAATAGTGATGCTTAAGAATGAAAGAGGAACTTGAAGCCTTCAAGGACAACACCGTGAGAGCAAACAGTATGCAAAGTTGTAAGTACTTGTAGGGTGAGGATGGAAGTAGTAAAGACAGGGGCAAAGAATAAACATTCCTCATACCTCCTTGAAAACAGACCTAGCCATCCCTTACTGAAAAGAAACATGAAGTGAAATTGAGCTTCACTGTCGAAGAGACAGATGGAATAATAGACACTGCAGAAAATGCAACTTTGAGGTAATAGGGAGATTGTATAAAAATGTAGGGGCAGATGTTGACAGAAGCATACAAATTCGACAGAAGAATTAGAAAAGACCCAGAAAAGAAGCTTGTCATGGTGTCATAGAACCACTTGTAAGAGTACTGTAAGTGGGTTACAAGAATTCTTCAGATTAGTATTTCCTGATGGGTTTATGCATTCTTAAGACCAAATCTATTTCTGATTCTGATTGTATTCAGAAAAGTTTCTCATATGCTTCTTTAAATAGCAGTGATTTCTGTATGAAAGAAATACAGATTATATCCTTAGATTCTCCTTCAAGTAGAAACTGTGTATAAGTCCCCAAGCATTAACTGGCGGTCTGGCTCAAAGAGGTGAGTTCCTCAGTGCTACTACACTCAGTTACTGTTTCATAGTTTAACTTTTGAACAATCTCATACGTATGTGTATGTGCATACATATAATTGTGCTTGTGTGTGCACCCATAAGATACCTTGCAAAGCAGTTCTGTCTGATTTTGGTCCCATTCCTGTAACCATTCTTGAGAGAGGATCTATTACTTTTTGCAGTAGTGGTTACACTGAGAAGCAAGCATGAAATGCAACTTCCAGATGCCTTCCCTAGTTAGTGAATCTAGCCAAATTCTGAACAATTATAAGAGAATGGCAGGCTGACGTAGGGGATTTGATGTCATTTGCTCCTGTGCTGACCTATGTGCCTACGCAATGGTGCGGTATGGTCAGGTAGATTGCAGAATGAAGTAAGGGGTCACTTGATGTTTACCAGTCCTCTGCCTTGTTTGACACAGGATGTCAAATACACATCCTAACAAGAATATATATTCCTGCTCTGATCCTGGTGAGTCTTAACACCCCTAAACCAGTGATATCCCCAGCGTATTGAGAAGTGGGAGCTACAGGCTGAGGTCCTCTTCTGCCACCAGGAGGGAAGTGAGAGTTGTTCGGAGGATTGAAGGGGCTAATTGTAATATAGACTCCAGTCTTAAGCAGTCTGTTTGCGTAGAGTGCATGCACAATGAGAGGTGTATGCAGCTGCTATCAAAGGATGTGAAGAAAATAAGGAATTTGTTTTCAGACCTACAAGGTTGAAGGTCTAGCTTTCCTTCAGGTAGCCTGCTGTTGAAGGTACTGTCTACTATTCTGCTGCCTGAAGCTCGCCCATTTTTTTAGCTTTCTTTTTATACTTTTCTGCAGTATTTTATTGCTCTTTATTCAACTTGTCTTTTTTTTTTCCCTCCCTGAGGACAGAATTTTGACTTTTTGTAAGTTATGCACCTACGTGAACTAAAACACCAGTAATTCTCAAACGCGCTGTGCAAAGCAAAACCCGTGCAGTTAGCATTATAGTGTAGCTCCAGCTGGCTAAAATTGCTATATTTATGTGAATTCACACCATATGTTAGAGTTCCTATTTTCCAGCTTTGTGTTGCATCTTTAATAAGTTCTCTCTCTCTTCAGTTCTGAAATAAAAGTCTGTCCTGTCTTTTGTAGACAGGAACAGCAATTACAGATTACAGTAGCCGAATCCTGTTACACTGTAAATCAGTTGTAGGCAATTTTTCAATTATTGACTAACCAAATCATCTTATTTTGTTTCACTTTATCATTGCATACACTGGCAACATCCTTAAATAGGATTTGGCCTGTAGTCTTGAAAGAACACCTCCTGATTAATGTGTAAGTAAGTGCTACCTTCTTGTGGTACTTTTTATTCAGGCCAAGCAGTGTTTTATTCTTTATTCTTATCAGTCCTGATAGATCTCCTAATTTGCTATCTCTTTCTTTTTGACATGGAGCACAGTGTCGTGGTTGCCATATCTTTCAGTGAGACTGTAGTTCTGCTAAGAGGCCAAGGGTTAAGGTCCTGTCCCCTCCAAAGGGGACATTTTTTTTTCATTGATCTCCATGACATTCCATGTGTGAATAAGGATCTGCCTAACTCCTTTTATAGAATCAGACCTGGAACTTACCCTTGGAATATACTTTGGGCATTATATATTAATTTCCCTCTCTAGAAGGACAGATCAGAGGCAGCCTTTGCAGCTGATGTATAAGTAGCTCTGTAGGTCCCCTACAGAATGTTCCAGTGTGGCATCTTACATGCTGTGATCCATAGGGGGGTAAGCACTGTCACTTCCTCAATCCAAACTGCTGTATAAATTAGCCAGTCTTTCAGGGTTTTAAAAGCTCTCCCTGTGATATATATATGCGCGCGCGCACACACACACACGTTACAAAGTGCAAGTAGAGTTCATTATGTCTTTTGCTATTAGGAGTGCATTTTTTATTTAGAGGCTCTTGCATTTTATATGCAAATGACTCATTATACTTCAGAAAGGAATATATTAATTTGATTAATTTCTTACCTTATTTAAATCTTATGAAATGTCACCTGCCATTCACTCTACACACCACTTATAAGAAAACAACCGTTACAAAGAGGCAATGCATTAAATTTCTCCTAATCACAAGGCAGATATGACAGGTCTCACTTTGTGCACACAGACATTGCTGAGTTTGCTGAAAATATGGAAATATTTTTTCTCTCTTCACAAAACTCATTAGAATAAAACCTTTGGTTTTAAATGTGTAGCTGAAAATGTTTGTTCTTTGTCACAGAAAACAAACACAGAGTTCTATAAATTTTGTAATGAGACTGTGAAGTAGATTTTATTTTTTTCATAGATAGTGCAAAATATAGATAAAGTACAGAATATCCTGGAAGTTTGGGTTGTTGGGGCTTTTCTGTTTGTTTTTTTTTGTTTGTTTGGTTTGTTTTGTTTTTTTTTTACAGGTTTGGGTGGAGGTTTGGGATTATTTTTTGTTTTATTTTTTAAGGGTATGAGGGCTGTGGGCTTTCATAAATTTTGTTTCTGAAAGCTGTTGTATGTTGAGAGGAACTAATTTATTTCACACCTGCATTACATAGAAAAGTAAAGCTTTTTTTTTCTTGTGTATTCCCTGGGTCATCCAGAGGGTAACTTGTCAGTTCCATTACTACAAGGCGGCTTATTCCAGCTGTCCATAGCCAGCCCACATGCTTTGCTGTACAACACCTGTTAGAAACCTGTTGAATTTACCTTTTTCTTTTCTTTTCTTTACTTTTTTTTTTTTTTCCCCTGTGAAAGAAGTGTATTTTTAAGCGTTAGTCACATATTTAGGGCTTAAAGATTGTCTCAGTTTACCATACTCTCTTAAGAGCAAGCAGATAAACTATTCTATGCCAAAGCTTTATTTACTATTACATAGGTGATTACAGCCTTTCTAGGAATGTTGGGAATGTTTTCAAATCAGTTTGCTTTCTTCTAATGCAAGTGATGCACAATTCTCGTGTAGTAGTAACATCATTGTGATTGGTTCTTTACTCCACTGGAGTCTTCCAAATAGATTTCATCTGTCTCCTTGAAGACAATTGCATCTCCAAATGTTTCCTGAGACTGGCAAAGCACAACATGAATTAGCATTTAAGCTTCATATGCATGTATAGATTTCTGACTACATGTAAAACACAGGTGTTGACCAAAGCACTCATTTTTTTGAGAAAGTGATTCTAGGTTTATGAGCACATTGTGCATTATTTCTTTCTCTTAACAACTTACTTCCTAATCAGAGAAACTATACATTTGGTTAGAATGACCTTGAGTAGAAAAAATGTAATATTTTCCTAGTTAAATATGCATTTGAAAAAGGATATTTCAAAAACTATTGGATATGAAAGTAATGTCTACCTAGATTAATAGTTTTATTATTAATGGCTTTAGACTATATTATATCATTTAATTGATGTTTATAAATAGCTTCCTTCCCTGTGGTTATGAAATATAACATTTACCCAACTTCTTCTTTGATGGAATTTACATATGGCACATCATGATGATTAAAAGCCAGCCGTCTTTTCACAGCATGGCAAGAAATAGGATTTGATTTATCTTCGTTGCTCGCCTACCACTTGCTGTGACTGTACTTTTGAAATTTTAATATTCTCATTTCTCAAAAGGAACTTGTTATGTAAAGTATTATGTAAATAGTTTTTATGCTTTTTTTTTTTGCTTTCTATGTAAAAATAGCATTTTTAATGTGAGGAGCAAATAAAGCAGGAAGGTGGGAATGAAAAGGCTTCTCAGACAAACAGGTTTTAGTGAAAAGGAGGAGTAGATTTCTACTTCAAATTCTGAAAGAATTCAAGTACGGTATGTATGGAGTCCCTTTCATATGAATGGTTTAGCCAGTTGATGAATGAATGGCTGGGAATGTGTCACATTTAGTTTTCCGTTCCTAGTGCTTTATAGATTAGTGCAGGCACAGTATGGTTTTCTAAGACACACCTATTGCATGAGGACAGACATATCTCTTCTCCTGCCCACCTTCCTCAAGCTCCCCTCTTGCAACCTCCTCCCTTGTGGCACAAGGTCCAGCCCTCAGGCTAGTCAGGCTGTGGTGTGATAATCGTTATGGAATGGAGATGCAACAGAACGTGTCTGCTACAGCAAACTGCATTTTGAAAGAGTAGGGACCGTATATTCCTGTTGCATCTGCTTAGACTTTAACACTATCCCTTTTAAGGCTGGCCTTCCTGACACAAGAGATTTTCGATCAAGGTGTTCTTCACAATTCTGTGCCTTGCTGGGAGAGTCTACCCAAAACCTGTTGTCTCTCACCTTCTAATTCTTTTTAAGCAATTAAACACCTGCTGATTTACTGAGCTTACACAAGGATTTTCACTTTGATTTTTCTCCATATTTCAGCTTGGTTCTTTTTTTTTTTTTTTTTTTTTTTTTTTTCCTGGTGTTCAGTTCAACAAGGGAGCTAAAACTAATTTGACTGTCCTCCTTTCCCCTCCTTGGGAGACTGCCTGTGCCTACTTAACACCTGTTTCTTAGTAGAACAAAAATAAAGACAAATTACATGTATTCTGTGCTATGCTTTAGGAAACTGAAGACAAAACTAAGTACCAGACTCAAGCAGAATATTGTCTAAAACCACACACAACAGAGACAATTTAAGAGAACCCGTACCAAAGGTTTGAAACAGGAGGTGCACAGTAGTTGCTCCATACCAACTACGGGGTGCCTACACATAATTAGTGATATTTTTTTTTTTTTAATTGGATGTTGTGGTTGGGTTTTGTTTGTGGTTTTTGGAGTTCTTTTTGTTGTGTTTTTTTTTATTTTTAAGCACAATTTCCCTTGCCCATGTGTCTACCTCCTTAAAAATGTGCAAGGCATTTAATATGAAGAGAAAGAATGAATAAGTATACCAAGGGCAAATAAGGTGTATATATATCTGACAGTTTGAGCTGGCAATGTGAAGAAATTAGGTCCTCTGTACAAAACAAACCTACATTGTTGAACTGTGAGAAAGAAGAGGAAGCAATCATAGCCCTCTGCTAATTTTTAAAGAATAATTCATATGCTTGTCAGTTTAAATTGACAGTTTTTAGAAATAAGTAAATGAAAATGGGCAATTATCAGTTCTAAAAATAACAGATAAAATCATTCCAGAAGTGGAGCCCTACTGGGGCTGTAAACCTAGTTAAGAACAGGGCTTTTCTTGGAATGCTTTTAGGTCCTCCCCCATGAGATGTTGTAGGTCCTTAAATCGTGTTGGATCTGAATGGTAAAAAGGATTAAATGTTCTGCAAGGCAGAGTAAATGACTTCCTGTCTCAGCAAGAATAAACATATAAAACTAGTGCAAAATGTATTTTTTCTTGCTCTGTGTGTTATAAATGACATTTGTTGTGATAAACAATATACACAAATAGATTGTAACCACATTACCACGACTGAAACTTGTTTTTCTAGCTATAGGAGAAAAAAAACGAGGATTATGTAGGACTTCTTGGGATTTAGTTTATAAACTGTAAACTGTGGCAAATCTCTATTTAAATAATTCTGCAAGGAAACATGACACTCCGAGTTTCAAAATCAGAAGTTTCTCACTTGTTAGATGGGTCTGTAATAGTGAATTCATGTTGTTTCCCCCAAAACTATTAAGCAACAAGCTGCTCTTTCTTGATTTAAAAAGGCTTCAATTGCTAACATGGTGATTTCAGACACTTTGGATTTTTTTTTCTATATTGTTTCTAATACTCAGCAATGTAGAAATTAGTAATTAACCAAGAAAATATGAACTGAAATGTTTATATACTAATAAATAGTTCACAATATATTATTTGTCTTTAACATGAAGTCTTCATCAAGGTTTTGTTTTTTTTTTTTTTAATGTACTGGGAAATGATATCAAACAGGTGTCATTTAAATAATTTTCTGTATCCAAGGGATACACTGCAAAGAAAACAGAACAGTATAAATGATTTACAGCTGATCTTTCATAGCCCTGAAATAGTATTGTAAAAAACAAGAAAAAGCTTTTTGTTTTGTCTCTGCTGAAGTTTTTTAAGGTGATTGTTAGGATGCTGAGCTGAAGAACATTTCTTTGCACAATTTCTGTGCAGGTATTTTAAATGTTGTTATATAATTCTAATATTTAAGCTGGGAAAGATATCTTTTTATTCCAATCGTACAGTCATTGTTGTTGAAACATAAAACCAGCTTATCTTTGTCTTGCAGAACAGAGTATAATTTGTGTTTACCATTACTGAGGAGTGCTGTAATTATACTTGTGAAGATTAAGACACCGATGAAAAATGAGGGTCCTTTTTATTGCACATGCCAGGTAGGGCATAGACTACACAACCGTGCTCATGTTGCTCCACTGCTGATCTCAGACATGCCCCTAATAGAGAATTTCTGTGCCTGCTTGCCTGATCTTCTACTAGGCAGAAACTGTCTCTGCAGTGTGTCTGATAATGTTGTGCTTTTGTACATAGGAAACAATAAACTATGTATGTGGTCTAACGATGGCAGGAATAGCAACAAACAGATGGCTTCAGTTTATCCCTACAGTGGGTACCCAATGAGCAGAAGTGAGTTATATTTTGTGTTGTTCTCATAAATCTGTTTCACCGCACTTGTTCAAGATGTGACTTGGTTCAGAATAACAGTAGCAAAATTTGTATGCACAAAGCTATAAAGAACAACCTGAAAGAAAATACCTTTGTGTCTAATTTTGAATTTGTTAAATGATTGTTATATATGTGCAGTGTTTCTCAGAACATCTGTATAAACCTATTGCTTAGCTTAGTCATAATATGGATTCATGGTAGCTGACAGCTAGCCTGACACTTGAATGTATGCCTCGTGTGTAGCAAAACGTAGGGGTTTTTTGTAGGTTTTTTTTTTTTGTTTGGTTTGTGGATTTATTTTTTTTTTGTTGGTTGGTTGGTTGGTTTTTTTTCATTGGTATTGAAGCATTGAGTGTTCTGACCTTCCAGGTACTTGGTTCAATCTGAGATGTTTAGCTAAAGTGGGACTGCTTTAGCCTATGGCTCAGCTTCAAGGCAAATACATGCCAAAGAGATTAGTGCTCTAAGAAAATTCATACCAGAGGGCCTTGAACAGGCTAATTAAGTATTTAGTGTTTAGGGGGGAGGGGATTGCTTCAAAACTACAGTTCTCATTTGATAATCTACTTGTAAGACCCCTAGTGTTGCTAAAATGTAGAGAAGAAAGATGACATTGAGATATCCCTCTTTTGGTAGTAGGTGAAATACTGTTACACCTGCTAGCAGTTGTTGCATCTAAATCAAAGTTCTCTCTGCCAGTTTGTTGTAAGAG
The DNA here is from genome assembly GCA_013399135.1 of Heliornis fulica. Classification (NCBI taxonomy): domain Eukaryota; kingdom Metazoa; phylum Chordata; class Aves; order Gruiformes; family Heliornithidae; genus Heliornis; species Heliornis fulica. Next base: position 234,178 of record VXBZ01003218.1, read on the forward strand.
TTTTGCATTGCAATATTCACAGCCTGCAGACCAAGAAGACACCATATGGGCAAAACAAGGAGTTTACTGTTAGTCTACCTGAAATCATAATAGTCAAATAGCTGCTGTTATTATTCTGAGCTCTCTTACATGCAAATAAAGTAGAAGATATTGCAGAGAAGAAAGTATCAGTAAGAATACATTTTAAATTGTTACATACACTTCCTAATATTTTCCTCTTTGCTCTGGGGTTTCTCTCTGGTGCATTGACAGCTTTACTTGTGCTCAAGCAGGAACCAGGGTAAGAGTGGGTTGGAATGAGTCATCAACATCCTAAGTCCTTTACTGAGATGAGTGTGTTATAAATGCTGTATTTCCCCCTCGCCCCAGGATTCCTTTGAGGCTGATTGAACATCTTGTAACACACTTTACACCTTCCTCTTTCTTCAGTGGTTTACAGTCCCACATTATATGTTAGATGGTGCGTTTTACAAATGTCAGATGCTTGTTCTTTTTTGTCTTATCCTTTAATGACCAGTAATTGACTAATGAAGACTTTCTACAGTCCTGGGTTTGTCTTCTGTACTTGAAGGTCTCTGCTATAATTTCATGCCTGCACTCCTCTATGCTGCATTTTTATTTTATTTTTATATTTTTGCTGTATGCAGAATAATAACTCACTACTATTTCCCCTTAGTTATAAAATATATGAAAATTCTAATACAAACAGTGGGTTTGACCATGCCAATAGACAAAGCTAAGCCAGATTTGGTCAGGCAGGAGTTACCTGAGAATTAGACAGTTGTTGTTACAGTTTATTATACTAAAATAATGTTCTAAGCAAGCCTAAAACAAGTCTAGACAAAGCTGACATGTCTGTCGTCCTGAGGTCTTGCAGAGTTAGTACAAAAGTTGTAATCTGTTCTTTAGCAGTGAGGACAACTTTACTAGGTTACAGAGCCTCACAGCAGCTTAGTGACTTGAACATAGTGTTGCCACTCAGTAACACTGTTTATATGATTTCATTATGAGAACTTATAACTAGATTTTTTTTCCCCCTTCTCTCTGCACTTTTTGGTGTTTTTTTTTTTTTTTTTTTCTCTACATTTGGAGTTCCAGACTGCATTAGGATTGTTCCCATACTATCCTGGAAAACAAAAAAACTAGGTCAAGATCAGCTAAATCATGGTAGCTATACTTTGAAAAAGTAGTTTTTCTCATGGAGCCTGAAAAAAATAATTGTATAGTTGAGGTAGCATTCAGAGTGGTTTCAGGTGCTTCAGGCTGACTGCCAATTGGGCTAGAGCCCTGCCCCCTTTCCCCCAAAACCTCTTCTGGGGAAACTCTCAAATATGCTTTTCAAAATACCCAGGCAAAATTCTAAAGCCACCTTTCACTAACACACATCTTAAGTTACCCAGTGATACCACATGCATTTGCAGGATGTGTAGCTCAGTAAAGCTCAATGTGAGGAAGGAAAATAATTAATTAAATGAAATAAAAAGGCAATAAGTCCTTACACATTTAAATCTTGAAGTTAATAGAAGGCATCTGTGAGTGATTCAGCTTGTCTTTTTTGAGGCCTTTCAGTACAGCACTGTGGGGGGAATTCCAACAACTGGGTGAAGAATAGTGTGATATGAGACACCTGGGAGAACTGTGGTGAAGAACAGTGAGATATGAGACACCTGGGAGGACTGTGGTGAAGAACAATGTGATATGAGACACCTGGAAGGGCTAAGTCTATAGGCTTAGTGCCATGTCTATGAGCAGTATAAAAAGGTGTATGCCCCCTTAGGAGAAGTTTATTAGTCCTCCTTCACATCTGCTTTGCAGAAGTTGGACCAAGGGCTAAACCAGTCATCATAAGGGATTCTTTGCAGTTAATCTGTATGTTCTGAAGTTTTAATGTTTGGTAAGTGAAATTACACATTTATATGGATTATGTGCTTATAGGTATGAAAGCTGTTTAATAGGGAAAAATACTTGGAAAATCTGTCTTCTCTGGAGTAAGCTGGAAGTGAAAGATGTCTGAGGTAGGAATTTAACAGAGGTTGTGAACTTAGAGGACAATTAAAATAATGGATTCTAAAGTTAAAGTAGTAGTGTTAGAATTGTGTTTGGTACCATAGATATGTAGGTGCTTCTGAATAGTGTTTTGTTAATAATTTAAGAATTTGGTAAATTAGGAAAAAACCAAGAAACTATGTTTTCATGTTAGTCAAAGTGAAATTATGAATTGTTGCTGTGATGTATTGTGGATGGCCAAAATCTAGATACATTAAAAAAATATAAAGCTAATGATGAAAAAGAAAGTTATCAAGGGTTTTTTCAATATGAAATCGTGCTTTTTTTATTTTTTATAATCTTTAGACCTTAGACTATGTGAATGCTACTGGAAACTGTGCTTGCTATTGTTGCAGTTCTCCCTTTTGTATCTACTTGCTATTTGTGAATATCAGAGAACGACAGCTCGTTGTTCACAGTGAGGAAAAACTGAGGTGCAGCCAGCTATTCTGAAAGAGGAATAGGTGCTTGTCCACCAAGAAAAGGAAAATGTTGACCTTAAGGTTCCCCATTCTGTATTTATTAACCCTTACTTTCATTGTCTTCCATCTTCATCTCTTAGCCCTTATTCTTCCTCCGTAGAAGCCATGTTCACCATATAGCATTGTCTTTAGTTTCAGTGTTATGAAATGTTGGTATAGCTGCTCCATTTTCGTTTTGCTTGCCTGTTTCCAAACATTAGTCTGTGTATATATAACTGTATAAATGAAAGCTATATTGTTGCAAATACCCTTTTCAAAGATATCCACGATTTACTTGAAAAGAAGCAGCATGGATTCCTTAGGAGGTGGGAGGATGGAGTACTGCACAAAATGTTTGTGAAGTAGGCCAGTCTTGCCTGCAGAACAAGAAGGAATCTTTCTTCTAGGCTGTTACTGTATTTTCACAGGGGCTGAAAATCTCCAGGTTTCAATCTTTGGCACCTGTTGCAAGATTAATGAACTGGGTTTCCATTTCATTTTGGAAATGACTGCCAAAGATTTGGGTTTTTTTTGTTTTTGTTCTCCTCTCCCTTAAGTAAGCTGGGACACATCAATGTGTGTGGGTTGAAGCAATTCATACTATTAAACTTTTATGTTGCAACATTGAAAAGCAGAAAAAATTTGAGGGACCTATTTTCTATTCTGCCATGGGCCTCCTCCTTTTGGTAATTAGCTGCATCTATCTACTGCAATCAATGAACTTGTTAAAGAATAATTATCCACATCTGTGTTTTTAATGTACTTTCAGTTAGTTGTGTGTTTGTTATTGGTGTACAGTATTGATGTTTGTGCTATATTAAACACAGGAAAATTAAAAGCATGAACTAGTCTTTATTAATAGACAGTGTTTTAACCGTATTGGACAGGGATTTCACTGTTGCCAAGAGAGCAGAGAAAATCCTGTAGCACAGTGATTAGTTAAAAAGGCATCATTACCGTATGTTTTGGTGCTGGCAATTACGGTTTAGACAATTGTTATTAAAGGAGTAAATTAAATAATGTAGGAGTTAACTTGTCATTTGCATGTGCAGCTTATCACGTATGCTTATTACTTATATCAAAAATAAAGATAGAACAATAGATATCAAGTCAGGATTTTTTTTGGAATTACGAATTGGTGTATATGTAGAGATGTCTGCAGAGACTTTGTGTGATCAGCTAAGGTGTAAAGCTACTCTAATTAACCCCATTCTAAAGATGATGTGTGTGAACTATCAAATGATCCGTTGTAAATGAAAATACTAATCCATCAAATAAAAGGCCTAATTTTCTAGACAATAAACTTTCCTTTTTCCTCCTTTGCTAGCTGTCATTCACAGTGTGCACAGATAGGCATGGCTGCCAGTGCTGACAAAGCCTGAGTCTCCGCAGAGAACTGAGTGTTAGGGCAGGATTGGCTGTGTGGTTTTGCAGTGACTCCTGAGCACCTGGGCTTTGCACAAAGCTAGGATTTGAGGTGTTAGAACTATTGAAAAGTTCAAACACAAGACTGGAAGTTACTATGTGAAACTCTGCAGCACTAATGAAAAGTGCTGTTTCAAGGTATCTGGAAATTAAGGGAAGCATCTATGCAAAATCAAGAATACTAATGTTGGAGTACATATTAGAATGTACTTCATTGCCAGTTGCAGAAGCTGGAACATGGAGTTGGAGCCAAGTGGAAACTTGTGTTAACCTATGGTATTTTTCCTCTCCATTACAGGTGTAGGAGCTTTCAGAGAAAGAACGAAGGGTAGTTTGTTGCCTCTGGAACTGTCTGGTGTTTGTAACCAAGTGGAGTCTAAGGCTTCTGTGGTGGTGGCTAGATCAGGAGGAAGAATCAGGCTGTGATTTGTTGAATGTAATGTTTTGTCCAATGTTCTCCCATATGAACCGTGAGAGTTTAGGATTGCTGTGATACAGTGTGTGCTGTTCCCAATTCCTCTTTGCCCATGTCTTGAAATACTTTGAAGGAGATATGACTCATTCTGCTGACAGTACTTTGTAATAAAATCAATATAAAATACATAACCACTTTACAAATGCAATATATAGTGCCTTTGTCTATAATGAGAGGATAATCTCTGCAGCTTTATAGAATATGTATGCTGTTGAATATAAATAGGAATTTTGTTTTAGGTTTAACCAGAATTCAATTGATAATTAATGCAATGAACATAAATCATGCTGGTAGTCCCTCATATTTTATTAAAGTCTTATATAAATGGACTTAATGAGTACTTGTTTTAAAATTATCAAAGTGTGCGCTATTAAAACCAGGAAGTTCTTTTAGAGAGACTTCAATACTAAATCAGCTTTCATCAAAACACTGGGAGGGGGAAAAATCAATGCTAACAATCGTATTATCTTTCAAGTATGTCCAATAAAGTCTGCTATTGGATATAATTTATTATTTGTGGAATTACTGTTTAAGTGCAATGCAAAAATACTTAAACACAGGAAATACTAAAGCAATTAAAATTTTACTTTTTAATGAAAGTTCTTGGCTTATGAATGCATAAGCAGCCTAAACTGGCAATTGTGGTTTTGTTTTTTTTTTCTTTGTTCTGACATAAAGTCCATAGCTTACACTTTATTTGCTTGATTGAAGTGTCCTTAATTATTTACTGCCTGAGGTAATGGATTTTGAACTTTTTTCAACTTACACACTTCTTGGTTGTCTTAACCTTTTCTGGAAACAATACAATAAATATACATGGACTTACCAAAGTCTGTCAGCCAGTAAATAATTTATTACACTTGTTCATCTTTGCTCCACCCCATATCTATCTTTCCAGGTACATAGTGAACAAGGTGAAATTAGTCACCTGGTACTGATTGTTTGTACTAGAAACTTGTAGTGATTCATCTTCTACATTTGTTTGTGAGGCTGTCACAATCAAATATTTCCTTGCCCCTATTTAATGTTTTCTTCCTAGAAAAACAGTTTTATTAGGAAACACTTAAAATTAAGATGTAATGTGATGTGATTGTTACTCAAACACTCTTGGGGCCTGACACTCTTGTATGAACAAGAAGCACAGTATTTGAAAGGTGAAGCAACAACAGAATAAAAAAATATAGTGAAAGTAGTTTTGAGGGTGAGGGAATTGATAGATAGCAGAGAATAATCTGGAAGAGGAAAAAAGCTTGTCAGGCTGTAAGCAGGAGTACAGCGATGCAATTTCTCTTTTCACATTCTGTTTGTGTGTTCATACTTGCAAACCTCTTTCTTTAAATGTTTAGATGTATAAACAAACTGTAATAAATATCCTTCCATTCAAGCAGTGAAGTCTGAAACTAATGAAGACATTAATTTTTAAGTTGTTATACTGTGACATTATACTCTTGTCACTAACACAGAAAATCAAAATGACAAATACTTAGCTGAAAGTATTAGCCTAACTTTTCCATTCTTCTGCTGGAATATATCACTGCTGCCGCTCAACTCCCGAGAGTTCTGCAGCTCACACAGTGGCCTTGATACCTGTTTATGCACAGGAGTTTGCCGGGAGATTTACAAATCAAGATAGGCATTGACATTTCCAGCCTTGGAAAATTGCTGCTGTATGTCAGTGCAAATAGATTTTGACCTAGTTTCGAAGAACATACTTAGTCCAATGAAGCAAGGTTTTTATTCATGAATACACTTCATCACTGTTCAAGAAATACTCACGGGCTATTTGGTTGATACTACTAGCTTTCTTATCCTCGTGTAGTCTTATAATGTGCTGCTGACTGCATAAATCATGTGAATCTCTGAGAGCAAGGAGGAAACAAAATTGCAGTAGATAGGTGTCTTTTTAAAAAAGAACTCGTTCCAAAGTATATTTTATTTTCTCTATCCATGTTCTGCAACTCAAATTACTTGTCAAATAAATTTATAGTACCTTTCTAGGCTGTAATGCAACAAGAGTTTACTGCATCAAGTCATTGGTGAGAAGTTTGTAATTGTTCTACAGTTGAGATACAAGGGAAAAAAAAACAGTGTAGTAATACTAACATTCTATCTTGGCATTTAGAAGAATGATAATTTTAGAAAAATGACAAAATAGTCTCAGTCAGATAAGGGGTGTGAATGGCCCTGTGGCTTCATGTCTTGCAAACTTCAGCCCTTGGAATGGTAAAATCAACAGGCTCTTATAGGAGATCAATGAAATTAATTTCATCAAAATTCTAAGAAGGCAGGTCATGTAGTCTCTGATAGTTTTAGGTTTTGTTGTTTTAGGTTTTGTTGTTTTGGTTTTCTTAATCCTAGTTGTTAGCTTTTTGGGGGAACATGGTTACCACAAGTACTTCTGGAGAGAGTAAAATATGTAAAAGATATGATTGGATAAAAAAGAATTGTTCTTTGTTTCAGTGGGTTTAATGTTCTGCATAATATCTTATATTTTACTGCAGATACTAAAAATAATAATTAAACTGAAAGATGTTTACAATGTCTCATGTAGTGTACAGATGGTGTCTTTACCCCTATCCGTATGCCTTGCCCTTTCAAGGACATCCCTCTAGGTCTGTTGCCTCCATAGGAACCAAGTCATTTTTGGAACGAGGTGGTCTTCAAAATTTAATTTTATCAAAATAAACTAGATCTCATGAGTGTAAAATGTTTGCCAGGAACTAATTTTCTTCATTTTTCATTCAAATCATTTTTCTCCATTTTCTAGCCAGACCTGTCTGCAAAGGCCAAAGAAACGACTGTTAACTGTGCGTGATATTTAAGAGCTGGATAGAATTAGCATCCCTGTTTTGGCTGTGGAGTGTTTTGGCCCAAATCTTTTAATCAGTTCCAAATAGATGGACAACTGTTTCCCCCACAGTAGAAAATAAGCCTCAGGGAAAGTGAGGTCAGGTTACTTGCACCTCATTACTGCGTCATGACTTTTGTGCATGTGTGGCATAGCAAAGTTGTTTTTCCTTTTTTTTTGTTTTTATCCTGTGATGCGATAATCACTTCTAAGGCTTGAGCTTCCAGTGTCCTAAGGCTCCTCTCAGTGTTTATAGGAAAAGATGGCTCTTCTAGATTTTATTTTACATAAATGAGGAAAGGTAAGATTCAACAGGAAAAGCAAGCAAGCTGTCAATCTAATAGACAAATATTTAGTAGGCAAGGCTCTAATCCATTGAAGAAGTTTTTAGCTCTGTTCTGGTGTGTCACTGGCCAAAGTGACAGAGAAAACCAAAAATGTTTGATTTTTTTTAAGTGGATTAAGTTTTATTCATAACACTTTGAGTTCACATCTGCATGGTGTGCTTAGACACGGTAGTAGAAAGGCCATGAGTATCACAGACTTCCTAGGCTTGAGAAGTTTTTGTTTTTTTGACCAGTGATAAAACACCAAACAGGATAGGTAATTGACAAGGAGGGATCAGCAGAACTACAATCTTGTTGGGTAGGGGAAGAAAGAATCCAAAGGTAATGTCCTCTGACTCTTATACCTGCCAAATGCATTATATGCCTGCTGGCTCCAGTAAAAGACCAAACACCTTGTGTGAAGAAACCTCTACAGGCAAAATTATCCAAGCCAGCATTATAAAGAGGGATGTTGAAAAGTCTTGAAGCATTATATTTAAAAAAAACATAAAAATTAGTTTGTACCAGGAACTCTCATCAGAAATTCTGGTTTATTAACCTGTCTTTCCATTTCTGACAGTATCACTGGTGAAGGAAACAAAGCTCTGCCAGACACTATTAGTGTACACTCAGTAAGCAATTTAGCATGTAGCTTCTGTTTTCTGGAACAGTGTTCTCTGACCTTGTTGGAGGTACAGTTCCTGCTGATGTAGGAACAGACCCAGTACACTACATATCCTTCTACCCTTCTGAATAATTTAATTTTTGATTAAGCAGAACTTGTTAAATCAACTTAGCTTGTTATGTGAATGACAATGAAGTCCTGTTTGAAGAAAATTAGCCCTTTTTATGCTGAAAGAAATTATGGTGCCAGGAGAAGAAATAATAAATCCAGCGTCTCTACCTGAGTGCTTATGTTTGTGCATAACCATAGCACTGCAAAACTATTGAAATAATGCTTTGCTGGAGAACAGATTTCTTCCACTATCATTTTATGCATGCTATAAGAATATAGTTATTGAGGTATAAAAGCACAAAAAGCTCCACCCAAGCCAGCCAAACAGCGCTAACAAGTCTATTCAGCTTTCCTTCTTACAGAGCTGCTCTATTATCAGTTTTCTCACAAGAGTGAGCTTCAGACTTGAGGTAAACTTAGTGCCATGACCAGCTGTGATCTGATCAGAAGCTCCTAAGGTTAATGTCCTTCATCACTGAAATAAATGAAAAACTTACTTTTGGTTTGGTGGGGTTTTTTGACTCTTGAGAATTAATGATCAAAAAATAAACTGCCTGTGCTACAGAATACAGGAAAGTTAGGGATGAGCTTCAGTTAAACTCTCATGTCTGCATTTTTGTTCAGTGTTGATCTTGACTGACCCATGCCCTCAACATAGATGTTTGCCCTTGTTCTGCATTTTACCTATTTAGATTGCATTTTTTCAAGTGCAATACTAAATTATAGTACTTACAGCTTTTTTCTTCCATAGTATCACAAAGCTTTTAATTATGTTTATGCATCTGGTGTTTGTGCAATGTATGTAGTTTGTGCTATGTATCAGTTAGGTGGTCTTCCAATAAATGGTTTGCTTAAAAAAAGATGATACTGAAAGGAACACTACAAGATGTGTGCCCTGGTTTGTGCAGAGCTAGTTAACTTTCTTCCTCCTAGCTTGTATAGTGCTGTGGTTTTGATTTAGCATGAGAATAATGTTGATGAAACACTGCTTTTGTTGCTGTTAAGTAATGCTTATAGTAAGACAAGGGCTTTTCAGCTTCCCAGGCCCTGCCAGGGAGGAGGTGTGAGCCTTCCTGCAGGAAGAGGTCTAGATTCTGGGAGGGTTCACAGCCAGAACAGCCAGCCCAAATTGAGCAGAGGGATATTACATATCATATGTTGTGCTCATGTATATAAGCTGGGGGTTGGGTGTGTATGGTCACTGGGGAGCATTATGGCTCAGGAACCAGCTGAACATGGATCATTGGGTGGTGAGGAAATGTGCTGTGCATCACTTGTCTTTTGTTATTCTCTTCCTTTTCTGTCCTATTAAACTGCCTTTAGTTTTATTGTCTTTCCCCCCACTGGACTGGGGGTTGGGACAGTGAGCAAATGGTGGTGTAGATGTTTTAGCTGCCTGTGGAGTTAAACCACAACAACGGGTCAAAAGGGCTGGTCCCTGCCACGTTCTGCAGTTGCAGCACCTGAATGCGATGTGTGTTTATACTTTGAATACATGTCTGTGTTGTCAGGGTTGACTCTTTAGTTGATTCTCTTACACATGCTGCCTAACAGCACTTGTGCTGCAACTTTCAGGTATCAGTAAGTTTTCTGTGCACTGCAGCACATGGTGTCTCTCTTTACTATACCCTGGGCATCCCAGACAGTACAGCAGTTCTGGGATGGGTACCTGGAAAACCCCAATACAAAGAAGGGTTTGTACCTGCTGCTCCTTCCCTTTCTTGATATCCTTGGTGTAATGGTTTATCCCACCAAAATTCCTTCCCAAGAACCATAAGCCAACACTGATCTTGCAGTTGAGCTAGCTCTGTTTTCCATCAGAGTAAAGAGCAGCCCTCCCAGAATGGAGGGTGTAGGAAGAGATGAAATGTGGTTTGTCTCCAGCTTTCCTGTTTCAGCTGACAGAAGTGAGGGGCAGTGTAGGTGCATCTGGAGATCAAGTGTCCATTCCCCAGCAGGGTCCTACTCACTGGTTTAAAGAATTAGTTTTGCAGTCTGGCAAAATGCAAAGACTCACATTAGAGTGATATTACTCATTGCCTTTTCCAGAAAGGAAAAACCTTTCCTGCCAAACTCAGGCCCTGGGTAAGTCTGGTAGACAACAGTTTGTCCATGTCACCCATCAGGTTGTTGGCTTCATTGTTGATCCACAGGACTTTCTAAGTTGAATCTCCATTCATCATTCTTGTTCAACTTCTGCTTTTCTCCATCCTCAGTTTAGTTTACTTTTATGGTGATCTCTGTAAACACAGGTTCTTATCACTTTTGACTTATAAAATGTGGGTACAGCAGGTGGAAAAGTCTATTGTGTGGTTTTGGTTTTTTCTCTTTAATTAAATAAGGCTTGTGCAGATTACACAAGTGAGTGCTGACAATTGAAGATCCAAAGGGATAAATTATATCTAGTGAAAATCTAAGGCTATGCAGTGGTGTTCTGGATCTTTTAAGCTGTGATATTTGATGTATTTGTCATCACTGTTAAACATAAATGGCTATCAAGTAGAAAGATCCACTTCGAGCAAAAGCCTTCTACCTTGCACATTTTAACTGCATTTCAGAAATAGAAATAATAGGGTCATAATAGCTTGATTTTTTTTAGGTACTGAAAAATATGAATAATTTATATACGTAAGAATTGGGGATTTTCCTGTTTGTGTAGTGACAAGTAGGTTTAGCAGTATGAAAGTGTCCTTTGAGAGCCTGAAAATGTGTACTTCAGAAGCACACAGTAGGTTCTGAGTGAATTGTTAATGTCCTGTGGTTCTTATAGTCTCTTCCTGCAGGAAAGGATGAAGGTCTTCAAAAGAGTTTAGGAAAGATACCTATGTATGAAATAATCATACCTTTGATAGGACAAGGGGAAATAGTTCCAAGCTGGAACATAGAAAGCTCCATCTTAATATAAGGAGGAACTTTTCACTGTGAGTGTGACACCTCACTGGAACAGAGAGGTTGTGGAGTCCCCGTCTTTGGAGACATTCAAGACCAATCCGGACATGTTCCTATGTGATCTAGTCTAGGTGATGCTGCGCAGGCTGGGGGGTTGGACTAGATGATCTTTCAAGGTCTTTTCCCACTCCTAACATTCTGTGTTTCTGTGAACCTACAGTTGCTCAAATTAAAAAATCTGTTGCAATAGTCTGCTGAAAATAAGTATTAGCTCTTGATTCTGAAATATAGACATACTCAAATACTGCCTGTTTTTGTGTAGGAAGAGGTTTCTAGAAAAAGAACAAGAAACTGCACCTACTTTCTGACTCTGGAACGTTTCATACACAGAGTACTTGGAAACATAATAGATGGGAGCAAGCATCTTTGCTTCCCCGCATTTCCACGCTGTATAAATGCACCTGTCTGTTGACTGGCAGTTATGCCGGTGCATACTGGGATAAAAGTAGCAAGTGCAGCTGAGGGGAGTCTGAGGCAAAGAACACAATTCTGGGTACACCTCTGGCTTTTCAACTACCAAAATATCTAAGAGAATGTCTGATGGGAACACAAAGTGAAAGAAAACAAATGATGGTCTTTACTGTAGACTGTATATAAACTAATTACTGACATTTTGTAGGCTATCAGTTATTGAAAGTCTTTGAAGTTGAGAGTGAAACTAGAGGGTTTTTTGTTTTGTTTTCCTAATCATGCTTTACTAGGCAATCTGCATTGAGAACAGTATTTTTTTTCCCCAAAAAATATGAATTAGTAAATGTTTAGTGTGACCTTACAGGAAGAAATGTTGCTAGAATTTGTTGTAATTATTTTGGTTTAAAATGTTTGCTATGTTAACTCTCAAATGCAGTGGCCGGTTGATGTACACACCGTTTGGCTATTAATTTGCTGCATCATTCTGGCTGATTGCCGCAGGCATTCCTAAAGGGTAATATTTAACCTGTAAGCTGAAACAGTTAACAGATAATACTGGTTAGATGTTGGTATCAGTCAGATCTAAGAAAAGTAAATGGTGCATAATAGTGACCAATTTTTGTATATTGAAAACTTCTGGACATCTTGCAAGAAATATCTAGACATCATCCAGATCTTGGTGTTTTGCTTCTAGATAGCTTTTTCATGATGATTGTAAAAAAAGAGATATGAGTGCTTCTTTTAGCCAGGCATTACAAAAGAGATCAGATGGGCCCCATGACTGGAAGCCAGTGCTTGCAATTTCTGACTGCATTGTCATGGCTCTGCCTGAAACCTGTGGAATTTTAAAGGGTTCCTTGCTAAGATGCTTCCTTCCCATGCTTGTCACCAGAGCAACAAAGTGGAGACCTGAAAGTAACAATATCTTCCTGTATCATACAACAAGAGAAATGCAGGTCTTTTTAATGAAGGCATGATGTTGACTCTGCCATGTCTCTTCTGTACTTCTCCATTGAATTAGAAGTATGTATTTTAATACGATATGTTACTAAAACAGTCTTTTATCTGAAGTTTATACATAGTAATAGAGGAGATAAGTGTCTTTCTGAAGAACTTCCTTGTTAGAACTTTTTTACTAATTCTTAATTCCTGGTTTATCTGTGTACAAAACAAATTGTAAAACAGTGTTTATAAAGTAACACAAGTGTAAGCATCCAAATCATTAATGCAAAGCAGTTTTTTTCTAACAAAAATAAGCACAAGAACTTAACAAATACTGATTGCAAAACATGAGGAAGAGATTCAGACTGATTTTTCTCATGCTTTTTTTATACAGTCAATGCATTCAGTCTCACTATGTGGTGATGGTGGAATAAATTCTTCACTCATTTCTTTCTTTGTGAGCATGAAGAATTAGTGTTTGATGCACTGCTGACCATGTCAACTAGGTTAACTTTGACTTCCATAATAACTTAGCAGTAGAATATTTGTAGTATACCTGGTTCAAGATATCATCAATTTAAATGTAATGATTTTAGTGTAAGGATGATGGGGACAAAATCATGCTCAAGTACTGAATGTCAGTTGTGGACTCTAGAAAACAGAAATGTTGAATGGTTTTTTGTTAGTACAAACTAATTCAGCAGCAAGAAGACTGTCACTGGACCACAGTTTATGATGTATCCTCCTGGCAGAGGAGGAGGGAATTTTCTTAGGTTGTAACTGGCATAAATGGTTAAAACCCACCACATCAATGAAATTGAAGGGGATGCCAAAATTTTAGATGTCAGACAATTTCCTAAACCTTCATGCAGATGAATTCAAGTAACTTGTTCTGTATTCATGTTTTGATGCAAATTAGTTGATAGTGCCTTTTCATAGCTTGCCCTGTGCCCTATTTAGCAATTAAATTGTTGAATGTATTATGAGAAGTGCCTGAATTAAAATTAAAAAAATCTCTTAATATATTCCAAGGTGAATCAGTATTATTAGAAGGTTCCTTTTGAATAATGTCCCCGTTTGGTTTAGGAAATGGGTCTTCCTTTGATCATAAAGCCTATGTCTCTGTTCTTCCATTATTGTGTGTTTTAATAACTCTAATATAATTAGAGTTAATAATTAAGAGATGTGTCTCAAGCTTCACAGTTTCCACCTCCTCACTTTTCTCTAGCACCATGTAGGAAAGACCAGACTAAAAACACATGCACACTTATTTCTGTGAAATCACAGACACTGTGTGTTCACAATAGAGGCGTTATTGAGTATTGGAGAGAGGGAGCTGTAGTTTGGAACAGCTGGTGCTGAGGACCCACTACCTCTGATGTGACCTTTTGAAAGCTTGGTTTTGCATTAGCTTCAGTCTTGTGGACTGGAGCACCTGGCAGAGGTTGGAGAGCACTAGAGGTCATCTTGGAGTATGTCAAGTTTAGCTTCATCTTAAAGGAATCTCTTTATGCCTTTGAAGACCACTGTAGAATGTGAATGAAAGTGTTGTGAATGATCAATTCTTTTGTAAGAAGTGCTGCTCACCTAAACTAACCATTGTGTAGGACCTGCCTGGGGGTGAGTAGGTATAAAACTTTTTCCTAGTCAAACTTTCTATTCTAATAATGAGCAACTTCTTGTAATCAGGTAAACGTCTGAGAAACATCTGATGAATTTCTACACCAAGTATATTCTGAGAAAATATTCCTGAAGGAGCTAACCTGCTAGCTAGGGCATTTTCTCAGCTCTAGATAAACATAGCATACCACTTCTATAAGAAATGCACTGATCTTTCATGCTTTTATTGAGCAGTTTGTGGTGAAAGCTCAGAACAAAGGATGTAAGCCTGGCTTTGCCATGGTGAAGCCAGGCTTACATCCTTTGTTCTGAGCTTTGTCAGCTGTGAACTGTTGTCTTCAAAAGCTTGTCCTGAGTTTTGAATTAATTTACCCTTTCCCCATCTGCTGCAACTGCCAGAAAACTCTCTTGGTTGTTGGTTGGACCTTTTTTAGATATTCTGTGGACAAAACTTTCATGGCCCTGATGGAACTAGAGAACCACTCATCCTGTTAGCTAAAATCTAAGGCCTTTGCTTACCCTTGCATCTCTAAACAAAAGTTTCTAATGATTTGAATTCACATGCTCATTCTTTCTACCACTTTCCATTTTTAGTCCTAGATTTCCCTTCTCTCTTCCATCTTTCCTCTTAAAAAGATCAAAGTATTTTTCTGTGTGATGTGTTTTTGCTTGTTTTATGGGGGCTTTGTTTTGTGTTTTGTTTCCTGCTGTTCCCCTCCTCCCCAATAACAAATCTCAAAGGCAGGGTAACTAGATAAAGCTCAAGTGTTGCCCCTGCACTCTGTGTGAGTCAGCATAATGCTGGAGTGGAGGTGGGGAAGGAGAGGGTTTTGGGTTCTTTGGCACTTCCTATGTTCTGCAACTACTTTGGGCTACAACAAGGCTTCTGGGCCATAGGAAGCAAAGAATGTATGATAACAGGGAAGAGTCTGTTCCAAATTTTTCTATCACAGGGGCAAAGCTGGGCTTGGTCAAGGTTATTTTAATTAACATGAAACACGGGGATCACCTCATGCAAGGGAATTTCCTCAAGACATCTCAAATGCTTCCATAGTTTCTCATTTAACTGTCATGTGACATGACAGTAATGTTGGATCAGGCTCTTGTTTGAGAGAAGATTTAAAATCAGTCTAGTGTCACCCTTAAGTACTTAGGGGAAGAATAGGGTTTCTTCCAATTAGTCTTCAAGTAGAAGAATTTTCTGAGAGAAAAGTAAAACTGAATACAGTATCCAGGCAGTCATCAGCCTGAGCATGTTTCAGACAAGCATTATATTTGTATTTGTATTCAGTCCACAGACTGAAAGAATCTGAAAAAAAAAAGCAGTCTCTTGGAGTAATAATATTAAACAGTGAAGCATACAAGCACACTGGTCTCCAGAGACAAGTTGAAATCTAGAGGGAATACACCTGTGTTAGCTGCATGACAGTTCCAGCAGGATCTCTGTTGTGAGAAAACTGAAACTTGCCAGCTGTATGGATCTGAAATACACCTCAAGCCCATAAGACATCAGAATGATAGTGTGCCAGGCCAAGGGTTGCCTCAGTACATAAAACCTGCATTTACCCTACAGGTAGAGGCGTATTTCAAGAACGAATAACTATGTAATTTGGGGGAAGTTATATCTTTCCATTTTGTAGTAAGGATGGTATCAAAAGCGTGTGTACTACAAAAATAATCTGTCCATTACTAGAACATGAACTGTCACACACATATATATGGGGGTGTATGATGCTGTTGTGGATTAAGACCACATCAATAGTGTGGAGCCTAAATGGAGACTGATGCCAAAACACTTTCATCACATATGCTTACTTGTACAAGTTACAGGATTTATTTGCCTTGTAGGAGATGTGGTGCTCTGGCAGAGAAGCTGAGTGTGGCAGCAAAAGGTTTTCTGCTGTAATATGCTTAGCCTGAATTCAGGGCTGTAGTCCCCTGTTTTCCACCTTTGCTTTCTTTCTGCTGGAATCTCTTTTGTTCTCTCATGTACCCCAGGAATCTCTTGGATACAGCCAACTGTGTTCTTTAAACTATTTTCCCTCTCTGTCTTCAGGAGCCTCTTTCAGAGTGTCTACTCAGTTTTTCTTCCCAAGAACCTCTCTGTGCATGCCTCCTGTCCCTGTGGTGGCCACTGTCACACATTAGTGCCAAGATGCTGGGAGCAGCAGTTCTGGCCATGTCACTGTGTTGGAACTGGCTGTGTCTGGCATGAGGCAGCTCATGGCTGCCTTCCTCATGGGTCAGCCTGCAGCTCCTCATTACCCAAACTCTTCTGGCTTTTCTGTATATGACTGAGATCCATCTGACTTAAAAAAAATGTATATCATTTATTAAACAACTGTTTAATAACTGATCCCCTCTAAACTAGAACAGACTGAGGAAAAGAGAATAAGCTGAAGTGAAGTCACCTGTCTAATTGTGTTGGAGGTTACCATCTGAACCAAGCGCAGACTTCAGATTTTCCAAGTTCACCACAGTGTCACTAGGTCCTGATACTGCTTCTTTGATCACAAGATGTTAGCGTGGCTCAGATTTACTGTCATACCATGACTAAAGATCACAACTTCATGAATCCTGATGACTTTAACAGTGCTGATGTAAAATGCCCCATCTGTTGTTGGCAGCTAGCTGTTTCCTGGGCATTTCTGTGATGGGGGCACCAAAGAGTGGTGCTTCAAGAAGCAGGTTCACATGCACTTCTGCTGCCTGCTCAGTTGAGACAGTCATGTCCCTCCAGGTTTTCTGCAAGATAACTGCTGGAGGAATAATGTCTTCAGTCACACAAATGAAATTGCTAAGTATTAAAAAAAAAAAAATTCAGCACAACTGTGGAGACTGTAAGGAAGAGGTAAGCTAATGGAAGATGGCAATATCTTTCAAGTTCATTGTGGGTTCAAAAGTAATGCTTTTGGTTATCTCTTTTCCTTTGTTTTAAACATCTGTGAACGTATAACCCTATTAGTGGATAGTAAGCCGCTACTGATAGCGGGGATTAGATAACTGGATTTTGGGGCATAGAATTTACCTCCACTTAGGTTAGAAATGTTGGCTAGTTTTCAACAGTAACTGATATGTCACAGTGTACTTATGAAAGCATTTTTTGTGAGATACAAGCAAAAGGGGAGGAGGGGAGGGAAAGCTGTTTGTTTACCATAATGTTGCATGAGTTTCACACATGATGCCCTTTTCAGCTACCATTGATGAAAAATGCAAGAAAAATCAGCAAACCAACCAGAGTAGAGGCAGTAGGAGGTAGTACCTGTTTGTTTGCTATGGGTGTATTGTCGGTGTAGCAAGTGACATTGAAAACTGGGAGTATGATGGAAGCGAAGTCAAGTGTGAGAGTAATATTAGCTGTAACGGAATGGTGCAGTGGAAACTGATGGCATGTGTTTTAACCAAAGATGAAAGAACCATAAAGGGTGGTAAACTATTGCAGTGTGTGTCTTCAAAGCAATCCAGTAAAGTTTAAAAATATTTCAGAATCCTTGGAAAGGGAGTGCTTTGCATTTATATGAATATGGTGTTCTGTTGTGACTGATACAGTGCTTTTTACCACCCAGAATCTTACTTTGAGAGCTCTGCAGTAAGACTTATTTTTGAATGCTGTGTTTGAAATTATTTTGTTTTCTGGTATTTGATTTGAAACAAGGCCGAATCATCCATGACATTGCAATTAAATAATGAGATAGAGAGTGAATGAAGGCAAAATGAGATAATCAACATGCATAAGCAGTTAATCATGCAGGCGCCTTAGAAGCACTGTCATGGAGGATTTCTAGCTTCGATGGCTGTAGCTCACGAAGGAGCTTTTCAGTACTGAATAGGTCTAGACATGGGAGTGTTGGATTAAAGTGAATTTCCCTGCAGCTGCTCCACCTGGCTGCCAAGCACTGAGACTTTGAACACAACTGTAATTATCTACAGGTTCAAGAATAGTATAATCCTATAAAGGGAGTTTGAAGGTAATTTTGGGGTGTTTGAAGCCCTTGTATAGATCAATTGAACATTGTAGAAATTTTCACAAAATAATTACATTGCATACCAGATACTAGTTAGATGCTGGTTTGTGTTTTATTAGAGTGTTGGGCTATATAGTGAACATAAAGATGCAAATAAACTTGCAGTGAACAAGTTCAACAAGCAAGAATCTTGATGGTGAAAAGGTAATAAATTACTATTTAATTAGAAATTGTGTCATAATGTGCAACTGGCTGCCTTGAGTCTGGCATTTCCTTCTTTTGAATATTTTGCTTAGCAACCATCTCTATGATTTTGCGGATGCAATTTAATATTTATATAATGGCAGTGCCTATGGGCTTGATCATGATCAAAGACCTGTTGTACTAACATGCATATAAACACAGTTTTGTGGCTGTTAACTGTTTCTCAGCTGGAACTTCTAATTCCATGTGCTCGAATCAAAGCTCCAGGAAAAATGTGTCATGTTACTTCTGCATTAGGACATTTTTAAAGAGTAATATTTAAATTATTGAAGACTTTTGGAAAGCAAAAATTTCCTTGGAAATGGAAAAAAGTCTGCAAGAAGTACTGAAAATGAAGGTCCCCATAAGATTTTTTCCCCTCCAGGGTGGTATATAGGCTATTTCTAAAGTTTTTATTTCCTGTGAGATAGTTAACCGAGAGGTAATGGGCCGCAGCAGTTTTGAAGAAAATGGCAGTCTCTTTTTCTCTCTCTGTCTGCCTGCTGCAGTGCAAAATCAACATAAAGAATATAGCACTATGACTGGAGGGGAAAAAAAAATGCTCTTGAGCATTATCTATATCCAGAAGAGTTCTTAATTCATTGGATGCAAAGTTTAGAACAAATCCTAGGCTAAAGTTTTCAGTACTGATTCTCAGATAATTTTTTTTGGTGGTCAAAAAGGGGAAACAAAAATAATGACTGGCTTCAAAGACTTAATTTATAAAGAGAGATTAGAGGCTTATATATTCTTCTTTTGCAGTCAAAATTTTATGGTGATTTTAGCCATCAACTCTCTAAATGTATACATTTGCTAACATCAAATGAACTTCTTATTTTTGGAGGAATAAAAAGGGAAGGAATCAAAACAGATTAGGAAAGGTTGAGAGACTGCCTGAATGAAATATTTTTACATGTAGAGTACTTAAATGTATGTTAAAAATTGAAAGGTTATTAAACATGAAACACAGATGGATTCTAAAGGTATCTGGTTTAGTTTCTGAGGATAAGATGGGGTAATGAAATAGGTAAAGTGAGGTATAGAATATAGAGGTATAAAATATAGAAAAGGTGCCAAGGTTGGGTGTGGGTTTTTGTTTTTTGTTTTCTGGTTTTGGTTTTTTTTTCTGTGAACTTGAGTCTAAGGGAAATGTATTTTAAAGACAAGTATTCTAATTTTTGGTTTTAAAAATATCATGGAGGGATGAAAGCAAGATCTGAACCTCTTATTCATCATGCCTGCTGAGATGCGCTCTAAGCTCACATGTTCACCGTGCTTTAATGTGTATAATTTTTGCTGGCTATGCATGTAGAAAAATCACATTGTAGTGTTTAACACTTACAGCTTTTTCCAGTGTAAGGGAGAGCATTCATAACTTATTCCTTTGTTAGAATTATCAGTGATATGAATACCACAACACTAACTTAAGTGTGTTGTTACTGGGAAATGCATGTGTGCTGTCCCACAAAACATGCTCAGAACCTCTGGGCATCAGCAGTAATGTGCTAACAGAGTCACTGTCTTCCATGGAATACAAAGCAAATACCATAGAAGATGAGCCCTTCCAATTCTCAGATTTTTCTGAGAAAATGTTAAAACTATCTTAAATATTTTATTATCATATTTACTGTTAGTGCCAAGAAAAATGCTGAAGCTTGTACATTGCCTGTTTGCTGAAATGTGTATGGAATAGTCCTGGGTAGTTTCCCTATCTTATATTGAAATTGGAACCAAGGAAACATATGCACACAAAAAAAAGTGTGTTAAGTGCTCTGTGACAGTTGTGCAAGCATATGTTCTTTTACTACCTCAATCTTACTGGAACTTAACCCACCTGATTCCTGACTGGAGCAAAGGGGTGGGGGGGTGTGCAGCCTTCCAACCCCACTAAGCTAGTGGGACTCATTCTACCATAAGGTAGAATGTTGTGGCAGTGATGGTATTCACCAAAAACAGCTCTGGTCTAATGTCTCTTGCCCAGCTGGCTGAATCAGAGGGAGGGAATGAGGAGCCTAAAGAAAACCTTGTCTAGACCTTGCCATGGTCCTGAATCAGGTGATCTTGCTCTTTAGCCAGCAAACAACTGGAGTAAGGAAGCCTCCACCGAGAAGTGCTGAAAAATTGTTCATTTAGGCAGACTGGCCTTCCAGAATTAGACCTGTTACCCAAACTGACCGGGTTTTGGCACATGGCTTAACATTTTGGTGAAAGAGGGGAGGAAAAAAATGAAAATGCACATTGGCTGACTTGTTGCAATTTTGCTTTTTTCTGTTGTTTGTGAAGCTTTTACCTCTAGTGTTAACACATGATGATGAGCAGTGAGACAAACATAAAAACATTTACTGTCTAGTAATTTGGAGTTATAGAATATAATACATAGAGAAGCAGCCTTCATTATGTTTGCTATTTACAAAGCTACTTGTTATAAATACAGAGGTTGTGTTTAAGCTGTGTTTGGATTTAAAAATTGTAATATATGGGGGAAATACTTTGTTGGACTAGAGTGTGTCATTTCTCAGCACTGCTTTCCTAATTACCCTTTTGCCAAAAATCATGTTAAATGTATTGGAACAGTTCAAATGCCATTAGTTCTTGACTTCTTACCTGTTTCTACCCCCTGCTTAATGGGACATAGGCTGCTTAGTTAAGTTAAAGCTGTTTCAGAGTGGGTTTCCATACCTGGATACACCTCATGAGATCTCAGTAGTACAGAGCTATCATAACCTACTGCCAAAGGGTGCAGCGTAGTAGATAATTTGCAAGTATTAACCATTCTGTTCAGACTTTTGAAAATGCTGAAAATGTGGTTAGCAGCATACTGGATTTAGCTCACTACCCTCCTCGTTTGGTAACTCTTCTGAATTTAAGATGAAATAGAAGATATGAAAAAACCCACCTAACAATTATCAGTGCACTAGTCCCCTTCAGAACCAAGTATCTGTATTTCTTGCAAGGTGTGTCCTCTCTTTTATGTAGGAAGGCTTCTGGGTCAGAACAGTTTATAATGTGCTTAAGTTAGTAAATTCTAACACCAGATCCTTTTCAAATTATTTTTACAACAATTTGAGGAATGCCACAATCTGTATGATGTGTGATAAAGCCAGGTGGTTTTGCATATGACATGGAGGAAATGTTTTTCATAAGTGTTCCCTGGTGAAAATTCTGTTAAAAGGTTTTCTAGTGTACCAAATTCAGGCATATTTTAGGGGGTTTTGTCCCTCCGATTTAGTTGAGTGTTTAAAAAAAATTGTGAAGGTGGTCAATTACTGCCTGCCTAGGTACTGTCATATTAGAGCTTGCATAACAGGGGAGAAAGCAAGCCTTCTCATTATTACCCTTTTTTTTCTCCTGTAGGTCTTGGATATGATGCCAGCTAGTATAATTGTGTAGACTATCCATTGCTTAATACAGTGGAAAGAAACAGGCATTTTTGTATGGTCTAAGTCATGCCAATATTGAGTAGGTGCCTAAAACAAGTCAGATGAAACAAAATGTTGTGTCTTTGCTCTTTGAACCCTGTAAAAGGGGGTCTTTAGCTGTCTGAGGAAGACAACTAAAATCAGGTAAGCTGCTGCATTGCATGTGGTGTCTTCTCTTGCTGTACCACCTCTGCAAAATTGCTTTAGCTTTATTAAACCAAATACTAGGTGATGTAATGCTTTTATGACTTCTGCTTTGTAGATTAATGTTACCTGGCCTGCAGCTTGTCTTAAATGTGTTGCCTTTTAGACGTGCTTGTGGCTCCTGGCAGTAGGAGATGGCTGCTCCTCTAAGGAAGATGTTTCCATCAGTGTGTGGTGGGTTATCAAAGCAGCTAGGATGTAAAGCAGCTAGAAGTTAGTTCTTAAGGGTCCAACAAAGCAAATGCCAGCTGTGCTCCCAAGGCCCAACTCCCAAACCCTGTTACTGACAAGGCTGGCTGTGCTGGTCACAGCACCTCTGGGATTCACATTTTAGAGAGAAAAAAATGCAAACAGACGCATTTTGACACCAAAGAAGGGAGTGAGAGAAACTTTGCGGACACTAAGTTCAGTGAAAGGCGGGGGGGGGAGGAGGAGGCACTGGGAGTAGATTCCCTGTGGCCTGTGGAGAATACCATGCTGAAGCGGGTGTCCCCTGCAGCCCATGGAGGATGAAGAGACCCTGCTTGCAGCCCATGGAGAGAAACCTGGGCCAGGCAGGAACCCACCATGGAGCAGGGGGAGGAATATGGAAGAATCTGTGACCTGTGTTGGATCAAGCCCTTGGCAGCACCTGCAGCCAGTGGAGAGAGATAAGAGGCAGAGAGAAAGATGGAGGCCCTTGCTTGGGGGTGTGCTTGTGACTCTGTGGTGGACCAGGCTGGGGCCAGTAGTCTGGGACTGAGAGACGTTCTATGAGTTCATAGCAGTGACCCATGCTTGGGCAGTTGGTGAAGAGCCGAGGCCTTGTGGGAGAGAACTCATGTGGAAAAGGTCACGGAGGACTGTTTCCTGTGGGTGGGACCCCACACTGGCACAGGGAAAGAGCGTGAGAAATGCCACCCCAAGAAAGAGAACAACTCACGATGAACTGACCAAAGACTGAAGCTTCCATTCCCTGTTTCCCCCCTGACACTTTCCCTGGTGCAATCCTGGGGAGGAGAAAATAATGAATAAAGTGAAGCCTGCAGAGAAGGGAGGGGTGGTGGGGGGTGATGTTTTAAGAGCTGTTTGTACTTCTCATTAGCTGACTCTTGTTTCTGTAGTGTAGTGTAATAGATTAGAGAGTTTTCTTGCCTTTCTTCTGCATTGAGTCAGTTTTGCCCGTGACACTGACTGCAGAATGATCTCTCCCTGTCCTTATCTCAACTCCAAAGCCTCTCCACAGATGTTTTCCTCCCTGTCCAGCTAAGAGGGGAGTGATAGAGAGGCTTTGGGAGTCTGGCCTCCAGCCAGGGTCAAACCACCACATAGTGCTAGTGCCTTGGCATAGTTGTTGAGAATTCAATGAAATTTGGGACACAATCACTATTAAAACCCTTTCTTTCTGCAGCTTTAAGAACATTTCTGGTGCATTTTGTGTATGAAAATGTTCCTCAGTCAAAGGGCACATTAAATTATTGAAACTTCTCTACTTCCATTTTCACATATCTGCATATAGAGAACTTCCAATTAAATTGGACACTTACACTAGCAAACCGTCGCCTGAAGTTGGAATGCAGCTAAAACAAAACAGTCCTCTGCCTCAGGACCTGCCAAGTTAGTGTCAGTAGGACATCATTTCAGACCTTGTCTTTTCAGCTGCTCTGTATAAACTCAAACTTAAAAATGAAAAGCAATTACAATTAAAGGTTTTCAATTTAGTATTTTATTAAAATGTAGGCATTCAGCTGCTCTAGATAGAAAGGTAAATTTGTTTAACTGAGTACATTTGGGGATTTAAATAAAATCTCGTTATTTAAAACCCTTTTAATTTATGTCGCTATGTTCCTTGCTCTTTGAACCTTACCTCAAAATGTAATTATCTTGGTAACTGCTATAAAATGTTATGACAAGTTACAACACAAAATTTAATGCCATACAGTTTTGAGAAGGTTTTAAATTAACTAGTTGTGTTTAATGACTTGCCAGTGCTATGTGGATAGTCCAGTAAATGTTTTCTGTATTGCTACAACATACCTAGATTCATTGCACGAAGATACCCAAAATACAAAGAAAAAAAAACCATTATATAGTGTCATAGGTAAAATTGCATTTCAGTTTAAGGAAGTTACTGAAGTACTGGTATTAGTATATGAAATACCATACTTGCTAAGATTTTTGGTGGAATGGGATGTTACAGTGCAGGATGTAAATCATTGGGGATTTTCTTGTTCGTTTTTCTCTTGGTCTGTTGTAATACTGGTTTAATGACTTTGAATTTGGTACTCTTGTTTTTTCCCTGGGTAGACCAACAGGATAACTTTAGATCAGAGTTTGTAGTGTGATGCTTTGTTAATTGTAACATTCATATGAAGTGATTGAAATGGCATGTTCCTGCACAGGAGAGCATGTTTGAGTTCACCTTTGTAAACAAACTTATTACATTTCTGAACTCGCTGACTGATCAGTGTCTTCCAGGTGTTTGTGTAATAAAAGTCTCTTATGAGGAATTCCAAGTTTATAATCGCATCATGGATACTTTTGAAAGGTCTAGAAAATGTTTTTCTAGATATTCAGAGCTGCTGGAAATCACAATTTAGGCCAGCATCTTTTAGTCATAGAGTTAATTTTGGCCAGACTTTACCTTTCTTACATATAGTGCTGAGGTAATCCATCATCTTGCTAACACAAGGGAAATTCAATCCATCACTGTTGGATTCTTATTCAGGGCTGTAAGGGGGATGCAAGTCATCTTCCCAGTAGTAATCAAACAGCTGTGATACATGCCACTTTAAGCTTGTATCATCCTATAATAGATGGTTTTTCTTCTACATGGGAGCCTGATACAAAATCTTCTGACAGATAGACTGTCTTGCAGAGGTTTCATTTTGTGAAGTTTAAGGCTGTGAACTAGTTATTGACAAATACTACATCATCGGTTCTAGCTGAAGACACACACTAATAAGTGGAACATTGGCACTAATCCTTATTTAATCAGCCTTAAAATGGTAATTTCAAATTGATGAGGGCATAGGGAATAGATTTTATACTTTTAAAGTGCTACTAAAAATATCAGGGATATGTGTGTACAACCCAAGGATGAAATTAAAGTGCATTCGGCATGTATGGTGAGTGAAGCATACTATAGAAAGCTGAAGTCAGAGCCACACTGGGATTAAAGAATCCCTCTTTAAAAACAATGCACTCCCTCTCTGAGTTTGAGTGTTTATGGGAGCACTGTTGCTTCAGTGTTGTTCTTTAGCTTTTTGCTACATTATTAAAATAATTTCATGTAAATTCAAGTAAAACATGCTAACACACTAAGAAACATTAATGAAGAAGGAAAAAAAAACCCAAAAATTCCTGTAACAAACTAAGGCTTCAGAACTCATGACACTGAATTCAGTTCCTATTCTGCCTCCTAACCTAACCAGGGGGAGTGAGTGGTCAGCTGTGTGGTGCTTAATTGCTGACTGGGGTTAAACCATGATAATGGCACACCTATCTAATATAGCCTCAGTGTTGACATTATTTTCCCAGTCTACCTTCATTTAAGAACCTAAAGGTGATAGTTAACCCTTTGATTTGTACAGCCTAACTCACTGATTTCCATGTGTTTATTAGGCAGGTGCTTTAAAAATGGTACTGTTTATTCTTAAATATGACAAATATTCATATAAGAAAAAATACTTTCTTACAGTTTGCAGTGTTTCAGCACAAACACAGTGCAACAGGGGAGGATGACTTGTCTATTCAGGTGGAGCAATACAAATATTGTAGAAGCCTTACTGAGTACATTAGTCTGCAAACATCAATCTCAGTCTGTTTGGAAGCTTAGGTGAGCCATGACACTTGTAGCAAGCATACAAGTGTTGTGTTTCAAATGATTTGAAAGTCACTTATTAACAAACCTTCTGTTTTCTTCTTTCATCTCTTGCCCCAAAAGATCAAACAGATAATCACAGTTATGAAGCTTCTCACAGTTGATACATTAAATCTGCTAGAGGTCATTTTTCATTCTTAAAATGTTTAAAACAAATTTTCTTGCTTCAGTGAAATAGCCAGGTTTACTTACATGTACGTTTTTAGCTATTCCAGAAAAAGTTCTCTTTGACTAGTGCAGCAGTTTGAATTAGCTTGCAGACACACTTACTAAAAGAAGTGCACCTAAACCTTATTTTCAAAAGAACTAAACCAGGAATACTGGAGCCTGTAGAAAGCCTATAGCAGTTGATATGATTCCTGGGCTACTGAAGATAAGTAAAGTAGATAGTTGGGTTATGCTGTTTGGTAAGTAGAATTTCTGAAGGTGTGTTTATAAGCTTATGATATTCCTGTTTTCCCTTTCTTTTTTGGAAAACATCTCAAACCTTAACAAGTAGCCGTGTATGCAGGCGAATGCACAAGCAACTCTGTAATTTAAAAAAGGAAAAAACAATACCAAACTCTTTGGACTGTTAGATGTGACCACCTTGTTCAGCAGTATCCTATTATAAGTAAGAGTAGGTAAACATTGGGAAAAATTATAGGACCTTTTTATTGTTGTGACTGTAAAAGTCTTCTAAAAGTATGGCACTGATGCAGACATTTAGACCATCAGCACCTATTTCACTCTTTCTCAGATCTCTGTCTAGTTTCTGCCTCTGTCCGATTGTCAGAGGCAACCCGATAGGCACTGTATAATGGGCTGTGCCTTAGAGTATTATCCTTCCCTTAAAGAAAACAGTAAACCATACTTTATAATTTGTTTCTAATCATTAAAATGAAAGTGATTATATGTCATATCCAAAATATACTTAGATAGCCACTTAGGAGTGGCTAGTAGGTCAAGAGAGGTCCTTCTCCCCCTCTACTCTGCCCTGATGAGACCTCATCTGGAGTATTTTGTCCAGTTCTGGGCCCCTCAGTTCCAGAATGACACAGAACTCCTTGAGAGAGTCCAGCACAGGGTCACCGAGATGTTTAAGGGAGTGCAACATCTTCCTTACGAAGACAGGCTGAGGGAGCTGGGTCTCTTCAGCTTGGAGGAGACTGAGGGATGGTGACCTCATTAATACCTATAAATATGTTAAGAGTGAGTGTCAGGAGGATGGATCCAAGCTCTTCTCAGTGATGGCCAGTGATAGGACAAGGGGCAACGCTTCCAAGCTGGAGTATAGGAAGTTCCATGGGAATGTAAGGAAAAACCTTTTCACTGTGAGGGTGACAGAGCACTGGAACAGGCTGCCCAGAGAGGTTGTGGAGTCTCCTTCTCTGGAGACATTCAAGACCAATCTGGACACATTCCTTTGTGATTTAAACTAGATGATCCTGCACAGACAGGGGAGGTTGGACTAGATTATCTTTTGAGGTCCCTTCCAACTCCTAACATTCTGTGATGATGTATCTTATAGAAATGGAGGGGAAGGGAGAAGTGAGAATGTGATAGACTGACCTTGTGTTTTATAGGATATCACTCCTTTTCAACAGTGGCCTTGGTGAAGCAACAGGAAAACCAAGGTGACATAATCAGAACTTCAGTGCTGTTGATAGGCCATAGGCTACAGGCCTTTCTGTCCAGGCCAGAAAGGACAGATGACACTTACAAAACTTACTATATTTTAGCCAAAATCAGTTTCATTCCTCATATAGAAAGCACTGAAAACAACACAGGGGAGCTTCCCCCATCAAAGTTGGGTGTGTGTTACTAAAAAGCTTTTACCTGTATTTCTTCTATGTTGCGCCATGGTGCAAACCACAAAAGTCTGTTTTCTTTCTGTAGTTCACCACTAGTAGTTTTTGTTTTGTAATTACTTAATTGCTGCATATAGTATAACTGATTAGCCACTGAACTGGCTTAGTCACCATCTGTCAAAAAATGGCTAAATAAAAGTCAAGTATCAAAAAGAAGTGACAAATAGTTTTCCTAATACATAGTATGTAAATGAGGATGAACACCAGATAATTTGCAAGAGCAGTTTCAGCATTAGAAATCAGAAATTTGGGGAAAACATGCATGATATATTACAGAGTAAGCCTCCAACACTAACAAATAGAAACTAGAATTATCATTAGTAATAGCACAGTTAGGTAGAAGATACTCAGTAATTCAAGTACACAGGTTGAAGCACAGGAGTTCCAGAAATCATACACTGAAAAACATAAATACTTTAGCAGTGAGCAAACTATTATATCTGGATGTCTCTCAAAACCTCTGCTTTTGATGTCTAGTTAAAACTACTAGCTAAAATTGTAAAAGACACTGATGAAGACTTAGGCTTTACAATGTATTGCAACAGCAATGTGGTTTTTTTTGCTTGCTAAGCTTAGTTTAATTTTCGTGACTTGTCACTGCATTTTTCTTAACACAAGTTTTATAAAATATTAATTAAAAATACAACCAAAAGAATAGTTTTTAATCTGAAATTTGATTTTTAAAGCCAGAGGATCAGAACATTAGTGCATTTTTTCATTACTGGGAAGAGTGACAAGTTACTTGAACTTGATTTGATGGTGTAGAGTTTATACAAGCACTGTAGGGGTAGGTATTTATCCATCTTCTGTCAAAGAGAGCCCTGTCGCATGATGCTGAACCCAAGACAAATAGACATTTTTACTGCAGCACCACACTTTAGGGATGTCATGATTGATTCATACCAGTCTACAGTTCCACCTACTTGTATAGGAAAAAGTTGATTTGAACTTAGGAAAGGGCAGGTTAACTCTTAATCAAAGGAAATATGCCAGCAGCTGTAATTTGCTCATGGACATGCAGACCTAGGCTGGGCCCTGGGCCTGCTTTACCGTTTGTTTCTTGTAAGTAACGTGCAAGTAAAAACTGTTTCCAAAGATCGATGGCCAAGGGTCAGTGGTCCTCATTGTATGCCATTGAATTCAGTGACAGTTTTAAGATTAAGTGTTGTGCTCTATTTTTTTGAGAGTATATTTGTGGTAATAACTCAACTACAGTGGCAAAAAAACGTTTGGGGTTAGTGATTAAAAGAAAAGCATATAGGGGGTTAGTGATTAAAAGAAAAGCATATATTTAAGGCTTTTGTCCTGTGCTGCAAACCCCTTTTGTAACTGTCCCAGATTGTAAAGTCAGTTGATCACTTTTTTGTATCCAGGCATCAAAAAGCCAATGTCTCTCTAACAAAAAGACAGGAAAGCTTCTTCCAGAGGCTTTGAGTTACTCAGACATGTCGTTTATAAACATTAAGCCTTATTTAGTGGGTCCACAAGTTCAAGCTTTTGAGAAAGCTTCCAAATTGCTACCCTGCCTAACTCATGAAAAGGCTTCTTACAATCTGGAATAGATAAGACAGCTGCAGGAACTGTAGTACTGTGCCTGCTGGCAAAGGAAAGAGTTTTATTCCAGATAATGTACTGTGTGGAAACTGCCAGAGATCTGGCTCTCCCTCAATCAGGAAGTATCTCGATCAAGATAAGATCATGATAGTCAATCTCAGCCTTCAAGGGGAAGGTTGCTTGCTATCTCCTGTTGCCATTGCACATGCTTACAAGGAGTAACTTCTAAGAGCTGCAAATATTTCAGTTTAGCTCTCTGGCAGCAATAGTGTATCTGCCACTCTTTTTCCTTTCATCATTGTCAAAGTCAAGAGTCTAATTAATTTAAAATTTCCATGTCTTTGTAATGTGTTTGAGAATAGGTAGTCAAAAATGAGAGAGGCTGGAGAGGGGTTTCTTTACTAGGAAAAACAGCTTTTGTTGATGTTGTCTTTACAACCTCAAATGAAAGTTCAGGGGAGTCAGTCATATATTATTTTTTTTTCTGCAGTAGGAGACCTTTAATATTAGCTTGAGTTTGTTTTCACTTTCTCTAATCTTTAATTGTTTGGCTCAACTGAGTGTTTTTTTTAAAACACTCCTATGACAAAGCTAGGCAAAGGAGTTTTAAAATACGAATAATCCTTGCTTATCCACCCTGAAGATAGTTTAAATTTAGATGAAAATAACAGTAGACAGCTTGAGTGGTAAATAAATTTGTATCTAAGTACACACACTCTCAGCTCCTGTCTAATGAAGTAAATTTTGGATAACATAAAAATGTAAGTGTGGAGATGGCGTCTTAGAAGCATCATTTATTTCAGGCAGCAGTGATATTCTAAAGCCTTCACTTTCAGGTAAGAAGTGCATGTCTTCAGCTGATATATTAGCTCTAAGGTATAAAAAAACTCTCAGTAGTTAGTGGAGGTGAAGGATGAGAGTTCTGGAAAAGTAACATGTTTTATGTAAAAATTCTGGTCTCGTACTGAAAGGGTTTCTGTGCTGATTCACATAAGCATGTGTTACTGTTGTAAAAGCTAAAGGTAGTAAATTCTTGATGAGAAAAAGATTGGCTGATTTATTTTACTGATGCTTAAACATATACATCACCTTTCAGGAGCATCAGCATCATCTGATATAATCAGATGAGTCACAAAAGCCTGTCTGTCAATGTATTAACAAACAGATAATTTACCTGGTACATCAGATAATTTTATCTTTTTTTAATCAAAGTTGCTCATTGTGTTGGAAACTCTCTAGGTGTGATCTTTAAATAGGCAATATGGTTTTGCCCAATTTCTGCTGCAGCTTCTAATGCTCTTTGGCAGCCCTTGACCAGACTCTCCTCGAGGCTCCTGTCATTTGTGCTGTTTGTACCACTGCAACAGTATCATGGTCATGGGGGAACTGCCCATAGTTGTACTGTAATTAAAGCAGCACAGAAGGTAAGGAAACATAGGAGGCAGGGAGAGCAATTTTAGATGAGAGCTGAGAGGTAAAGTTTTAAATATGGCATTTGGACTACCTATGGACTAACACTGTTTAGATATTTGGAAATTAATGTCCTTGATGTAAGATAATTTAGTAATGTATGGAGGAAATGTCATGTATCAAGCATATTGTTAGCAGCAGCATTTGAGTAGCTTGATGCTGAGTTGCTTCTATCTGGCTGTTACTGTTGCTAGTACACAGTGTGGAAAATGTATCTGATGTAAAATATATTCAAAAGTGAGAAAGCCATTTATAAAGTGTTTGCTTAAAATAACTTAATGCTACTTTGTTTCTATTTTAAAGTATACAATGTATAGGCATATTACTCCTTAGCATTTGTATTGAAAACTTTAGGTTTCTGCTCTCAAGATTTGAAGACCTTTCACTTCAGTTTTCTTCATTGGTGGTATTTGATCTGTCAGTATTAGCCATGGTGGCTAAAAGTATACATATATTGTGTGGGTGTATATATTAATTGCACATGTATATGCTTTAGAAACAATTTTATAATGCTTAGTTAGGAAAAAAAAAACAAAAACAAGGAAAGTCTAGGAAAACATCCATCTAAACAAAACCCCCAAAATCTGGAAAAGAAACTGTAGGGAACCAACAAACAGACCAGATGCTTTATCTTCAGAGTTCTTCCAAACATCCTCTCTGTTGAGAGATCTTACTGTCTTAAACAGGGTCTGTAGACTTTTCTGACTTCAGAGTCAAAGTCTAGGGGAGATACTGTGGGTTTTTTTCCATATGGAAATGTGGTTTGACCCTGGCTGGAGGTCAGACTCCTACCAGAGTCGCTCTATCACTCCTCTCTTAGCTGGACAGGGGAGAAAATATCTATTGAGAGGCTTTGGAGTCGAGATAAGGACAAGGAGAGATCATTCTGCAATCAGCATCATGGGAAAAACAGACTCAGCACAGAGGGAAGGCAAGAAAACTCTCTAATGTATTACACTGCACTACACAGACACAGAAACCAGAGTCTGATAATGAGAAGTACAAACAGCTCTTAAAACACCACCCCCTACCCCTCTCTTTTTCCTCCCCTCAGGTGTCACAGGGGGAGATGGGGATGGAGGTTTTGTTCAATTCCTCATGAATTGTATCCCTTGGGGAGGGTGGTGGGAAGGAGGGAAGACATGACATGTGCCTCTTGTGCTTCTGCTGCTTCAGCGTGGGGTCCCATCCACAGGAAACAGTCACTTCTCAAACGTGAGTCCTTTCCCACGGGGCTTCATCTCTTCAACTGCTCCAGCATGGCTACAGTTATAAAATCAGAGAATGTCGCTCAGGCTGCTCCAGCCTGCTTCCCCATGGAGTCACAAGCCTCCTCCCCCCTACCGCCTGAAGCCTGATCTTGTGTAGGCACCTCTCTGGGCTTTAAGTCCTGACAGGGGCTTGCTCCAGCATGGACTTCCCACAGGGTTACTGCCTCTTATGTGCCTCTACCCCCTCCATTGAGGGGTCTTCCATGGGCTCTTGGGGTTTAACCTCTGACAGACAGCTAAAAACTTTTTTAGTTTCAAGATTAAAATAAAACTTAGATACATTAATATGTACCGTTCTGCATATAGATATAATAATGATAGCATAAAGAAGAATGAAAAAGCACTTCAAAAGCTCTCCTTAAAAGAGAAAAAAGAAATTGCAGGCAATTAGAACTGGAAACAAACAGTAATGTCACTGCATTTGGAAGTGCTTAATACTGAATGGGGAATTTTACCATTCCATTAACTGCAAAATAAGCATAATTTAGACAAATGTTCCAGTAGATGAACTTGCATTTGTGATGTAGGTATTGAACAGAGTAGTAGCACTTTGAATCTTCTCTACCTTCAATCACCTTCACTGGGAAACCCTACCTTGACATTACTCGTTTTGCTGACAGAGTATTTGAGAGCAGAGGCATGAGAAGGGCACCGAAGAGCTGATGCTTACGCAGAGGCAGTGTTGTGCACAGTGCATGATGTGTGATAGCCACTAGCCAAGTGTTGTGGTATGCAGATTAAAACAAAAATGTAAGAAATTTTTCTTGTAGTGGACAGATATCTATTGATTTTTTGATTCTTTTTCTAAGAACGTACTAGGGGATCATGAAAATTCTTCAGGCTTTTAAAACATTTGAAAAGCATAAAACCAGCATTGAATGTGCATTTCATATTAAAAGCAATCTGGCAAGAGAAATAAGGCCTTCTGTAGAAATTTTGAGTTCAGTATATAAGACAGAATATATTTTTTTTTCTACAAGATCAAGCAAATTAAGCTGTCAAGTTATTAGTTGCACATATTGAAGGTATGGAACAGGTTTATTAACCAAGATTAATATGCTGTTTCACATCAAAACAAAAATGTGGCAGACTTAAATTCACAATTTTGTTGTATCCAAGACTTTTCATCCTCCAGTGAGTATTGTTTCCCATGTTTCTTTAATCATTTCACTTCTACAGCATTTTAAAACTTATTATTCTCTTTTGAGTTAAGTTTGGGTTTGGTTTTTAGTTTTGTTTTTTTTTTAAAAAGGAGACAACTGATGTTCATATAATTGTAAGTGTCAGTCATATTATCATGTGTATCTAACATGTTTTCAACCTGGAAAATGGTTTTGAGGTTTAAAATTTCATTATGCTGTCTTTTATTTCATGTTACAGTAATGTTGTTTGTAACGGAATACCATATAGAGAGATCATAATTGTAAAAAAAAAAAACCCAAACAAACAAAAAAAACCCCAAACCTGTTACTGAATGGTGATAAACTTTGCCAAATTCCTGGAATATAACAAAATTAGCAAAAATAATGTAGGGTGTTAATAATTTATTCATAAAATTAACAGCAAGTAATAATGACTTGTCAACTTCAGTACCAAAAAAAACCCAAACCCACGAATGGAAGGGAAACTTTTACAGGGGAAATAATTCCATTTTCTTCCTGAACTTTTTAGTGATACTTTTTGGTTGTGGATTTTGTGGATTTTGGGTTTTGTTTTGTTTTTTTAATATGGTCTTCCATATTAAATATAGTCATCCACATTTTTTTTCTTCCAGTTTTTCATCTTTCTGGAAAGTCTGTTGCTCAAGTTCTAAGAGTTTCTCCTGATGAGTACGGAGAAAGTTTGAAGTGTTTTAATAATATCGCTCTGATTATGTGCTGTCTTATCTACCTGCGTGTGTATGTCAGAAGTAATCACAGCTGTAGATTGCAAGGGATGGCAGTGGTGGATCTAGGAGACAGATGTGTGGACAAAAGCCGTAGGCACTGGGGGAATGGGGGGAAGAAGTAAATGCAGGTATCTGAAAAGTTTACTTTTAGAATCCTCACATGCACGTTCAATATTGTCAGGAAAAATTGAGGGTTGCTAAAGGCTTTCTTTTTTCTACTGTAGTGTGTGTGTGTTGCCTTTGCATGATTTTTTTTTTCTTCTGTGGTTAGTTTTGGTTTTACTAAGGCTTTTATTTAATAAATTAATATTTGATAGTGGTTATTCCTGAAGTGGAAATTTTATTTTCTAATGACAGCTAAATATATTTTAGTCTGATAAAATGCCTGTACAGCATTCTGTCAACAAGGAGATGAGCTACCAGATGAATTATCTTTCTCTATTTCCCTCTTCTAGGCAAAGCAAAGCTGTTGTAAGACCAGTGGAGAAGTGTGAAAAGACTTAATCTCCAGTTCACTGAACAGTTCCTAGTCTTGAAATAGGACTCTCAAATTTAAGTGAGGAACTTGTGATATGTTAGAGGGTTTACATAAATTTTATCTAATAAATTACTTTCTTCAAATTGAGAATCCAGAGAGTTCTGGATGGTACCAATGGTACAGGAAGCAGTAGGAATCCAAGGCAATTTTTAAAAGCAAAATACTATTTTGTGTGTCTCAAATATCTCTCCTCATGGAGACTAATCTCTAAGAAAAATGGGTTTTGGCATTTCAAAATGCTCAAGAAGTAAACTGCTCTCTACCCGGTGATTGTCATGTAACAGTACCACATATAGATGGAAATTATAAGGATATAAATGGAAGTACAAAATACCATGAGTGTGCTAGAGGAACACAGATATCCCCAATGCCTTTTGGATTTACAGTAGGCTGATTCACTTAGACTTGGTCAATTCTGTAATCCTAGAGACTTTCCCTGCCTGCCCTATGATTTGCTTAAAGCTAGTGATTTAACATGTGGTTTAAATGGAGGTTTGTTTTTAAAGCCATCTTGGTGATACTGCCTTCGTGATTCCTGTTCTAAGTTAGGTTTGAAAGGCAAATCT
The DNA here is from genome assembly GCA_013399135.1 of Heliornis fulica. Lineage (NCBI taxonomy): Eukaryota > Metazoa > Chordata > Aves > Gruiformes > Heliornithidae > Heliornis > Heliornis fulica. Next base: position 269,247 of record VXBZ01003218.1, read on the forward strand.
TGGTGTCTGTGGATTTGTGTCTGGCCTTTGACAGGAGCAAAGGAAAGCATAAGAAAATATCTTACTCTTGGACATCTTACTCTTTCTCGAATGGAAATTCAAAGGTCACTTTGAGATGCTAAATCAAAGCCAGTACTAGGTGTCAGGAAGTATAAAGAGTAAGTGGAGCCATAGTTCAAGCTCTTTGCCCTGTGTATTAGCCAGCAGAGATTCTGAACCTGGTTTCCTAAAAGGCTGCATGTACTGCCTGTCTTTTCACCGTCACTGGGAATTTGTGAACCAATAGTTTCAAAAGCCTTTTTCCAAAGGCTGGAGGTCTTCAGGCTATTCAGCTTCCTGAATTGCATTAAAGCAGCAGCAGTGAGAGAATTGTAATAACTGTCTGTAGTGGGAGGGTGTAGGGGTGGGAATAAGTATTTGTATTCTGCCCACTGGTCAGTACAGAGATACACCAGTTAGAAAATTGTCTCTTGTCCAACCATGGAATGTGTTTGTATCTCTTGTCTGGGGGTGTTTTGTGGAAGAGATAGGGAAATTTTTTATGTAGGAGGGAGAGATACAGTAAGAAAAGAGTCTGCAGGGAGACAATTAGTTTGGCGAGCCAAAAAACTTGCTTAAATCCTTAGTGAATTGGAGCACCCTGGAAAAATCCTATTTTGATGTCTCCTTAACAGAATGGTAGCATCATGATTTCAGTAGGAAGGAACCTCTAGGGGTCATCTAGTCAAAGTACCTGCTCTAAATAAGTCTGAGGTCAGGTTGATTATTGTCATGTTCAGTGAAGTCTTGAACACCTCTACGGACAGAGATTGCACAATGTTTGTGGGTAACATGTTCCACTATTTAATCACCTGCATGGACTAAACAAAGAAGAAAAAAATAGCCTTAACCCCTTTTTTTCTAATATATAACTGGAAATTCTGATCCTTGTCCATTATCTCTTGTCCTGTCACTGCACACATCTGAGAAGTCTTGCTTCATCTTCTCTGTATCCTGTGAACTTTTCAAGGCTGAAAAGGGGTAGCTCTCAGCACCTCCTTGTATGTTGTTTGTGTTCTCCAGTTCTCTGACTAACCTGGTAGCTTACAACTGGATCCAGTCCAGTATGCCAATACATGTCTTGTACTGGGGAGATTGAAATAGCCTCATAGAGGCTGAAGAAAGGAAAATAGGCTGACTTGTTTTTAATACAGTCCAGGTTTTGGTTGGCCTGCTTTCGTGCAAGAACTCACTGCTGCCTGTGTTTGACTTGACCACTATGGACCCAGATCACTTTTCTTCAGTAAGATGCTGGGTGTTAGGGCACAGCTTCATTGCAAAAAGAATCCTCAAGATTAAAAACTCCTGTTGTTTTTACACAGGAAATAATAACAAATACTAGTCAGTTTGGGGGCTTTTCCTGTTTAATATGAAGAGCTTGGACAGATCTTGTATTTCTTTTTAATTTTACACATTTGACTTATTAAATTAAATTTTCAGTAAATTGCATCCTAGCAACTTATTGGTAGAACATATTTAGTATTCTAGAAACATCATCTATAGGCATGCAAGATTTTTTTTCCTCTATTTTCTTCCACCCCCTTGACCCAGTGTGGATTTAAGAGCACTATGATATGTTCTGTTTTAGATCACAGAAGCAGTAAATTACTTTTGTGTTCATGCTGGACACTAGTTTGTTATTTAACCTTAAAACCACATAGATTTGCTAAAGGAAATCTGAAAACACTGCCAATGAAATCATGTTCTGTGACTGATTATTCTTATTATTTTTACCTATTCATTAAAATCACCAGCTGGATAGCTTCCCTAATTTACTTCTGAATGTCTTTGGAAGCCTTTTTTCATAGTAATACTTTACCTCATGCATATATAAAACCAGATGCTGACCAGAGAGCAGCTTATGGCTGACAGTGTTAGCCTTATGCGAGACACCTGCCTCACCTTCCTTGTATGCTGTAAACAAGGTGAGAAATAAGCACACTACAGAGCAATTGAAACACCAAAGGAATCCCAATGCAGTTGCATTGCAGATGATTCAGTCTGGAGAGAAGTGAGGCTGTAAAATATGGAAGCAAAGGATGAGGCTTAAGCATTTCTCTGAGCTTCCTGAATAGACACAGAGCCTATATGTTTGATTTCAAGAACACATTTTAGGAGAGATTGTGCAGTGTGGTGACATCCTCTTTTCTAGTGCTTTAGTTCTTCCTTTTTTGTGCCTTCCTGAAAGCGTAGATTTTTTTTCCTTGTGAACCAAGCCCACGTCTTAGTCTTCTCCAAGAGAAGATAGGGGGAAGAACTGACCTGCTGTTCTCACAATGCTTTGTATATTGGTGTGCCGGTTTAGAGGTAAACCGGCAAGAGAAATGGACCCACCACAAGAGAGATTATAAGTCAGAGTTACAATTTAATGAAAGATATTACCATACAAACACTGACACAAAGAGAACAACCTGCTTTCAACTCACCAAAACCCAGCAGTAAACCTAGTGTCCCAGGGCACAAGCCCAAAGGGGTTTGTTAGCCCCGGTGCCGAGATCCACGTGGCTCTCCCAAGTCCAAAGCAAAAAGAAGTGAAGAGTCCGTTGCTGCAGATGACGGCTGTGGCCCGGCCAGAAGCGATGGTTGTAGTCCGGTCGAGAGCGATGGCTTCCTCCTGTCGAGGTTCCGCTGCTCCTCCAAATCCAACGAAGAGAATCTTAAGGTCTTCTGAGCCCTGTTTGTATATCCTCAGGGAGCACCCAGTCCCTCCCCCAGGGCGGGGACTCACACAATGGGTGATTAACTGTGAGTCATGGGGTATGGTTGGACCATTGATGGCCCATTAGCACCCACGCCCCCTCAGGCTGAGTGTGAAGGTGCTAACGACTTCCTGGACAACTGTTGCAAATGGTCCATTATTCTTGAGGAATGAATAGAGGGTGTAGAATACACAGCCTTGATCACCCCCACACAGTGATAACCGGTGTCTCTTGCTGAACTAGGACAATTGGGAATCTTTGATCAGTCTAGAAAGTAAGTATATGATGAAAAACAAAACCCACCAGGCTTCTTTTAACCTTTTCATGCAAGTCATATACTTTCACCTATGTGAATTTCTAAAAGCTTCTTCCTATGCCCGTTTGCTTTTATGTTCAGGTAGTGTTATGTGTCCTTCAAGGAGTACCACACCCCTCCCAAAATATATGTCCAATCTCTGCTGGTCTAAACCTGTCAAAATTAAAGGTATTTGTACGTATCTTTCTACATATGGTAGTATACAGCCAGAAAACCATGAATAAAGAATATTCAAATCTGACTTAATCCTTGTTCACCTACTTTGAGAGTAGAGAGAACTTTAGTGATGCTTTCCAGGCTGGTGCAAGTGTTAGCCTATTGAATTTGAAATGTCTTGTTTGAAAAAAATGCTGGTTCTGTTTCAGAATGTTCACTTCCAAATGTTATCTGCCTGATTAGGAAGTTCACTGCATGTGCAGCATGGATATGCATTCAAAAGTATCTTGCCTTTTCTTTAAACTCTGAGTTGTAAAGTAACTTTCAATTTGTAATTATTTTAGTTGTGTGAGTGTGTTTTGGTTTGGTTTTCTTTTTTTTTCTATTGGTCGTAGTGGTGGTGTCTTCAAAATGTTCTTTCATTCTCTTCTGGGAAGAGAATGCTTTATCAAACAATGGAAGTCCTATCTTTGCCACCTTTTTGTGATAAAAATACATGCTCTGTTATGGCTGGTTGCAGGAAACTTGGCAAATGTTGACACAAACAGAATAATTTTTGCTAAAATCTTAGCATTGGTATTTCAGGCTATGAATGATGGCCATATTTAATAAAGTCCAAATGCCTCCAGACAATATAAACCCCATGTAATTTACAGTGCTCCACAGCATAGGTTAACCATGCCTTAAGCCTATGTTTTCCAGGCAAAGTTATGTTCTTAATATATGAAATTTGATAGATTTTGGGCCCTTTAACTTGCTAATATATACATATTTATACACTATATATACGTCTTTATAGGAAACTAATATTAAAGGGGCCTTTCTCACTCCCTGTAAAATTATTAAATACTTATTCTAATAATTATCAGAAAAACAACCACTCTTTTTTTATGAGTGTGTATTGCAGACAAAAGAACAGTTTCTTCCGATTGCAGCAGTCTGTAATGTCCCCCAGGTTGTTTGTTCTGTCTATGTATGTCCAAATATACTTTTGGCTGGGGGGNTAGGATGTGCATGTACCTTTTCTATATACAGGTGAAAATTTTGTGTCAGATTAGCTACAGCAAGGTCCTGGTTCCAGGTTGTTTCTTAAATGTATCTTCTTTCTTACTATGAACTTGTTCCTTATATGATGTATATACATCATGTATATTTGGTCCAGATATTTTGGTCTCAATTCCATGTCAGAATCATAGCTCAGGTTTCCAGTATAGTAGGAACAACATCAGATTCAGCTGTGTATTTGCTAATCAAGAATACAGCAAACTGACCGCTCTAGAAGCAAAAGTCTAAATATGATTGTCCACAACCTACCCTGGTGTTTATAATGGCATTATAAATATACTGTATCCAGCAGTACCTTGTTTGCAGTGGATGACTGGCATTTACAGTGTGTCAAGGAAAATGTGGGAGTCACTACTTTGTGTGCTATCTCACAGTTGTCTTACTGCTCAGAGATGCTGTGCCCACTACATCTAAATTACATTTAGAGTCTTTTCTTAATTAGAATGAGCTTTTGCCTATTTATACATCCAGATACTAAGTAGTAAATAAGTTCCGTTTATGCACAATTTATCATCTCGGAGTCGAAAAGGATGAATTTTCTCTGTTTCCCTGTCTTTGTATCTCTTCATAAAATCTTTGCTGCTAATACATTTAACACATATATTATTTTTTTTCACCATAGACTGACATTTTACTACCGATATGCTGGTTTATCACATTAGAAAGATGTTGATGGTGACTTTAATGCAACTATACAATGACTACACACTACATGTTACATAGTTATTGTAAGCTCTAGTCTGCAGCAGGGGCTGTCATAAGAGAAAGATACTCAGGATAAATTTCTTCTGTGCCAAATACTAGACAAGGCCTCAGAGACTGGCAGACTTCTGTTGTCACCTGTCCTCTATTTCCTCTGGAACACAACAATTCATTTTGACTAGAATGACTAAGCAGGCAGGAAGTGTAAAGACCAAGAATATTTAAAGTGATTTGAAAACAATTGAAAACAGCCCTTTGTGACCATGCCTGCAATAGTCTGCTCTTCCTAGTTTCTACTCAATTCTACAAACACAGGTAAAGGTGTGTATCTGAACAGTTAAGATTAGGTCCCGTGTAGGCACCTTACAAGCATCCTTTAGTAATACAGCTCGTTCAGACTCCTTCTGAGTCCCTGTAGTTGAGTCCTTTCCCATCTTATGACTTTGTTTTTCTAGTACTCACATTCTACAGACTGTCACTGATGTTACGTTTCTGTTTGTGTCAGTGGTGATACCATATTAAGGAGTATGGATTTTTACCTTGGGAAAACATGTTATTTACATGCAGTCTATTTAGCTGTCACTTCTTACTGAAACCTCTAATTTGAATAAACATGATTGTTACTGTGTTGAAGAGGTGTATTAAGATTTTTCCATGTCTCCGCCCAAATTTACAAACTCTTGGTTCAGCATGAGAATGCTTCTGGGAGCACAAACAGCTTTTATCCATTGATGGATAAAGACGAGGTGACCACATCAATGGTCTTGATTATAGTGGTGGCAGATGTGCAGCTGTTAGACTGATATGTGCAACCCCTGAAGCAATAGACAAGGTCACAGAGTATTTGCTGCTTTCTTTCCAGGATACTCAAAACAGTACTTCACCTTTGATTTCATTTGCCTATGTTTAAGTGGACAGAGTGCTCTCAACTTGTACAAAGCAGCCATATTGCCCAGCCTTTCTCTGTGCAGCATTGGAAATGCTCCAATAGCATAATGGTTATGTGATATTTTGTGCCTGGAACATACCAGCCTTACTTTCTGCTCCCGTGGTAGGCAGCAGCTGACTTCCAAGTCAGGTTTGACATGTCAGCTTTGACCTTCTTAGGAAGTGTTTGGGAATTTTTTTTTTTTTGGAAGAACTGCTGCTCACGCTCCAATGTTACATTTCTAACAACTTTTTAGTATATAAGAATCGCTATGAAAAAAGTTATAATGATGTCCAGCAGGTTATTTCTCAGAAGTACCTGGTATTTCAAGCTCAAATTATGTTCCTGTTACATAATTTTTGCACTAAAACATGTTAGCACCAGCGTATGCATTTCTAGGACACAAACTCATCAAGAACTTCAGAAACATTTTAGATAGCTTGCAATATTTAGAAGCTGCAGTATTGAAAAATGAGTAGGCCAACATCCTCAGTATTGCACTTCTTCCTTTGGTCAATTTAAATGAAAACTTCAGAGATTTTGCATTTTTTTTATTTAATCTATTCATCAGTTTTATTGAAAGTAATGTAAAGTGACGCTTAATTCTATCATATTTGGCTAATCTGTAACTCGGCTGTCATGCAGCCAGGGAGATTCTTTAGGGTGTTCAGCTGTCATGTGTAATTTATAATACAGTTTTGTTGCATGAGAGAGGAAAATTTAAAGCTGAATACATTTGGTTTTCTTTGACTGTGAATGGAGGAGAGAGAACTGATACCAGTCCTTTTAAGACTCTATTTCCATGTATGTGCTTTGATAATACTGACCTTGGTTTTCTATAACAAAAACAGACTCAAAAACTCAACCAAAAAAAATCATCCAAAAAATCTTTCTCAAACCTTTTACCTCTGATATGTTGTCTGTTATGAAGATGAAGTCAGAAACAGCAGAGGAGATCAGATTATATCAAAATAACAACTTGTCCAATGCAAATAATTTTAAACACAATTAGTGTAATTTACTGAAAGTTCTGTTTCTTTGGCAACTCTCATACTAGGTCTTCCCAGGTGTCCCCTCCAATACTGGGCACTCCAAATATTGAACTAAACAGTATTATTTACAACCAAATTAAATTGATCTGTTGAGTAAATTAAATGTCACTGACAAAGGGTATTTATCTTTTATTTTTCTCAACTATTACTCCATCCTAGATGTCTTCCTTTTTATCCTTTTGAAGTAACAGTTGCTACTTCTACATATAATATACTAAACATCTCAGTGTTTTTAAAAACATCTTAAGGTAATGTTGGCTATGGAGAACCAATAGAACTTTATACTACTACTTATGTTGTAATCAGCCAACTACTATTGATTTTTAAACTTTATTGTCCAGATTAATTTTCAGCACAAATAAACCATGTTATGATAATATATTTCAAGATTTGTCATGATTTTAACAATTTATCCAACGTCAGAATAAATGATTGTAGAAATAGAGTAGTAACCCCTTTATTTGATTGCTGTGGTTCAGCAATTGCCTTGCTGCTTTTGCTAAAAGGACAAATGAGGTTTAAGAAAAAAAAGCTTTCAGCTCAACTCAAGTAAAATTTATGTTACTAAACAAGTGATTTACATATTATCGAACCTTTAATTGTTAGCAATTTAAGCAGTCTGCGCTTTACTCATTTCTACAATAAATTCTTTACATTCTTCAAAAAAGTCTTTTAGATCAATGACTACCTCTGGAAATTGCAGATACGTGGGAGAGAAACTGAACTTTGATTAACATTGTTCGCAGTTTTCCCCACTTCTTGTCTTTTAGCCAATCCTGTGCATCCAGCTTTCCTGGTACTCTTTTTGGTAGCCACTTCATAGTACTTTCAGTGTGTTCTGGCTGTTTGGAGGTGACATAATTTTAGAATGTCTTGGTTTTTTTCTGAAGCCTGTCTTCTAACAGCTCTTTCTGATAATTTATCAAAAATGTATGAACACTCATACCCTACATAAAATGATGTTGATGCAGAGGAATAAGTTCTTCTGAGACGTCCACTGTTTTCTGAGACCTTTGTAAGAAAAGCAACTTTGACTTTTGGCTGCTATATAGTTGTTCATAACAGTCTATCCAGCCCCTGGGGAACTTCTGGTTTACATAATCTTTACCACCCAGAAAAAGACAAGTATAAAGTTTAGAAATCACAATAAAATTTGAAAAAAAAAAAAAGAACTAAGAGATGATGTTTAACCTGTCCTTCAAAAAATTCCTGATAAGCAAGACTGGTTTTACTGAGATCATATTGCTCTGTTCTTGGAATGAGAGTCAGTGCTGGTGATAGATGCTCACCTGATGATCTATACAGTGCTTGCTTGAATGCTTGTTCCTTAATCTAAAACCCTTCCCCAAAAACCCAAACCACCAAAAAACTAACAAACCCAAACACCCCCCTCCAAACTGAGATTAAATTAATGATCATACTGTAATTCCCATTCTCCAAAAGTGAGATCTCATTTCTTTTTTTACGGATAAATGTGATTTATCAAGGTTTGCGCAGAAAGGCTATGAAAGAACTTCTGTGTCACTCTAGTTAGATTTTAAAATATTGTTTGCCTTGTTATCCGAGGGAAATTATTTACTGTTTACATCATTAATTGAACATGGCTGTTTGCAATCAGCTGTTGATTCCAAATGTGAAGGGAAAAAAATGTGGGGTTTTTTGACATCGCTGTTCTACTAGGCTGTTTTTTATGGAAAATTTCATCAGGGAACTTAAATGCCTTCATACTGAAAGTATAGAGTATTATATAAAGTAAATATGTTATATAAAGTATATATATTTCCACTGTAGGTTGTGATATTAGTAGTTTTACTGGTATTTAATGTAAAGGCAAGGTTCCAGTTTGCATCTTTGTTCATTAAGGGCTTTTTATTTTTGTCTATATTTTGTCTATTCAGAAGTTATTTGCAAGCCCTACCTATAAGCCTAACAAATAATGCTTTGCAAATTGCAATATACAGTGAAATAATCTCTCTAAAAAATGGAAGACATTGATATCAATTACTTCAAAGTACTATATAGTCATTGTTTAGACAGGCTCATTGTGCATCAGTCAATGGAAAACTAATGCATATTGACTCAGTCTTTACATTCTGCATATATATATATCCAGAAGCCTCTGCCTGTTCTTTTGCTATGTTACTGCTTTTGCCCTTGGGTGGTTGTATGCAAGCCTGAAAAATCTCTATTTATCATCATAGTTGTTCTGCCATGAAACACACTGAAAAAAAAAAGTTGTGCTTTGTAGTTTGCAAGCATCATGTACACATTAATTTGGTATAGTTTGCAAGAATTGTGCACATGTTAATATAATTTTCAGGTACTTATTCTTCCAAATACGTGTGCTCTTCCACAGTACAAGCAAATAAGAGAAGACATCAAAAATTACCATAGAAATACCAGGCTGATTTATTCTCCTGGGAATTAATCACTTCTAACAAGTGTACACCAGTGTACACTTTTCCTTTGTCACAGGACCTTCTTGCCTATAGTCAAAAACAGTAGCTATGCTTCCAACTCTTTGGACATCGTCCATATTTAAGGTGATCAGTGTATATTTGTTTGGAAAACAGTTTTCCTTGGAATTCTTTCTATAGTTCAAGAACAATGTCCTGCTTACTTAAGTCTTATTTTTCTGTCTTGAAGTGTCTGGTGAGCCACAAACTAAGTTTCTTAGCAGTTTTTATGCTATTAAAGCCATGTATATGGAAACTCAAGAGTAGAGCATGGTAAGACTGACCAAGGTGTATGTATTGTATTTAATTCTCTGAGAAGTCTGGTTTTACAATTAGGATAATACAAAAATGGCTAATAAAGATATGTAGCATTTCCACAGTTATAGTGGGGAGAATTTTGATGACAACTGAAAAGTTAGTTTTCTCTAGTGGACAGTAAAATTTTAGGTTTTGCTTTCCAAAAGCTAGTCAAAACACTGAATCTGTTCTCTGTTACAGTGCTCTAGCTATTGTGTTTTTGAGTATGCTGAGCTTGGGTGATCTATCTTCTCTTAAAATTTTTACTTTCTTGTAGATGTGAGTCAATGAAGCAGAGATGATTATAACTTCTAGTTCAGTGTCGCTAACTACAGGATAAGGAAGCCTTCTTATTCTCTTGATGTATGTCTCAATTACTGTTTACATATTTTGTATACAGAGGAATAATTACATCAGGTTTCAACTCTGAATATCTTGTCACATGTTAATTAGGACAGTTACTTTACTGTAGTATGATTATACAAATCTTTGTGTGTTTAAGTGGAAAATAAAGACAGGATTTTTTTGTCAAGTTGAAATATTTGCTGTGTTTTTCAGTCATATTTTTGATCAAGAATTAATTATATGATCAAATTGTTTTGACATTGCTAGATACTTGAAAGATGAATGTGAATGTGAGCAAGCAATTTATACAGCTTACTAAGAATTGGATGACTATGTTAACAAATGGGGTGAAAAATTAATTTGTGAAGGAGGTAAAGCTCTGTTTAATGAGGAGATCATGAGGTCACTTTGAGTATCACAGCCTTGTGTTCTGCCAAACTATAGAACAGCCAAGCAAGAACAGGGTCTTATTGGAAAAAAACTTACTTCAATTGAAGCAGCTATTAAACTTTTCTTCCTAATTTCCTTCTACACTGAGCCTGTGATTTCCTGTTAGAATTGTATTCTAACATGTTGGGGGGACCCAACAACCAGCCTACCAAAAGCAAGAGTGTTAATTTAGCTCTATCCAAATCTTACTATGTTCTTGTAACTTAATGGTTACAAATTTGAATGCTATTGGATAAAATAATTCTTTGTGTCTTCCAGAGTTTTTGAAACTCCTTGCCATGGCTTTTCCTCCAAGTGCCTAGGCTTAAATATTCTAGGTTAAATGCAGAACTTCCATATCAGTTTTTCTTCTGTATTTCATTAGGCTACATATTGCTAATATATATCTTAAACTAGAAGCCTTCTGTCATTTCTGTTAAGGCTGTTTACACTAAATTCTCAGAATCACAGAAGGACTAGGTTGGGAAAGACCTTTAACATCATTGAGGTCAACCATACCCGTCCTCTCTTAAACAGTATCCCTTAGCACTGCATCTACCAGTCTTTTAAATAAATCAGCTGGCAACTAGCTGTGGAATCAAGGATTTCATTTCACAAAATTGAAAAAGCCACTTTGCCCCAAAGGTAAAGAGCAAGTGCACATCAGCAGAGTAATGTGAAAAAGTATAGGATGTACGTAGGAATTTGAATTTGATTTTTTTTTTAAGATGCGGGTGAGCTCTCAGAACCACCAGAAACACTCATCTAGCAAATGTATCAAAAATATGTAAAAAAAATGCAGGAAGTTTAACACCTATCCCACCATTATTTTTATGATCACAGATGCATAAAAATTAAATCTTTACTAAAATTTATTCACTGATCTCCTAGTGAATGAAGTTTTTCCTTATAGGAAAAGGAACGATAGTATGACCTCATGACTTCTAATGTTCCTATGAAATCTGATGTAAGATTCAGGATCTTACAGGATCCGAGGTTCATATCTTACCTTAGCATAATTTGTTCTTGTCAAAATCCTGGTTCTTTAGTTCATTTAAGATTTTATTAAATTAGATATGAATCATTCCATCAATTTGTTATGTGAACTGACAGAGGCCATCATTGGAGCAATGACTCAAACAAAGACTGAGCGCGTTCTTTTCCTCAACAAATTTCCTAGAAAAATTGGGTTGTCCAGGAAATGCAACCAACATCTTTCTGTTGTATTCCTGCTTTCTACAAGATAAAAAGCTCAAACCCTATCTATTAACTGTTCTCTGGTTTGAATTATGTTGTGGGTTGGTTTTTGTTGTGGTTTTTTTGGGGGGGGGGGGGGTGGGGGTGATTTTTGGGGATTATTTTTGGTTTTTTTTATTTTATTTCTTTCTCTTTAAGGCTTTGGTTTTCATAACGCACTTTTGTAAAGAAGGAAAAAGTTGCAGACATCAAATAAATAGAACATTGTTGTTTAGAAAAAAAAACCCACATCTTTTGAGCATTTTTTTACCCAAACTGAATTGCAGAGTTGATATCCTCATTGATGAAGTGTGGTATTCTTATGATATCCTACAGAAACAGTCTTTAGTTTTATTTTTTGATCTCTTAAAATAACTGGTTAAATACTTATCTCACCTGTATGTTTAAAAGGCTTTGAAAATTCTTTCAGTATGCCTCTATAGATATTTTATTTCATACTAAAGTTTTATTTCAGTAAATGTTAAGTTCTTCAATTATACTTATAAAATGTGAGATGACAGATTTTATTGGGATCTTGTTGAGACCTGGGAGTTAGATTCAATGCAGGATGTTTCATCAGTGGAATCATAATAAATGAGTTTACAGGCACAATGTTTTTTGAAGAGCAATGCTGGCAAAAAATAAGTTGTGCACTGTCGTGTGGCTTCCATTACAGTAGCTAGGTAATTTTCTGACTTTGCTTTACAGCATTTGAAATGACTGCCAAAATCAAAAATAGACAAGTTTAGACTATACCTGTGATAACAGCAAAATTAGAGATTTCTGTGGAGTCACAGTATTGGTCCCAACATAGTTTTTTTTCTTGCTTCTTTGAGGATGTTTTGGAAAGCTGCTGGTATTTCTCTTCTGAATTGGACATATGGAGTATAAAAATTAAATATGACAAGTGTTTTTAATAGGCAACACCTAGAACATTAGATCAGAGGGGAAATGTTCTCAGTATATTTCATTTCACTCATGTTTGCATTGAGGCTGAAGGTTGGTTGCACTGTTCAGTGGAGAGATGGCTGGTGCTTCGCTGTAAAGTTTAATATGGGATATGACAGATGTCCCAAAGGCTGCATTTCCATGTTTTAGAAGGTTTTGTGATTTCCTTTGAGTTTCTCAATCCAAATTCAATTTCAGAATATAGCATATGCATAATTATTTTACCAGGGGAGAGCAAAGAATAGATAAGTAGATATGTCCTTGTTATGATTTCTTAGCAATCAGTAAAGAGACTAGGGAGTTCCTTACCTTTTTGCATCTATTATTACTATTTATTGCTATTAATAATAATAAATGCTATATTGATGAAGGTACAGCTGTAAATCTGTACTTTAATTGTTTTCTAGAATTAACATACTGATGACAAAATTGTAAAACTTTGACACTAATATCAGTTATGAGTAATTAGTCACTTTTGTGATGAGACATTCTAAAGCAGTGATGGTACTCAAGCTTTGAAGACTGTCACATCAAAGAATTAGTGACACCGTTAAACAGTGTCTTTAGTATTTACCCTTCCCAGTTAAAACACTTCCTCTTCTACTGTTCTGGAGTTCAACTCCAAAGCAGAATAGATAGTTCGCAGCCTTTGGTGGAGGGAAAAGGAGCTTGTAGCAATTTGTTATACACACAGATTATAGACAGCAGAGACAATTTTTACATCCTTTTTTAATACCAGCTATTTTTGATTGCTGAAGACAGCTGATTAGATAACTTATTTCATGAAGGATCTACAAAACTCATCTAGTTCTGTAGCAGGGCCTCACCTTTTTAATTTCTTTAATAAATGAACTTTAAGCGGTTCTTTAAAAAAGTTAACATTGTATGTTAATCTTTTATTTCAAAAGTCTATAATCCAAATACAACTTGTTTGTTAAATGAGAAGTAATGGTAAAAGGAAATACAAATATTTTGTAGGAAAAACTCCAAGTCAAATGCTTGACAGGTTCTGAATGTGTTTTCTCTAAAATGGTTCCATGTAATATTTGGAGCTTATTTATTTATGAACTTAAGTTGTGTTTAAAGACCACTCTTCAGTTGCTTCTGAATCTTTACTTTTTTTTTTTCTTCTGTCCCAGTATCTTCATCAGGGTAGCAGACTGGTTTTTAGTATATTAAGTATAAATGGCTGGCATGTCCCCTTCCCTGTTGGTCTGAGCTGAAGGAGCATCAATCATTGTGCAGTGCTTTGTCCTTTCCCGATTCCCACACAGCTGTAGTTGTGCTTCAGTGGGTCTGTGTCACTGTGCAGATCTGAGACCTTCAAGTGTGACATCAGGACGGAAAGAGCCAAGCCATACCCAGAATTTCATTTCGCTACACATGTCCGTACCCTCTCCGTGATGCCTCCCAAATGTTTTGAAGCACTCCTCAGAGCTGCTGCCTGCTGTTTATTGCCCTCTGCTGCTGCCTTCCTGCTCATGCTCTCCCTAGGTGTCAGGGTAATGCTGGAATTGCAGGGAGGGCAGCTAGGGCTGGTGGGGACCTGGAGTGAAAAATCCTTGAGGACAGTGGGTGGCTTGGATAATGTCTGTCTGGTGGCTGCTCTACTGAACTTATGAAGCATTGAATGTAAGCCTGCAGAAATGTGAGGGAGGTAGCAAGGACTATATTACAGATAAGAGGTTGTGATAAGGAACATGTGGGATTTGAACAGTGCTAGGACATGTGATGATGGAGTGTATGGCCGGAAGGACATGGGCTGGACCCTACCTGCATGGAGAAGACATTAGGCTTCACTATTTGGAGGGAGCCTCATACTTGCTCATCAGTGAGTTCTTTTCTTGTTTTCTGGGAGGACAGAGAAGGATCAGTGACCTGGCCTAGGAAAGCTTGGTTAGATGATAATGATACTGGAGCTGCGCACTGCACTGTGACACGCAGCAAAGTATAGTCAAGGAGCCAGATCCTCCCACCCTAATCTTCCTCTGTTTTCCCTTTGTAGGGAAAGGACAGTCAGGAGAGCATGAAGGAATTTGAGTGAACCTATTTGAGTTTTCTCTACCTAAGTATACTCGGGCTTTACTCTGGTCAGAAACTGCTGTTGTGATACCTACAATGACATATTCTTTATCTGTCCTTTAGCGCAGCTGAGGCAGGAAGGCACTTCAGCTGGCCAAACAGTGAAGAACAGCAGAGAATTAGTGGTTTTACAACTCAGATGAGGAAAAATAGAAGTAGATAGTTCATGCTGAGAACTCTTCACAGAAACAAAAAGAGCAGAACTCCATTCTCTTTGCCATTTCACTGTTGCTTCAGACCACAATGAAATCACATAGCCTAAATTCTTGATTCCTGATGAAATTGTTTATTCTACTTACACACTAAATAATAATTTACATTAAGTATGTGGTATACTGCTACTTCTAGAAGTTTATTCTAAAATCTTGCTTGTGGATATTCTGTGTTGGTCTGTTCCTCCTTTTCAGCTACCTCTCATTTCCTACTTGAGCTATGCTTTCACATTGCATTGTTGTGGTGGGTTTGCAACATTTAATTTAATGTAGTATATGTACCCCTTGAGCTCCTATTTATGACTTCACTTCGGAGCTATGTGGAATAATACTCAGAGCGCTGCCACAATAATAAAAATTAGGATTATTGTTAAAATTGCTGAAAAATAAGGGGTGGGGAGGAGAGGGAGGGGAAGGATGTCCCCTTGCACAGTGTCCCACTTACTTTAGTGTAAAGTCTTGATTTGGAAATGTGAGTGAAGGATTGACTTTACATTTCCAGAGATGATTAGCTGCAAGCTCTAATCAAATTGAGAAGTAATTAGCAAATCAAAACTTGATTAGCTCTTTGCTTGCTTTACTAAAATTACAGTTTATGCAGTTTAAATGATGGGGGAGGGGAAATGTCTCTTCTCTACATATAGTCCTACTGTCCTGTGTTAGGGAAGCAGGGGAAGAGAATAATTTCTTACAGCACTTCACTACTTCAGAACCTAAGCACCTTGTTTTGGATATGCATGGCCCAGACAACCTGACTTTACCACTACTCCTCTTCCTTCACGAGGTGCTTTGCTGGTGTTAGAGAATTATTAAAATGGGAAGGTTATCCATCCGATTCTGCAGTACAGTGACTTAATTGATGTGTGTGCTGTAGCAGTACAGGCAAGGTTGAAAGGGTGGATCTTCATGGTGCTGGAGTTGTTTCTCTGCCACCTACCGCCTGCAGGATGTTTTACTTTGCTGAATTTCTACACTACTTTCTTTTTTTGTTTGGTTTTGGTTGGGGTTTTGGTTATTTTGGTGTGTTGCTTTTTTTTGTTTCCTTTCTCTAGAACACGTATCATCTGCTCTGTTCTTTCATCTTATAAAACTTTTAGACAGGAGTCTAAAATGCTGTGATATATGCCCCTCTGGCTACTTAACTCAAATGTAACCTGTTAGATTTTTTATCTATATTGGGAAAAAATTATATGTGTGATTCCAGTATGCAACTGCTACAGTCTTCCTTGTCTGCCTTGAGATTACAGGGCTGTAATGCTCCCTGCATTTACATTGACCAAGGCACGTTTTAATGCATCTTTTATACTTGAGTCTTATTTGTTACAGAAGTAACTGCAGTGGAGAGCTTCTCTGAATTAATTTAATGGCAGAATTAGCAGGCCAGCTGTAATCCCATTGAAGTACCTTAAAAGCTGCACTTTTTGAAGGTAGATTTATTAGAAAGGAAGAGGTTTGAAACAAATTCAGAACAGTGTGTAAGATGTTTAATTTTTTTTAGAACTGCTGTGCCAGTATCTCAGGAAAGAAAAAGTACAGTTTAATTAAACAGAAGAGTAGAGAGATAAGCCCAGTAAATATTACACTATAAAGTACTGAAGAAATGCTGATATTTAGGGAGCCCAGTTCTGCTCTTAAATGCTAAGTATGAATCGCTAATTAAAAAAAATTGAATCATCGTTGTGTTTGTATATCTGAAAGTCAAATGGATCCCTCACATAGTCTACATTTCAGAGTATGTTCCAACAAACCTCAGGAAAAAAAGTGTTTGTCTTCTCAATGGATGAATTTTGGTTTTTTTTTGTTAGTTTTTTTTCTTTAGTTTTTTGGGCACTTTATCCTCAGACATGGGCTTTTTATATAGCAATTTAATATATTGAGTATTTCTGCCTCAGGCTGCAAGGTTGTGGTATGGCAGCTGATCTATTTCTCTTCTGGATGAAGTATTTAATCCATAAAATTTTCCTTTCTCTAGGGGACATCAGTAGCCTTAAATATTACTCTTGGGCTTTCAAACTCGTATAGACTATTAAACGAACTACTGTATGTTTTTATCAAAAGCTTTATTTACTTTTTCTCCAGCTCTGAAACTGTACCATGCTTGTCTTCCTCAATTCCTGTTCCTGAAGGTTCAGCCTGCTTTTAGGTGTACCTCTCTCCTTTTCCTACATCTACCAATTAGGAAGCCTTTCTCTAAAAGGACTGAAGAGTGGTCCCACCATCAGTACTGTCATGTCATCACATGATGTCTCCTCTAGTGTAAGCATGTCACACAATTAAGCACAGTTTATTTGAAAGAAGTTCTGCTTACATTCAACTAAATTGTGCAGTTGCAAGAGGTCGACCTCTAGAAGAGCAGCAATGGCAGGAATCCTTGGAGAGCAAAGATGATAGCTGACGGCGGTGTGAGTAGGATTACAAGCAATAGATCTCTTGTAACTCTGTTGGTGTCAACGCTGATATGTTAGAGAACCAAGTTTTCACTTAAGGTGTGTGAAGTTAGGTTTTAGCATGGAGGTATTGTAGTAGGTCAGACAACATTTGATGAAAATGTTTTTGAAATACAAAATTGAAACTTTTTAATCTTCATTTTTTAAAGTTAAAATGAATTATGACTGATTTTTTTTTGTTTGTATTGGGTCTAGCTGAGAGAGTTAACTTTGTCAACAGCAGCTCATATTGAGCTGTGCTTTACATTTGTGGCTAAATCAGTGTTGGCAACACAGCAGTGCTTTGGCTGTTGCCGAGGAGCTCTTGCAGACCCCTAGAGCCTTCTCTCCTCTGCCCTGCAGAGGCTGGTAGGCTGGGGGTGGACAAGGGGTTGGGAGGGTACACAACTGGGACAGCTGACCCCAACCGACCAAGGGTGTATTCCATACCATATGGTATTGAGATCAGCTATAAAATCTTAGGAAAAGGTGGAAGTTGAGGTGGCATTTGGGATTATGGTGTTAGTTTTCCCGAGCAGCCCTTCTGCGTGCTGAGGCCGTGCTTGCCTGGAAGTTGTGTGGGTGCCTACCTGCTGATGGGAAACAGTGAATTTTGCTTTTCTTGCACATGCAGCTTTTGTTTTCCCTATTAAACTGTTATTATCTCAATCCAGTCATCTTGCTTTCCTTATGTTTTTTCTCCCCATCCCACAGAAGTGGGGAGTGAGCAAGAGGCAGGGTGAATGTTTGGCTGCTGGCCAGGGTCAACCCCTGCAAAACAATTATGCGGAAAGCAAATATTTATTTATTGACTTAAAGGAGGTGTCGTCTTTCATGGGCCTTGATGGCATTGAGGATGTCACTGGAAAGCTGCCTCTCTTTCATTGATAATGTTAGGAAACAAAACCATAGGTAGTGCCAGGAATTGAATTTGGAGTGGGAAATAATTGGCTTGTCTGTCAGGATCTTTTCCTCGATATTGTAGTTCTTATGTCCCTTCCCTTAGTTACCATCTGTCAGATCTCTGGAAATGGGGACAAAGATAATGTGGATGGGCTGTTCTAAGTTCATTTATTGAGTCTCCAACTTCTTTTGATTCTAGGATGTGTTCAACATATACTTCACAGTGTAAACTTGAGCAGATAAGCTATTGTCGGCACCAGCAACAGCCATCAAGTTGTCCTTGCAGAAAGGCGTGATATGTTCTTGCAGACCCTCAGTCAGGCAGCTACTGCTGCAGTTATGCCATGGGAAATCCCTTGTACCTTTTCCCTGTCCTTTCACTTCTACCATGATTCTTTGTGAAATATGATTACTGTTAAGCAAACAGCTCAAGGTTTGAGGAATACCAGGCTTCTAATTATAAGTATTGCATTAAAATACAAATTATTAATGACATCTCGATTTTCCAATGTTTGCACCAGTTGAGTAGGTAGGTAAGGTTTGAAATGCTCCCCCTTGCGTTGTCGCAACAGATGCGATGCTGTTTCATGCTATGTGTTACTGTAATTAAGAAGCTTTCAGAAGTTGTTTTTCTTTCTGTGACTTCAGACATGTACTTGTGATTCAAATTTTAGTGAAGATCATAACCTGTACTCCACTAGTACAATTAAGGTAATTGACAAAGGCAAAACTAGTTCGCAAAGTTAATTAGATTTTTCCATCTCCTCACTTTCAATTAGTCTTGTTGGTCTGACGTGTTCCTTCCTGTTTAATTGCCAGTATTTTTACACAGCATACAGGTTGTAGTGCTGTAGTAGTCTGTCAGATATATACCAGCTATTGAAATAATCATGGAGCTGAACTGTCTGGTATTTGGGGTATTTTTTTGGAACTTTTGATCTCTTCTGCTTGAGTAGCTGACTCTTGTAATTAATATCTACTTATGGAGCAGTTTTGGTTTGCACCCTAAAGTATGTTAGGGTTTTTTTGGTGGGACTTTGTTTTGGTGGGTTTTTTTTCCTGGAGAACAAGAACCCTGCTGTATTGCAGAAACAGACATAGCACACAAACTACTGTAATTACAGAAGATGAAATATTAAGAGACTACAAATCCTTTAAACTGTTTGTGGATTAGGGCAGAAATTATAGTGATACTGAATTTTAAACCTGACGCTGTCAGAAAAATATTTATGGCTTTGGTAACACAGCAGTATTAAAAGTTGGATTGCTGCCCTGGGGATCATACAATTCTGTCAAACATGGTTCATGGGCAACTGTGTTATGACTCAAGCTAAATAATTCGCCCCTTTCAAAATACATATTGGTTTCCAGTGCTGCTGATAAATTTAGTCTTTTGATTGTCATCAAGGTGAAAGGAGGACAAGTACAGCTAAGGTAAGATTAAATGTAAGATCATAGTTAATATTTATAGAGTATGTATGCATACATATTTTAAAAACAAGATGTTGTTCAACTTGTAGATATGTGCATCTGTCCAGTACCTGCAATCGTGAGATACTAAAATCACTTGGTTAAGTAACTTGCATGATGACAGGTAAAAAATTGATTCTCTCGAATATGACTCTTGTACATTTTGGCAAAAATCCACAGACTGCTGACTTTGAGAACTGCAAAAACTTCATAGCCTCCATTGCACTGCTTTATCTTACAGCTCATGATGTAGGGAAGCTGGATTTAGCTTCCCTACATGCTGTGCCACTTTCATGTGCTCTACCTTCTCTTTGTACTGTGGTGCTTACACTTCCATATCCAACCTTAACATTCACGTCTTCATCAGAGAGAATCATCGGGATGTCAGGGCTATGGTTGTCCTGGCTACACTATAGACCAAGTAAATGAGCTATTAGGCTACTGTTTCAATGTCCTGTCAAGTTGTTTTTTTTTTACCCCCCCCCACACAAGAGACTGGTTATTGTGATCTTTGTCACTGCACAGGATTGTGATCAGCTTGGTGCTAATATTCCTGAGTTCCTGAGTTCTTACAAGTGGTGTGAACTGGACCCCAGTGAAGTAACTTAAGATACTAATAGAAAAAACACCGCTGCGTCTCCTACATTAGTACTGTTTTATGAACCTTGTACACAACTGACTAGTTCACAGGCTTGCTGCAAGCTGTGAGAGCCTTTGGAGAGAGAGGCTGATCTGGGCATTGTAATGGAAGAGCCTTAAATGGCCAAAAGGAATTTGTGCAGCAGCCTGGTTGCTGGTACTTCCCTGGACAAAGTATCCCAGCAGTGGCAGTAGCCGCTGAGTACCTTATGTGTCTTGGCTGAAATACCAGTATAATGCCAAGATCTTACCAAAATTTGAGCAAAATGATACAAACTAAAATGCCCGTGTGCAGTGAGGGGGTGCTAGATGGTGTCTGAGCAATCACAGAATTCCCATGTGTCTGGACATGGTGTGTGGAGGTCTCAGCACTGGGATGAGACAGGCCCAAGGAAGAACACTTTGATGTGCTTGTGGAAAGTCTCCCTTGCTCACAGTTGAAGTAACATGTCTGTTTTGCTGCTGATGATAGGTCTGGTGGTGTTGGTGGAAGGAAATTTCTGACTGTCTTACAAGCAATGCAGAATTTTCATGTGAAGCATCTGTGAATCACCAGCTAAACTGGAATGTTTCCAGTATTTTCATTTTTGTTCATCTCTTATGCCTCTGGATTTCCTTTGCACTTGTAAGCTCTTTCAGTCCCCATCCCTAACAATTTATAAATTTCCACATGTCCAGACTCCTGGACAAATGTGCATGATATGAATCTGTAATGTTATGGATGAAGTTTTCTTGACTTTGAAGACAACACTCATTTCAGTCTCACAGGGCTAAGCCTAACAGGCTTTAAGTTCAATCTCATATAATACAAAATTATTTGGCTCAAATTACATCTCTGGTGTCCTTTGAGACCAATCCTGTAGTCCTTCATGAGGTGATAAAAGAATATGTAAGGGCACAAGATTTTGGTCTTCATAGGCATTTACAATGAAACATACTTGTTTAAAATCTTTGAGTTGGCTAGGCAAGTGTATTAGTATTTCAACTGTTCAGTAAAATCTAGGGATCTTGTTTGGTTTTTTGGTTTTTTTTTCTTTTGTTTTGGTTTTATCGTTTGGTATAGAACAAAAGAGACTGCAGAAGACTGAAGGAAGGATGAATATTTCTACATCCATGTTACCCTAGAAGAGACAGATGAAAACAGAAAGCTTAAATTCCCCTACTGCTGTATGCAGAGATTTTTGAGTGACAACGTTAAAATTTATGGTGATCTATCAAGCAATTGTCTTGCTTAATGATATGTTTCAAATATATCTTGACATGTCAAAAATACTTAGCTTTTGTCTTAATCCTTCAGAAAGCTGAATAAATATATGATCTTCCCATCATGAGAAGTTTGTTCTTAAATTAGAAGGCCTAAGAGCAGCGCTTTTGGAAAGCAATGCAGGAAATATATATTCTCAGGGTTGTTCTGTTTGTTTGCTTCTTCCCAACAAATATGTTTGGCTTTGTGTGCCAGAAGACAAACAGAACCAGGTCCCTCAAAATTTAAGATACAAATAGAAGTAGTTTTGGAACCTCTGAAACCTTTGCAGGATTTCAAACACTTCTTCAGACAGCAGGGACACTTCAGAAGGAAGTTTTATGTGGCTTGTAAGATGGAATGTATTTCTTAAATTAAAGGCCCTGTGAAATAAGACCTGAATCTGGTTTATTGTGGGATATGTGAAGGTGAGAGTGCATGTCTTATTGCCTTTGCACAAATAGGTTTATATTCTTTTCTGAAGATGTATTGGTTATGTCCATTCCAGAAGTCTTTTTTAATAGCTCTTTAGTATTGATTAGATGGTAAGTTGCAACTTCATAGAGGTCTACAAACTGAAGATGGCTATTTCTGAAGCAATAGCCATCATCATGGAAATGGAGAGACTTGGAGTTGAAAGTCTGGATGTGCCAAACTGTAGTGCAGGTAGCACAACGATACACTGAGGGCACAACAAAAGCACTATTATGTAATAGAAAATCAGTGAGTGTCTATTTGGGATGCTTCTGGGTCCTGGGAAAGAGACCATTCAAAAAGTTCAAACAGAGCATTTTCTTTCTATTGTCAAGTAAGCGCATAGATCCATTTTCCTATCTTAGAAATGCTTATCAGTGTGTGATCCATTCAATACTTTTCCTCTGAGTTCACCTGGCAGACAGCGCTGAGTTGATGGAAGGCACACCAACTTCTACACATTCCTCTAGTGGTTTAGTTTATTAGGGAAATGATGCATTTAACACCCCTACAAACAAATCAGTTGTGTCATGGGATATTAACTTTCTCTTGCCTGAATTAATGAAATCTGTTTGAGGATAATTTTTTCCCAACCTCAAGTGCCTTAAATAGAAGGTTATTTTCTGGCAGAAGCAAATGCAGTTCACAGATGCAATAAACTGCAAGGTCTAGTGACTGAACCACAAAATGTTAAAGCTAAAATGATGTTGCATGTTAATTCAGACTTCTCTGTGGAGTAATTCCACAGCAATCAGGCAGCCATGTCAATATTTTGTTTCTCTATGCAGTAGTTTCAGAAGAGCCTAACTTCAAAAGAGAGGGCCTGGAGTGGGAGAAGGATATAAGACAGGTAAATATAATAAAGGGGTAAAAAAATAAGAAGGAGGGGGCAAATCTGTCCATTTTCAGGATCAACAAATTCAGATATTCATTAAAAAAAGTGTAAATTTTGTTTTTAATGTTGCCTCTCATACCAGACACTGTCCAGGGAACCTGCATAGTAGAGAGCTGGCTACTTGCACTTCTCATTCATATTCTCTAGCGATACTCATACTTGTAGGTCAAGTAAAAGGTCATTCAACCAAAGCAGAAGAGAAGATGCTTGCCAGCCTGAGGTTAGTTCTGCCTCTGGAGGTTTATATGTCAGCCACTTGGATTTCATTGCATACCTTTATTAAATACTAGAGCTACCGTGTAGTCATTCAGGAATTAATGAAAACTGTGTAAACTCCTCTTAATTAAAATACTCTAGGCATATTATAGTCCTAGTGTATGTGAGAAGATATCTGAATTTTGAACTGTGTATGAATTCTATGCATCTTTGGCTCTATCTCAAGAGTTAAACCAGAGATGCTAGTTTAAATATCAGTCTGAAACTTGTTAATCAAATTTCCTTGGAAAAAATCCCAATATTCTAACTGAATATAAAGTGTGATATGGTAGAAGAGCCACGTTTTGGATTTTTTTTCTTTGTTTTATTGCTGCTGTGTTGTACTCTTAACACAAGTGGGAAATAGATCAAGCAGTCAGCTGCCAGCATAAATCTCCAAAGGATAGGTTGTGTCGTCTTCCTCAGCTGCTGGCAGTGTTGTGTTTCTGTGTTTGCCTCTGTGGGAAAAGGTTCAGAAAGGATGTTGGAAGAAGAGTGCTAACTGCAACCAATTTGGGTTCTAGCCTCTGTAAAATCAAGCTGCCATCTTTTAGGTTTAAAAATGTCTGCTGTAAAAATGTAGAAAACATACCATCTAAAAGAAATTACTTTTAAGCACTAGAGATAAATACAAGAATAGCCTCATCTATTTAAAACACTTGACAATACCATGAATTAACTGAAATGTTCACTATCATTATTTATAAGCACCTTTTCGACAAATTGAAAAAATAAATCTGAAAAGCTGTGCTAGTGCTGGGATGAGTTGAATTCAAGCTAGTTTTTTATTATTTTTATTTTACTTTATTTTTTCCTTTAACTCAAGTGTTCTAAGTATTTACTGAATGGAGGAAAGAAAAATCCAAACAGAGGAAACTTAAAAGCTTTATGTGTTCAAACATGCCATTGTAAAGTTTTTAGGTTTTGGTCCTTCCACTTCACGATAACAACAGGTGGAGAGATTTTCCCCAAAGTATTCTTCAATGATATTTGCTGTCCATGGGAGGTGCAAAATATTTATTGGAAATAGCAAAAAGTATTATTGCTGCAATGTTAAAATTTCTTAAGGTGAACAAAAGGAGTGGGTTTACTCCAAGTCTTTTAGGGAATGTCTAGTTATATGTGCTAGCTTTGTGATCTGTGTTTTCCTTGTTCTCGGCTCAACACGGAGTGAGGGGTTGGGGGTGGGGAATCCAGTTTGAAAATTATTGATAGCAAAATAAAGAGGTATCCAGTTCTGGGTCAAGTAAATAAGCTCCCATCTCTACTACTCAGCATTCTAAAAATCCACCATTAGTTTTATTTGTGAAAGAGGGTTTTAAGCATCTGCTGCTTATTTTCACTTGGTTACAGCCAAGCGTGACATGATCAGATCAGTCTTGGCCTTGGTTGAAAGATATTGAGAGCCTGCTATCTCATGTATACAGAATGTTGAGTATCAATTGGATTATTGTCCCTCTTAATAATGCCATTTAAGTATGTATGCACATTATAGGTGTATTAAACTTTTATATTGCTGTGACATCTCTAATTATACACATTACAGTAAAAGTTAGATATATTTGTGGTTCGGTAAAGAAGTGGACATACATTCTACAGATGATGGACTTCCCTTTGTTTTTCAGGTAGTTGGGTTAATTTGTTTTCTTTTATTCTTTCTTTGTGTAGTTGAAGTGTTCAATCATAGTCCTTGCTATTGTGTTCATTAAATAATGTTTATTTGGAATTGCTATTCATGGTGATTCGTATCACCATTAATAGTAAGACCCTAGTGTTGTATTTTGACCTCTTATCGGTAGTCCTATCATATTAAATAAAAAGGTCTTTCTTCAGTAGTTGATAAGGTAAATGTGTAATGTTCTGCAACTATCTCATTTTTCCTCATTTGGCTCCTTTATAAAGATGCTGTGCAGCCATCCTCCTAAGCAGAGAGCACATTCCTTGCCTAAGGCCAAAACAATTATATGCCATCATAAAGAAGTTAAAACAGCACGGACGATGGGGAGAAAATGCTTGAAGTGCTAGTTATAAATTCGAACAGCAAATCCACAGAAAAGTGAAAAGAATCAGTAAGGGTACCTTCTGAAAGCAGAGCCATGTCCTATTTGGTGTAGAAAACGCTGGCCTGCAGAGTTAGGACAAGCTGGAAGGGGTAATCGTGCTGCAAGGACTTTGCATGTTTTCTGTTTCAAATGACTGTGACTTGAAATGTCATTTGGCTAAAGAGAGATGTGGGTTTGTCTCTCTATATAGTTAGACATATAAAAGGGTAGTGTTGCCAGCTGAAAAGGGTGTCATGATATATTTTGAAGGAGCATTTTGACAAGGGCTTAGGAAACAAGTTGCTGTTTCCAAGCTTTACCTTTGTAAGCTTCTGCGTTATTTTAATTTCTGTTCATTTACTGCCTTTGTCACTGATACTCGATACAGGCTTGTACCTTAATGAGCAATACTTCATGAAGCAGCAAGGTTATCAAAAATGCACCATGTTGCTTTTATCCATATGATAGCAGAATCTGGGGCCTTAAGAGACATTTGTGTTCTTGCACATGTTGTCTGCTTTAAGCCAAGTAAAAGAATACTAATTAACTTTCTTTATTATTATTTTGGTGAAGGGTATTTCTTGGGGGCCCATTAAATTGAGGACCACATAACTGATATAATGGATAAACTACTTGTTCATAATGCTGAATGTCGAAGTTATCAAGAGACTCAAGTACTATGAAGATTTTTTCCTTGAGATAGAAAGTTCTTACGAGTGTAAATATTAGCTGTTAAGTACATTGTCAGCAAGACACAGCTTTAAACAAAAATGTTTAAGAATCACTTTTCTGCAGAACAATGTTGATTGAAAAACTCAAACAAACAAAACTTTCCTTTATGCTTATTTCTGTCTCCCTGCAGCTCTTCCTGGTACAGATATAGCTTAAATTTTGATAAAGTTTTTTTGTTGTTATTGTTGGTTTTGTTTTTTCTTTTTTTTTTAAATTTGGTTGTAAAATATACTTTAGGTGTTTCCCAATCTAGCTGTATCTTTGAGGTTTTTAAACAGTACAGTCACTGTAAGTTTGTTTTAATTAGAATTTAGGTACATTAGTGTGTTTTCGCTTATTCACTACATACATGATGAGGCTGATTTGCACTACTTGATCTGCAGACACAGAGGTAATAAGAGGTCCATGTCTTGCAAGAGTAGAAAAGTTAACTGTAAGGCAAAACACCTGAATCAGAAAAATTGAATGTGGTAAGATGGTGTCATGATCCTGGCTGGCACAGTGGGCTGTAATTTCAGCATTGTAATAATCTTTGTTGTATTTCTGACATCAGGTGGAAGGTGAAGTTTAAGGGGCTTTTTCAGAAAGAATAATGCTTTAGGTCTGTAAGATTGTAGAACTGTGTTCCTCACTAAAAGGGCTTTGAATGCTTCCAACTTGGTTTGAGAGGTATCAATCCATACCTTAATGCTTAAGTCGAGAATGAGATAGGACAAGATAGCCTTGGAAATAAAGAAAGTTTATGTTTATACAATAAAGAAAACTATGGAAATAACAGCTTTTCTAGAAGTGCTGGCAGAGTGCAGATGTTCCTTGAGGCTTTACACAGTTCTCCTGAGGTTCAGAATGAGAGATAGGAAATATTTTGATGTTGAAGCAACAGTGTGCTGCTTCCATGAGATGATCCAGAGGATTTGTATTGTAGCAGCTGCTGCTAATGGGGTACTGCAGAGTACTTACCTGCATTGATAAACCTCTTTGGGGGTTCCACTCTTGGAATGAATTTAAGCAGTGTGAAAGAATACTTATCAAGGCCAAGCCAAGGAAAGCTGCCATGCAGAAATCGGGACAAGCTGCTTTCTTTTTTTTTTTGCTTGTTTGTTGTGTTTCTTGCTTTTTCCTCCCCTGTATAAAAAGATAAGACCTGTGTTTTAGGGATGCTATGCAAAAGGCATCTGTGGACCAAAAAGGTGTAGGTCTTAGCATAGGGTATAGTCAATATAGTGATTTAAGTCAAATTTAGAAGGCTGAGCTGCAGGTGTTTATTGCTATAGGCAGCAGTCATGAAAGATACACACAAAAAAACCCAAAACCAAAACAAAAAAAAAAGGGAAAAGAGAGGGTGTAGAATGAAGACCTTTGGTTGAGTCGTAATGTATCTAAGATGCAAGTTATAAGAGAAGGCCAGAGTAAGAGGCTAATGAGATTTTCATTTGGACATAGTTGAACAGAGCTAGAATGTAGAGTTGCATTGGAGGGATAGAAGCTTAGAGGTGTTACATAAATGTGTTACTTGAGTTTGTGGATGGGTTTATTATGCAGTTATGATACTTACATACATGCAGTGGTCATGAGGAATTTTGCAGGGTGTAGAGGGAAATGAGAAGGCACTGTTGAAGGTCTCTGGGGAAAAAAAGTACCCGGGTGGGAGGGACAGGGGACACACACAACACAAACTGTTTTAAAAATATCTGAGCTTTAGATTAGCTAGACTTCAAAAACTTGGAGCAAAGGGGCACTGCTGAAATGAAAACAAAATTTGAAAGGGTAGTATTTGGTCAAATCAGTGCAATTAAGAATGTTTTTAATTTGTTCCTCAAAAGCTCTGAAAGAGCGAACACAAGCTTGACAGGAGAAAGAGAGGGAAGTTACTGAAGAGATTGGTTTGGTTTTGTGTTGGGTTTTTTCTTTTGTTTTGTTGTTGTTGGTTTTGGTTTTGGGGTTTTTTTGGGGGGTGTTTTGGGGGTTTTTTTTGGGTTTTTTTTTCCTGTGAAAACTTCAGATATGAAAAATCCATTTTCAAAGAAAGAAATCTCAGCTCTTTGGTGGCTTCTGATTCTTCAAAATAAGAACAAGTTAAATGCATAAGAAGGCCTGATCAAGAAAGTAATTGAATTTTCTGAAGAGTAGGATTGTGTAATATTTTTTTAAAAAATAAATATCTTCTAATGTGATTCACTGTGTGGCCATAAAGTTCTGTTTTGAAGGATTTTGGGGAGATTATTTTTGTTCGGGAAGCAAAAGGATTATTTTGAATTTAATATTTATATTCCTCTAATAAATGTTCATGATTATTTTTATTAGCAGTATATCTTATGCACAGTCTAGCATAGTATATTCTTTATATAACAAAACTATTTCACCAAGTAACTTGTCTATGACTCAGAAATTTGCTTGATTTCCTGTAACTGTGCTTTAAATAACCTTTTTGAATTTAGTTTCACAAAGCTTTGTCAATTTATATGCAAGTCTATATAATATTTAATAGTCTTTAAAAGTTTGAGAAAACAAAAGTTTTCATCTGTTTTTGTTCTATTCACTTTTAATGAACTCAATTCACTCTACATATATTTATTTATTTTTACAATGCATTCCATGAGTGTCTAGTTCTGAATTTACCAGTTACTGTTCTGAAAGCTCTTAAGATACAGTTACTGCTAATCTTTACATTAGGGCAACATTTGTAGCATACTGAGTTAAATATATGTCACTTTCAAATGACAACTATTATACAGAAAAGTAACAACTGTTCAGGTCTAAATTTTTCCTCATAAATGTGAATGTTTCAGCGTTCTCACCCACAATACCTCAGATACTAAAAAGTGTGAATTTTAGAAGGCAAAGCTGAAATAATGATGGAATGTAAAATGCCCTTAGTTCTTATCTGTCAGGAAAAAGTACTTTGAAATATGAGAGGTGGTTGATTTTTTGCTCTACACTTGATTGAATAGCTTGTATTGATGTGTCTGAAACATTTGTCAGAAATGGCAATGGGCATGACTTATCAAATTTGATTATGGTAAATATTTCCCACCACCCCGTTACAACTGGCATGATATAAGCCCAGTTCTTCTGAGACTCCTGCCCTTAGAACTGAGGATGCCTTTCCACATGTGATACCTGCAACTCTGTGTTGTTCACCTGAGATTTTTTTCAGCAGGCAACTCTGTCAGAGTTGCTGGTGTTAAAGTAATTGCATGCTTAATATGCTAGTGGGAAATATTTTGAGTTTTCAGTTTTGTCTCAATGATCAAAACCCATTTCTGAAACAGTATCCGTGTTAAGAACCTTGAGCTTTCTCAAATGTGGTGTTTTGCTTTCCAACTCTTTCAGCAGTTTAGGGTCATCATTATCATATTGTCAGGTCACCAAGATTCCTGGGTTTATAGTTGTTTTTTAATTTGTTCTTCCATTTGCAAATTAAATTTGATTTGCGAGCATGAAAATTACTACATAATCTAATGCTGTCTTGGGGCAAGTCGTAATTTTCTCGTGATGTCTGCTTGTTTCTTACTGGAGCTGGAAATGTCAGAGTTTTTCCTTCCATGAGTGAAACATCTTTTTTTTATTAATAAGCAAAGTCTGATTAAGATAACTCATAAAATTAATTTAAATGCCTTTTCCAGTTCCATTCACTTAATGTAGGAAGAGAAGTCTCACTTATGGACCGTTGCTGAACGCTAGGGTTTCCAAGCCTGAGCACGGCAGTGCTGCTCCCTTGACTGAGGATGGAGGCCTGCACCACTGGGGTAGCCACAGTGATTTGCAGCTTCACTGTGTGGAAGGGGAAGGGTGAATATTTGCCCATAGCTGTGTTTTCTTCTGTCAACAGATGAATACAGATCTGCTACAGAAAGTTATTTT
This sequence comes from Heliornis fulica, assembly GCA_013399135.1. NCBI lineage: Eukaryota > Metazoa > Chordata > Aves > Gruiformes > Heliornithidae > Heliornis > Heliornis fulica. The sequence continues at coordinate 299,152 of VXBZ01003218.1, forward strand.
CTCCAAGTTAAGGGTGAAAATCAATGAAAAAAGCTATGATTCGTGCCTCTAGGGATTCATTAAAATGTATTTTACTCTGAAAGTGTTGCAGTTAAATATCCCTAATTCGGTTAGTGAACGTTTGTATCAGCTACAGAATCTTTTAGATAATAAAAATGTTTACTAAAAGTTTTTGTTTAGTTTTGAGTATGAATTTCAAATAGTGTTATAAACAAAAGGTTTGAGATGTGTTAGATTTCAGACCAAGGCCAACTAAGAATGCAAAATGTGTCCTTTGTTTAGTGGGTGAGTAGCAGATGGAGACAGTATGTGATTCCTTCAGCCCAAGCCTGGCCAGGATCCCATGTGCTGGCTACCATAGAGCAAGTAGAAGAATAAGGTGCTACTTGTTACTTGGTTTTCTACAAGTAGCTATTTTTGAGAAGAAAGCTGGAAATTAATACCCAAACTAGATTTTATAGGTTTTCTGTCTTCTGAAGTGTTTGTGTATATGTGTGAGAGATAAACCGACATATTTTCAGCAGTCAGCTTCCTGTCACTCATAAATATTTTTTTTTCCTGAGGGTATCCTCAATCAGTGTATTTCTTATTGAAAAGTTTCCTTTAGATGTCTGAGCAGGAATGTCAGGCTGATGCCTGTTGGTTTTGATGTCAAAGAGAAAAAGCAAACTTTTTGTAGATTCTGTAACAAGTCCACCTGATGTTTTTGGATTACAGTTCTTATAGCTATTAGCAAAACCCTTTCATAGCATCAACTAATGCAGTATGAAAAGAAAAAGACATCGAATTGGGGTTTTGGTGGAGAGGGATTTTATTTCTTGAAATGTAATTGGGTTTCCTGGTGTCTGCCATAAATGACGGTGCCAGTGCAAGTGTAAATTAGAGTTTGAATTTCATTGATTCTGGCAATATAAATGGCTAACTGGTTGGGTTTTTTTCTTGAAACTTTGAGTAACACCCTGTGGAAATAATTTTTATTATTTTATGATTTGTTAATTACTAAAGTTATTTAGGTGGTGATGGCATTCTCAGGAATGCATTGCAGAATGAGCTATTAACTGATGAGCTGTTACATCAGTAGTCTGTTTACTGAGGAATAATTCAGAGAATTCATAGTATGCTATAATATTACATTTTTTGTTAAATCCTGTGGTTATCCTGTGCAAATAGTTGTCAGATTTTATAGTATTATTAAAATCTGTTTTGAATCTAGGGTCCCCTTTGGGAGGATGGGGGTGGGGTAGGGGGAGTGGGAATCAATTACAAACTATACATAAGGATCTCTTGCCAGAAGCCTGTTAATATTGCCTTTTTATTAACTGTAAACCTGTAATGTATCTCATACACAGTGAAATTCTATCCAGGTAGTTGCAGCTGATGACTTATTGCTGCTAGTGGTGTACCAGAAGTAGATGTGAAATCCCTTTTTGTCTGGCCTGGTAGTAGAAGAAAAATCAATAGCAACAAAAGCTTTTGGTGACCATGAAGATCACAGGTATCAGTTGCTGAAAGAGACAGTACATAATTTTCTGGTGGTCTCCATGAAGGTTTGCCGTATTGAAATAATTCCAGGACCATGTGGCTAGGCAGTGCCAAGGGGTGAGGCTGCTGCATAAGTAGTGTGGAAGGTATTGGAGAACAGAGAAATCTTATAGGCAGAGGATACTGGGAGGAGTTCTGTGAAGAGCTGCAATCAGAAATGTATGATGTGATAACATGGATAAAGTAATAGGTAACCTATAACTCTGAGATTAAGATTAGTTTAAGGTTAGAACTGATTTTCTCTTCCTGGATGGAGAAGGCACTGCCTTTAAGGGAAAGAGAACCTTCTATGTAATGTGTTGCAAGTAGAGTGTGGATATTGCCATTGGAAAAAAGCCATTTGGTCTCCTCAAGTCACTGAGTGGCGAAAGAAAGGAATGAACTTGTATTCTGAGATCAACAGTCTTAATGGAGCAGCCTATTACCATCTCTCCATTGATCAGATAACTTTGTCATCTTTCAACACCGGTGCACCATACAAGTGAAAAGCTATCTTGGACTCATCTTCAGTCTTTGCCTTAGTGGAAATCATAATTGAACTTCAAGCACAACAAGTAATATTCGGCAATTATGCCATCATCTCATGTTTCACAGTAGTGTGGGATATATACAATGGTGATTAACTTGTGAAGTAGTGAACTGCTGCTACCTCAGGTTTCTATGATATTCTTATCTTCTTCATGAGTAGGAGCAAAGTCAGCATGCAATTTTGTTGCCTTCAATATGTCTACTGTTACCTTTCACCTAATTTCCAGTCATGAATAAGTTTGGGGCTTCCCTTAATTTTCCTGTAGTGGCCATTCCAGAAAATGCATGCTGTGCTTTCTCCTTTCGGAATATTCGAGGTGCAAGTATGAGAGTTTATCTATCCTACAAAAAAAAAAAAAATCCTTCTACCATAGCTGGTTCTCTTGGTAAATTTTACCCAATGAAATCTCTTTTAAAGCTGATAACTTACTTGCTGTCACTTCTATTTGGAAAGTTGTGCGGGTGCCTAGCTGTTAAGGCTCTGATACTTTATCAGTTTCCGATATTCATAATTAATTTCACTTTAATCTTGACAAAAGATTTCTGGTTTGAGTATAGATAAGGCCTGTAACCCCTTGAACTGCTTCCGATTGGGGTGGAGTTAATTTTATTTGCAGCATCCTCTATGATGCTGTGTCCTAGATTTGTGACTAAAGCATGTTGGTAACACACCAGTGTGGTGGCTACTGCTGAGCAGTGCTTCCGTGCATGGTATCAAGGCCTTCTCTGTTTCTCGCTCATCTCCCCCCACTCCCAGAACAGCTGACCTGAATTTCACGAAATAGATATTCCACATCATATATTGTCAGTAAAACTGGGGGGACTTATTTCCAATGCAGTCATTGCTCAGAGGGTGCCTGGGCACTGGTCTGTTGGTGGGAAGTGGTCAGTGATTACCCTTTGTACCAATTGATAGTTTATTTCTTTTGTCTTTGATTCACTTGGAGATTGATTGCTTTTTTTTCCTTCATACTTACAAAACATTATCTCAATTTACCTTTTATTTTTCCTTTTGTCCTTCTTTTTGCCTGCCCCATTCTTCCAGGGAGGACTGAGCAAGTGACTGGATGGTGACTTAGGTTCTCGTTGAAGTGAACCCATCACACCCTTTCTTCAAGCACTGGGTATAAAAGATGTTTGTAGTGTCAGAGTCTGCAAAATTTTGTCCATTTGTCTTTTCCTTTGAGAACAGTTAATCCTGCAGTCATATTTAAGAACAAAGCATATCTTTGGTTATTCAGTGGTGTCCTTCATCTTACTCATTAGGGTGGCTAATACATTTGCTTTGTATTATGGTCATTTGTTTGAATAAATGTCATCCTTATATTGATTAATATCCAGGCTTTCATAAGACCTATAAAATTTCCTGTCTAAATTCTGTGTCCTATTTTCAGTGATGCAGAGCAACTATTTTTCATATTTAATACACTGAAAATCACTTTGGAACAAAGGACTAAAGGAATGGAATGAACTTTTTAAAAATAATTTTTTAAGGAATATTTAAGAAAGGTCAAAACATAATGTAAGAATCCAGCCAGCTGCTTAAATCTGGGCAACAGAGGTTTCCCCTTACTGCATGGTGGAATTGTTGTTGGACACTCACAAACTCACTAGTGGTGGTAACACTCAGCATAGCTTAGTGCAGATTTCAGCAGACCTGAGCCCAAAGAGTTAGGTAGGGTAATTGATAGAAACTTAATACGCAGTCACTCATGCCCCAGGCTGTCGGTGATAATCTCTGCTTGACATATCTGCCAAAACTTAATGTGAGAGCCATAAAACCTGATGTGTCTTTTCCATCCTAGTCTCCGGCCCTTCTGCACAGTAGACAGCTCTGAAATTTATCGGTAGGACTGAGACTACCATAGTCTAGCAAGGGAGGGGAAACAGAACCAACTCCAAATTTGTCTTTGAAATGTTTATAACAAAGAGGCTAAACTGCATCCTCTTATATAAATGTAAATTGTCAGCTAATCTGTAAGAAGTGATTGTTTATGAGAGTTTTAGTGAAGAAAATTTTCCTTGATTAATTTGTTGGTTTCTGTAGATAAGCCTTCAATGTTTTCTTTCTTCTCAAGGGCTTTAAGGACTGAGTCCTGTGTAACTCATGCCCCACTATCTAGTGTCCAAAGACCTAAATGAAGAGACCTTTAGATGGCATCTAAATTGTTTTAACTTTGGCTGGATCCTTACCAGCCTCAAGTGGTCTGTGATTCCTTGTTCTTCGCTGGTCCTTTGGCCTTTGGTTTGCTTTTATGGCGAAGTAGGGACAATAGGTCCCATGCCTTGCAGATGACAGCAGCAAATGGTTTTCCCACTTCAGGGAATTGCTGCTGACTGTTTCTCCTATGGCAGCTGTTAAGTCTGATACCTCAGGCACAGGCTGCTTTGAGCATCTTCTCCTTTCTGGGCTCAGCTCCAGCGGTGTTTAGCTCCTCCTGCCAGTGCTTTCTCTGCACAGACTAGAAACTTTTGCTAAGGTGTCTGTCAGATTTTGCGTGGCAGCTCTTGTTCCTCCTCTCTTGGCTCAGTGAAAGGGCTGAAGTGGGGTCAGCACTGTTCAAGGTGCTGCTGCTTAAGCTCCTGGCTAAAGCTCTGTGATCTCCTGGGCCCCTTGTACAGGAGAGGGGAACGTGTTCACTTCCCCTCCGGAATCCTTCCATTCTGTTAGCTTAGAGAGCTGCTTCTTTGAGTCTCCTTCTGGTTGTGGACTATGACCTCTCCGAATAACGTTTTGCTTTGCTGATATTCCTGCTACTGTTCTAAGGTTGATGGGTTTTGCACTCCTGTGTTTATTTCTTTCCTCACATTGTTTCTTTATAATGTGCTGCTTTTAATAACATGTTTGTACAATTTTCCGCTGAAACTTGAACTCTGTGCTCTTTCAGGAAAGGATATATAATGAAATGATGGAATTTTGGTACTTCATGTCATGACAGCTACTCAATTAATTCCTTTTTCTTTTCCTTTCATGAGAAGACCTTGGTATTCTCTCCAGCCCAAAAGATGGTTTCATAAGTATTGTTGACTATAGTTATTCTGAGGATAATAATTTTTCTCCTGTGGAAATAGAAGTATGTCCTGGTTTGCTCCAGTAAGAGTGGTTAAGATGTAACCTAGGTGGTACAGTTTTAATGGAGTATGAATTACTTGGCATTACAAACCTCAAGAATCAGTAAATTGCTACTTCTGTGGTGGGCTGTTTTTTCTTGGGAGATAACCAGTTAGTGCCTTTGTGAGTCACCCTTACTTTATGCCAACCTAGTTATACATGTCAGGCATCGTGCAGCTATTTGTCAATGAGGGTGTGTGAGTATGTGCTGTTTTCCTCAGATTAAAAACAGCTTTGAGTATTCTTTTTTGTTAATTAATATCTTTGTTATGATAAATTAAAAAATGGTTAACAGCATAGTTTAACAAATTCAGCATGTTGTGTTTTGTACTGTACACTGAATATTTTCTTATAAAAAGGAGTTGGCCAAGTGCAGATAAAAAGTAGTTCTTGGTAGTATCATAAATCACAGTATATGGGAATCATTTCCATCTGTTCATACGTGAAAGTGTTTTCCATAAAAATAAGTAATTAGTAATCAATTGCATTAATAGCAAGTATACATGAAGAAATATTAATAATGGAAAATGTTATTAAAATATGTTCTGTTCATACATAAAGCACATTTGTTAAAAAGTACATTAAAAATGCTCATTAGTCTAGGAAACAAACTAATAGAAGAGCACAGAGCTGAATGATACTGCGAGACTATTTATGTGAGCTTTTGATTTAATCTTGCCAGCCAAGCGCTGCAGGCGAAGTGAGAGAAGCTTCCACCTGTAAAGTTCTGGCAATATTTAATGAATGCATCGGAGCTGTAGTCACTGGAGGTTCAGTGGACTTGACTAAGTGTGCTAATCTGCTCTTCTTTATGAAGAAGAGATTGCAGGCATCTCCATCTCACATGCCCTTGCAAAGCAATCATGGAAGAGGATGCTCTTTAACCAATACAAAGTATTCAAGGGGAGTTTTTTGGTCTTTTTAGTTGTATATTTTTTCTATGCAGGTTTTTATTATTTTCCTTCTGTGGATGATTGAAATACCAGTATCTGTAAATTATTTTTTCAAGGTACTAGAACTTATTTTAAAGACCATATTGTTGGAGATCTGCCATGAAATGTCTGTCCCTCCATGCTACACAGAATATTTGTAAATGGAAAGTATTCTTCAACCTGCTGCCACTGTAAGAGGTATAGCTGGCTCCAGCTTCTTGTGAATCTGGTTTTTCTCAGGCAGGAGTTAAAGGATAGCCCTTTGTCTCCTGTTCTAACCATTTTATTCCCTGTGCATATCTGATGATCATACAGAGACAGGCTGATAACAGATTTGTTATCTGCAGGCCAACAGAAAAATTAAATAATACAAGTAGGAGTCTAAAGAGGAGTAAGTATACAATAACAAACTGAGAAACCCTTACAAAGCAGCTGAAGGAAAATGAGAGATGTTTGATAATCCTGGATTTTGTTGATTATTTTTTCTTTCCCTATAGAACAAATGTTTAAATTAAATTAAAAAAAACTAACAGGAGAAAAAAACCAAAAACCAAAAAGAACAAAGTGTGGTGTATTTCTAGAGTGAGGGTTCTTGTGTGTTGTTTGGGTTTGGGTTGCTTTGGTGGTTTTGTTTTGTTTGTGGTTTTTGTTTGTTTTTCCCCTGTTACATTATCTGTAGTAGACCTGGAAAAAAAAGTCTTAAGGTTTATTCATGCATATATTGATTTCTAACCTCTGGGCTAGCCGTGTAGTAAAGGATAATGCAGCCAATGAAATGGTGGTGTACTTTATATTTAACAGTTCTTGGGTCTATAGACTTGTAACTAGTCCGAGTTACAAGCATCTATGTAGACCTTTGCAAGAAGGTGCTAACTGTCAGGAGGCAGAGGGAGCAAGTGTCACTGAGTAGAACCTTCAGTGCCATCAGTAAGTGAATATTGCTCTTGTCAATACTATTAATTTTTACTTCATAATAGTCTATTAACATAGATATGTCATTATGTGGCTATTTCTTAAAGCTTTTTTAGTATAGCAAAATAACCGTGAAAGCTTATATCAGAAAAGCCCCATTATTTTTAAGCTGGAACAATATGCCCTTTCCTTCTCCCTTTGTTTTTAAACTTTTCTAAAAACAGGGTTTTCTCAACATTAAGAATGAAATCCCCCAAACTTTTTTAATTGAGTTTTAGTTTACAGTAGGTAGAAGTATAAGAGTTGTGCATTAAGTAAATGCGTGAAGTCTGAATTCAACTCACCGAAGAAAAAAACAACCAAAACCCCCAAACCCCTTATTTTCACAGAATCACAGAACGTTAGGAGTTGGAAGGGACCTCTCAAGATTATCTAGTCCAAACTCCCTACCCAAGCAGGATCACCTAGATTAAGTCACAAACGTCTTCTCTAAAACAGAATAGTTTTAAATGAGCAGAAAAAAGAAAAATAAAATAATTTTTAGAAGAGAAAGTATTCTTCCAGAGTTGTTTTTTTCCATACAATGAACACATCTTAGATGTGTTGATGTATTTGTGTTTCCAGTGGAAGACTGTACTGGCCTCTTTTCTTTCTTCTCCCAAAGACAACACAGTGGGTAGTAATTTGCTTGGCCCCAGTAAATCTAGACATTGGTTTTGGTAATCTCTGTCCTTATAGTGTACTATTTACTGATCATATTTTTTTGCATAGTTTTGTTATCTTGTTTCCTAACTAATACATTTTTTATATTTTTTCCTCCAATAATAACTGTTTAAATCAATCCTCTAGGAAAGAATTTACTATTAGAGAGACAGAACATCACAGCAGTAGAATATACACTGGTTTCCTGAGTTTTCCTCAGTTTCTTTTTCTTTCAGGTAAAAAAAAAGTAATGCATGAGGAGATGCTAAAGGATTTTGCTAAGGCAATGACAGTTTAGTTATCAGAGCTGCAGTAGTGTCAGTTGTTTTTTAATGATTTCATGGCAGCAGCCTAACTGACCAAAGGGATGCTAGCTGTGGTTGCTTTTAGACTGCAACACGCTGGTCAGATGAAAACTGATTTAGAAAATACGGAAATTGCCATCGCTTACACTTGTATTCATTATTTTTACACAGTTTCTCAGAAGTTTCAAGAATACCATGACCTCTGTTCTGTAAGTTAATTTGTACAATATGTACAAACCACTGCAGTAACACAGAAAAGGTCATATTTGAACAGATGATTGGTATTTTCATGCTTTGATATTACCCTCATTTCCTCTGATAAAAGTTGGAGACGTTGTCAGGAAGCTAAGTAAAAACTGTGCAGAGATTTATTTCTTATTATTCTGACCCCTGGTTGCTACCCTGCTCACCCTTGTCCTCCTAAAAATAACAAAGAAAAGACTTTAAGTCTCTCTTGAGTCTGTCTCGTGCTTTTCTTAATCATGGGTAGGGGACTAGCTGTGTTCTCTCTAACCTTAGTCAAGGATTTTGTGGAGAGGTTTTTTCTCTCATTTGTTTTGTAACCACTGAATCCGAAAAATATCTAGTCATTATTATTATTATTATTCTACCAGAATAGCATCAGCTTAATTTATCCAGCCTATTTTATCCTTTTTGTTGCTCTTTTCTCTGTCTTTGTTCTCCTGGTTTGCTGTGTAGAATCTGTCTGCTGTTACCCACTCCTCAGAAATACTTTCTCTTTATCCCAGGCATCCATTCCACTCCTTTCTTCTACAGCCATACAACACATGTCCTAAGGGCCTACATGCTTTGGCTGACTCACCTCTCTTGTCCAGCAGCTTAACGGGAGCGTGTGCTCCAGTGTCAGTGCAATGCCTGATGCTCTAAGGTCTGTAGCCACAGTAAGACTCTTGACATCCACCTTTCCACTCATGGAAGTGATCACTGAAATCCCAATGCACCGTCCAGTCATTTATTGCTGCTCTGAAGAGAATTAATTTCTACTGAACAGTAAGCTGCATGTGTGTGTGTTCTGTGCAGTCAGTTTTTCAGGAGCACTGATACAAAGCAAGTTCTCTCTCTGTTCCCACAAGTTGTTATCAAATACTAGAGGTTTTGGCATCTTTAAAAATACCTTTAATTCAACACCAAATGTATGAGCATCGAAATACCCACGGCACCTACCCAACTGTCAGTTTTAAGAGATTCCATGATAAATAGGAGTAGAGAGAGATTCCTCTAAAGGACAAGTCAGAGAGGAAGCCTGACTGAAGCACCCAAATGCTCTGGACTCCCTCTGCCTTTCCCCTGATTAATACATCTTTTTTTTTTTTAAACTCAGATTTCAGTTTGAGTAGCATACTCACATCCATCTCCGCTTTCCCCATCTTTCCATACTGCTGCCTTGAAGGGCCCAGGCCCACCACCTCACCCCACTGCAGTCAGACCTGTGTCCCATGGGGATGTGTCAGGAGCAGGAGGAGAAAAAGCCGAACCTTGAAGGCACCTTGGGGTACACTGGGTGCCAGTCTGTCAGCTGATTTGTAGTGCACACAGCAGCGCTCCCTCCCCACGGTAGAGCCCTGTCTTTATGCCCAAAAGTGCAGTTCTCCAGTCTGCCAAGAAACTTCTTAGTGGATTCATCTTGCATTGATTTCTAGGGTTGGGAGACTTTTCTGTCAAGTTCCAATACATTTGAGGTGCTTAATCAATACTGGTGTTAAACTGCCACCCATCACCATTTGCAGGGATATTTTTCTTTGATTTTCTGACTTGCTCATATAATGTCTTGTGTGTCTTAAGAGATTAAAAGTGTGAAGAATACATGTGTAGATTTTTTTGATAAATAGGATCTTTAGTAGAAATTTAATAACCTCAAATGTAACATATTGATCTTCTTGTATTTCCTCTTATAAATTCCCTTTAAATTGTACATTTTTTAAGTTGCAATTACATGGGAAGATAAACACAGTCTTAGCACCTGTAATCTAACATGTGACACGATGCAATACAGAGTTTGCAGCCCTGAAGGTCAGGAACTTGAATGTTATTTATTAGAGAACATGAATTGGCACTGTGGTGGAAGGCTGTATTTTTAGACAGAAGTGGAGCAGAAGGGTGAGAATTCATGATGTGTTGGATACCGTACGTGTAAATGGCTGGAGAAATCAGGTACATGGACAGATTTTAGCAAATGTACTAACAGTAACACTATAAACCAAACAGAATTGAGTAGCCTATATTTATATATAAATAACAGAAGCGTTTGATATCGAGTATAAAGCCACCCTACAGAATTCCTAATAAAAGGCACCGTTCAGCAACGGTTGTGTTCCAGACTCCTGCTTCTAGTCTTGGTCTGGAATGAGAGGGAGGTTGGTCTCTGTGTGTGTCTGGCATGATGTGTCTGGATAAAGCCAGCATTTGAAGCAGCAGAGAGTTAATTTCTGCGATGAAAGCATGACAGTTTCTACTGCTAAAGCAAAGGAAGTAGGTAAACTTTTTTGGTGCTTGCTTTGTTGTTTACTGCATCATAGATTATAACTGTTCTAGGCTTGTGACTGCTGTACAGCTCTTCTGGGTAAGTTTGACCAGCTTTCTAGCGGGTTTTTTCATTACCAAGCTCCAAACTGGCTCGTTATCTCTTGTTACTTTGATACTCTGAGGAAATGTTTGGTGGCAAGGGCACTCACTGCAAGACACTTACCTTTTTCCCGGATTTAGGCTTGTGAAACTCTGGAGTTTGGGATACCTTGATGTTTGCATGTTACCTGTAAATCACCCTTAACAAAAATTAGTTTACAATATAACATAAAATGAAAAAGTAAATTTAAAATTCTAGCTGTAGAGAATATATTTACAGCTTTATGGAGCTAATACTAATCTCCACATAAGATGTCTCTTTCCGTGTATCATCTGTCACAATGTTTGTAATGTAAGATTAACAGGGTTTTTCTTACAAAATTCTTAATTTACAACCAGGTAAGGGGAGAGAATAAACCATTCCTTTTGTACCCACACACACTTGAAGCTCCATGCCAATTCAAATCTTAATTCCATTGAGAATATTATCTTTAATTCCTAATGTAATTGAGAGGTAGCATTAACTTTTTTCCTCTAGGCGATTCAGGGTCAAGAGTGAATTTTAGAACAACTGTAATTGTAAGGTGAGGTAAAGCGTTCTTTCTATTGTGATTTAGAAGTCTTCTTAGTCTTTCCATGTACCAAACATATCACTTCTTATAAAATATCCAAGATATAAAGCCAAAGTGTAGGATGCAGACTTGAGGATGATGTTTTGCATTAGTGTTTCTTGATGGTGTAAATAATGGAGTAATTTAAACTGGAAGCATCCTCTGGAGGCCCTGTGATCGACCCTCTGAGCAAAGCAATCACAATCCTGAAGTTAGATGAGGCTACTGTGAGCCCTGATTGAACAGGATTTGAGCATCTCCAGAAACTTGACTTCCCTCAGTTTCTCAGGCACACCCTATCCCAGTGTTTCACTACCCTCATGGAGAATGTTTTCCATCTGCTGCAAGAGCAGACCATGATACTGACATTTCTGAGGTGATGATTGCCTGGGGATGACTAGCTCCTCACTCTTCAAGGGATTCTATGGTAGCATATATGCACAGTTTATTAAAGGAAACTGGGCTATAGCTGCCAGCGGTGATGACTCTAATGCTCTTAGCCAGTGAGAAGCTCCCCAGACCTTCATGTTTTGGTTCCAGGCTCGAAGCTGGCATGTCCGCAGTCACACTTAGAGTATTATTTCTCTCCGTCACTAACAAGGGTTATAAAGCTGAGGTGAAGATGGATGGATGCCAGCGTTTTCTGCTGAGCCACATAGCAGCCTGGATACTCTACCACACTGTGCTGACTGCACACTACTAATTTATTTTACAGTCCTCTCAGCATCTGAAACAGCATGAGTGCAAACTGAGCTACCTCCAGTATACTAATCAACTTTTATTTCCTAATCATTTTTACAGAAAATTCATGTTACTTTTCCATATCTACCAACTTAGAGTTGTCTTACATTATAGTAGGAACATTAGAGTCAGAATAGTTCAAGTTGGGGCAGACCTCAGAGGTCAGCTGTCAAAACATACTCAGTTATGAACCTGTCGTTAGATGTTAACTAAATAATAAGTGTATACTTTCCTTACACATTGAAAGGAAGGGAAAAAAATGGAAAAAATAGAATTCTTAGAATAAAATTAAATAACCAGCTGGTCTAATTGAAAGTGCTATGACTGAGCTCATGAATTGCTGAGTCACATAAATGAACAAAGCTCTGAATCTGGTATCTCTTGAAAACTATTCTAAAAGAATGCTGCTGTTAGTAAATCTGAAGATCTCACTTGAAACATATTAATATGGTGGCTATTAATCTATATCTAATTAAGCCTATCATTAAAAACACAAAACTCTTAATAAGAGGAAGGAGTTTTTCGTTTTTGTGGTTTTTTGGTTTGTGGTTTTATGTGTAACAGGTTTTAATTCACAGAGTGAAAAGTAGAGGGAACTCTCAGAAAAGCTCTCAACGCTTTTCTACTTTTGTTTATGTAGCTGAATCGAATTGTTGCAGGAAGAAGCTGTTTTCTATGTGAACTCAGAATACAGATATAACTTCTATTCATCAAGTCCAGAAACTGCGGACAAAGCAAATCGGAACAGCGTGTTACACTGGTGCGGCTGCAGATGGCAACTCCTGAAAGCTTAAGGGCATGGGAGAATATTGGATCTAACTTGAAATTCATTTACTCAGATCCTTGTTATGGGGGTTCTGCAACCTGTTTGTAGTCAGTGTTGCTGCTGTCACTTGTTTGTGAGAGCAGGGGAGCAGGAGAGGTTGAAGAGGAGCGTGCCCTTGCTCTGAAAATGAGCAGGGACAGCAGGCAGTGCCGCTTGGTTTGTCCTGCCAACTCTTTGCTGTAATTGGAAAGAAAGAAAGAAGCAGCAGAAAGCAGTGTGCCCCTTCTCAGCAGCCCCACTGACAAATGCTGGTGACCCCTGAGTAGTCAGGAGTTTCCAGCTTTGATAACTTAACGAGTGCCTCGCCAGTGACGTTCAGAAAAAAAATGTGACATGTCCCCCTGGATTTCGGGTGTAGGTCAGCTGCCTGTGGGTTGCAGCTCTTTCAGACTGTCCTCCAAGTTACTTTATTGCAAAGTGCAAAAAAACTTTAATTGGGAAATATGGCATCATCCCGTACTTTACTGACTTCAGTGGCCTAATGATATTGACTCACTGGTTCCTGCAGGAGTGGTGTTTGCCATTTGTGGGAAGGCATGTTGATAGGCCTTAGTGGTTTCAAGCAACACTGCTAAACTGCTCCTACCAAAAAGATGTTACTTTTTTTTTCTAAGGTGCTGTCTAGACCCTTAAGTTTTCTCCTAAATATCTGTATAATGAAATAACAGTTACATTTTGTTCTATTCATTTATGTCTTTCCACGTATGTGTGCTTCCTTCACTTTCCCTCTCCTTTGTTTTTGTTGGATCGATGGCTTTTATTCATGTTTCCTAAATCTGTAGTTCATTGAGATGTCTGAGCACAAAGGCATAGAAATATTACATCAGGAAGTCATGCATGCAGGTTACACTGTCTGTGCCCAAAGACATTTAAAAAAATTGTCATTCTTTTCTTACAAGTTAACAGAAGTATTTAGTATGGATGTAAAGTACACTTTCTTTGTTTTCTAGCACTTTTTAAATTAAGTTCTTTCTCTGCTCTGTTCTGTTACACTATCAAAAAATAAACAGCAGTATAGGAATGTTAGGAAGATAGTTGGAAAATATAAAATATACTTAGTCTCTATTTCTTGTATTGCCCAGTTTGTTATCCTCACTTCTACTTATCGCAGTCAACTTAGGAGTCTTCTGTAGTTAGACTGGATGAAGGTAGTTAGTTGGAGACCTTGTTCTGTGTTTATTTTTCTGATGTCATTGTAGCATGTCACATGGAAACACTGGCACTGCCAGATGGAGCCAGTGCATGTATTTCTCTTATGTGCTGCCCTTGACAGTGGCAAATAGATTGAGGTGGGTCAGATAACTTAATTCACCTAGGAATTTACATTTATATGATGAAGAAACTGTTACTAATAGTAGTTCATGCTGTACTTGGGACAGAGAGATTCTACTTACACCCTGAAGCGTGAGATTTAATTACTCTTACATCATTGTCTTTGTTTATAAAGCTGCCAGTGTTGTTTATCATCAGAAAATTATTCAACCCTTTTAAAAAGAAGCTTTAATATTTGTCTCAATGAACTCTCACAGCAGTAACTCCATAAATTAATTACCCACTGCCTTGGAAAAGTAGCTCCTTTTTTTCAGTGGAAAGTTTAGTATCATTCCATAGAAGCAATTTCTTCACACCCAGGGAATAAAGTTCAAAATAAATTGGATAGATTTTGCTATGCCCTTCGTAATTTTATTATACTTTTTCCCAGTTGATAAATTAATTTGTTGATTACATATATCAGCTGGGTGGCTTCCTCTTCCCATCTCCCTTTAGCTTCTTTTGGACCACTTCAGTCCAAAATTAAATATGTAATAAGCCTATAATTATTACTAATTTTATGCTCTGTCTAAAGTATGGATTGTATATTTATGATCTGTCTAGAGTATGTTCCTCTCTAGCAAAATTTCTCAAGTTAAAATTCAGCCAAATTTAGTAAATTAACTGAGCTGAGTTTATCTTAAATATGTCTTGTTTGCAGATGGTGGAAGTTTCAAGTTGTATGCTATTTGTTTTTTTCCTCTTGGTGTTAACCTACACCTTGTCTCAAACAGAAATTATCTCTAATAGCTGTTCAGTGTTTCCAGTAGTAACTGTTATATACTATTTTCAGATGACGTGAGGGGAGGGCAATGTAGCTTTTTATGAGTGGAAAATATAAAACAGTTGTAGTTAAGCACAGTCATGGAATGTGGGGTGTAAATAGATCCACTGATTATGGTCTAAATAAATCTGTGTGTCTTTCTAAAATGTTATAGTTCAAACATAAAAAGGCTTTGTGTTAAAAATGTATCATGTCAAGACTGTTATCTTCTATTACTTAATTTTCTTCATTGCTATTATATCTTTATGTCCTTAATGTCTTCTCTAGTGCTCTGAATTTCATGTTTTTAAATTAACCGAGACTACCACTAATACAGTTTTTCATGGACTTTTGATGACTCTGCACTCTGTGCACTGGCATTAAACTTGAAGAGGACCTTCATCTGTCTTACATATAATTATATATTTATAACAGACCCTGTATTTCTCAGTGGCAGATGGCTTGCTCCTTTAAAAAATCTGGAATAGTAAACAGTTTTATGTACTTGCATGAACTACGTGGCATTTGGAAACATAAATTCCTGGACAAGCTACCTGTTGCGTCTCAATACTTCACTGAATTTTGGGGTGAAAGTGGCCTCTGGCAATTTTGGGAGTAAACTCATGGCACTGACAGCCAGTGATCACTGTCCTGGAAGTTTCCTTTTAGTTGAACTCATTCGCAATATCCTGTTGTGGACAACAGATCAACTATGCAAAATACCTGTCAAGAGCCAGATCATCTTATAGCCACTTGCCCTTCTTAAAATTCCTTTTTTTTTTCTCTATTTTTTTCTAATTTTTTCTCTTTTTTTCTTATTGAATTAACTTCATGAGGTAGCTGTTTTCTTTGACAATACTGGTCATGTATTGATTCCTGGATCTTATCTTATGAGTCATCACTTTGCGTAGCAAGTCTTTGAAGAAATTGGTTTTATTTGCTGGGAATGCTCCCTGATAAAATTGATGGGTTAATTTATTTTATAAACTATTTATATTATACACTAATCATCCATCTTTGCTGATAAGTGTATAATAATATCTACATATGACTATTGATAATTGCTGCATTATAGGATGCTGAAAAATGCAATTTTATCTAGCCAAGGTTGGTATCGGCTTATACAGGTCATTTTAGGGCTGTTTCCTTTTTTCCATTTATTTTCCTAAATCACTATTATTTTCTTTCAGTAATCTAATGGTATAATTATTGCTTGATTCATAGCCTACTAAAGTCAATAGAAATATCCCTGTCATATTCAGTGGGTGTTAGATTTTTCCATCAGCCAGCCTGAATTGTTTCTTGAATGTATACCTTTTGCTTGAAATACTTTCTCAGATGCAAGCTAAATACTGTTTATGCTACACAGGCCAAAACCTTTTCCTTCTACCTTGCTCTTTCAATGTCAGATTACAGTTCTGATTGAAAGCCAAAAAATCAATGTAAAGACTATTTTTTACTTAAAAAGCAAAACAAAAAGGAATAAAAACTTCTGTAATTAAAAGGAGAAAACCATATCTGAATCAAAAATGTTGAATAAAAGTGTTAACTGCCTTTGCATATATTTGTATGTGTTAGAGGGATTCATTCATTGTCACTAACAAATTTTCTTTCAGACTGTCAGTGAGACATACTTTCATTGTAGGTTACATAATTCAGCAAATGTGGAGGGACACATGGAAGTGAATATATCCTTGATCTATTTATTACACCATGAAACATGGAGGATTTAGCAGTGTTGCCTCTGTGCAAATGATACTTCCATTCCCAGATCCTGTAGTACAGAAGGGATAATTCAAAATTATTGAGTCAAATATAGTTTTAGCACTTGTATGTTTGCTATAAGTTGCTTTGGAGCCCAGATATTTGTACTTGGGTTACTTTCTGGTTGATAGCTTCCTAAAGATTTGATACCAGCATTTTAGCTTGAGTGGCAATTCTTTGTCATTGTTCCTTTTCTTTCTTTGAAGTGAATCTAATTTCAAAGAATAGTTTTAAACAATGCCCAGCATACATTAGTCACTGCTCAGTATCACTTGGTAGACAAAGTGCTGACTGTAGAAGCTGTTCAGTTTTTCTTCTTCAAGGCATTGTCATGAATTGTAACTTTCCAGAACAGTGGTTAAGCAAAGTGTGGGTGAAAGGACAGAGAAGGAAGTGGAATAAAATAAAGCTGTTCTCTTGGACTAATGTTTCTGTGCATCATAGTTTCAGAAACTGCACAGTAACCCAACATCTTTTCAACACCGTTTTTCATCCCAGAGCTGCTTTCATTCTTACTGGGACTAAGTAATAAAATAACTGTGTGTATGAGAATAGATTTTGCTGTTAATCTGCTGATTGACAGTTTTAACTGAGCAATTACATGGTTCTTTACAAAGGGTTTGCAATCACCTTGGTCTGGCATGAGTGCACTGACAGCAGAACCAGAGGTGGGTACTCCCAGACTTGCTGACATAGCGCCACAGAGCACTGTGGCTGGTGCAGTGCAGACCAGACATCATAGTGAAGTGAGGGCAGAACCAAACCCTTCCTTTCACCTGTCAGCAAAGGGCCCTGCACATCACAATGACTGGAAATGGTAATACCCAGTGGGAAGTCTTGTTCTGTAAGCGTTTGGAGGAACCACCTTCTCCTCTGATTGTTCCATTGGATGAGTCAAGGACCACTTTAAATGATGTCAGAAATGGTGAATTGCATTCACTTCACATGATCTGGACATAACACTGGGCTGTTTTAGAAAAGTGGGATTGAGAGATATGTTTCATGTAGAAGCCTGAAAACAGGGTCTTTTAACATTTAGTTCATGATCTCTAAGAAAATCATCTTCCATCTGTTAGCAGACAGTGTGGGAGGGTGTGACTCCTATCTTGGTATATTTTCTGACCTCAGTATTAAACCCAGTTAAGGGATTTTTATGGTTTCTGTTAATCTGTTCGTTTAGTCAGGCCCAGTGCGTGTATTCAGAAAGCCAGTGTTTGTCATTCGGCTTATTTGCCAGTTTGCTTGCTTTTATTTGCCAATAATTGCAAAGTTAAGCAGGATAATAATCAAAAGCTAATCTGTATGTACAGAAAGACATTTTAAAGTATAATTATAGCTGGAAAGATTACTAGTTAGCTGGTTGACTAGAAATTTATGAAGTTGTTGAGATTTGCCTGAGCCAACAGCCTCCATTGTATTCTCCTCTGTTAAAAACTGGACAAAAAGGCTCTTTTCAGTTGTCTGCAATATTTGCTTTGCAAGTTTACTTCTACACATGAAATTTGTCCATGAATTCTGTGAAGTTCAACTTAATTATCTTAAAATATTCAATGGTTCTAACTAAACCTTCAGTCAGCCACCTCTTTTGGTTTGCCAATGGTACTGGCTTCAGTCATCTCGATACTCTGATTGTGCTCTTCCCATGCTCTTACAAACGTGATGGAATTTAGCTGTCATATTGCATGGGAGTTATAAAAAAAATGAGAGAATTTGTAGGAGCTCTTACAGAATATGAATATAAATTAAGAAGTAGCACCATTAAAACTTTTTTTACATGAAAGTAGTTTTTTAATGATTGAAATTATATTTTGACTTTCTGTCAAGTTGATGTTTCATGTTAAAAATAGCGAAGGGGTAAGAAAGTTACGTTTTGCCATGGTAATAGCATAACCGAACATCTCTGTAATGTAACTAGGTGAAATAATGCCGTGAAAGTCCATTTTTGGATGCTCTTGCAGCTCATCAATCCAAATTATTGTTTTCCTTTATTTCAATAATTTTAACATACAGGTTTCTTGCTATTGTTTAGTTGTATATCTAATAATATGATTAGAATTGTTCAATAATCTTCTGTCTCGAGCTTTTCTTCATTTCTGATTCATTGTGTCTATTATTAAACCCAGCTGTTGATGTTTTTTGAGCAAACTGATTTCTGAATTAACTCTGCATTGTGTTCTATAATAATGCCACTTCTGAATTATCATGGGCTGCTCCCAATTTACTTTTAGATAATTAAAGGCTGCCTTTATTTCTATCCAAGTTGCCTGTTTTATTTCCCAGAACACAAGGATGTGATTTCATTTGTCCTGCTCTAGAGGCCTGAAGTTGATAATCATTTTTCTACATCTGCCCTCATCAGTGTCATCTTCCAATATATGATGTTCCAGCATTTTTCCGTGGCTTTACTCATTAGCATTCACAGGGTTGGTGCTGTGCTGTGTTAGTCTGCCACAAGCCATTCCCCGTTGTTTTCCTGAGAAACTGTAGAAACGAAGTCTGTACCTTCATGCCTTGGGGTACAGCCTTACATTCTAGAGTACGATCCTCTTGTCTTTGTTGACTTCATTGCTTTATATACAGGACTTTCCTCCAACACTCCTCCAGAGGCAGCACTGTTAAGAGCTGTGTAAAATTTCCAGACAAGTGCTGAGGTACTCTTAACAAAAAAAATGCGTCGTATTTATGATGTGTCAAATTACTGTTCTGAGAGTAGACCTTTTAGGTTGCATTCAGCCTTTAATTTGACTGAATTTAAATAGCGCAAAACGCCTTTTAGTTGAGACTTGGCTTGCATATTATGTCTCTCATTTCAATGAAAAACATTCAGATGCAAATACGGTTTGTTTGGACTGAGTACAAATGCCACTATCATGACTGATGAAGGCTTTTGATCACACATCTACAAACTGAAACCTTAAAAAGGAAGAGGCTATTTGGACTGGCATCTGCAGTGCCATGAATTATTTAGTTCCCATTATTCATAAATCTCTTTGAAGAGAAGCCTTATGAGGCTTTTAAGGAGGAGTAGTCATAGTTGTGTTGCCAGTTTCTATTTATGCTGTGACTGACTGCATGTGCAAGCTTCCTCTAGGCTGCAAGGGAGGGTTGTGCTCAGTATGAAGGAGGTATGTACGGGTATGAGCTTCTCAGGAGCAACCCTGAAAGACTTCTTTGGCTTCCTCTGGTAAGAATGGGGATGCCTCTGAGGTTACCACCTGCTTTGACGTGCTCAGAGGTGTACATGGCAAGTGCAGGCCAGTATATTTTGGTGAACTACCCAGTTAGCTGCTGAGTAGTTGGTGGAATCTCATGCAGCACATACATACCTGATTACGGCAGGAGTTTGTCCTGCTGCTCATTCACTGAACTTCAAATCTCCTGTGGCTCTACTCTGACACCAACAGAGAAACAGCAGCACCATCCTCCTTTTTACGCTCTTTCACTTAGAATCCTCTATTGAGCGATGTTTTTGCTACAAACGGGTGACATTTCAAAATGTTTCCTCTATTTCCAGCACTGACTGAAGCTAAATGCTATTCATAAATGCTATGCTGCTATAAAGGGGGTTTGTGTGCTTGTTTAGCTCATTGTAATTGCATAATAATGTTGTCTAGAAGATGCATGTTGGCAGAGATTTCAAGGAGTGACTTAGACCCAATTGCAACTTGTTTATCTGCCTTGCAGGCTAGATTAGTGTTGGGATTTTTTTTCTCTTTTATTTTTTCTTCAGGAGAACTTCAGTTTACATTACTGAGGGTTACCATAGATAAGTGTCTGATCTCTATTCTTCCAGGATACTAAAAAACTAACATTATGGTTCAAAATATCATAAAGACTCCACATGTAGTTTTTGTAGAGATCAGAAATGTACAAGGTTTATGAATCACTTCTTTACTATAATGCTTCTTTTCACTAGTGATCAGAATATTTAATTTCAAAGTGAAAAATAAGAGGATTACCCCAAACATTGCATCATTTTCCTGTGAAATCACTTTGATTGTAGTTTCTTTCATTTCCTAAAATCGTATTTAAAAGTTTCTCAGAAGTATTACATAAAATTGTGTTCATCTATCATTTTTCAATTGACTACACATTATTCTAACTTGACTTTACTCATCGCTCTTCAAATATACCAGACTGCATTATACAGGCAGAAATGTGTGTGTATAAACACATACTTTTATTTAGTGTATTTTTCATATATAACTCACATACATTGCTTTCTGTGTTCTTTTCTAGTACATAATGGATATTTTTAATAAAGCTATGGATATTGAATGAAATAGTGAATATAAGATATGATTATCTTACAGAGTATAATAGAACAATATATGATATTATACTAAAAGTTTATTAAAATAATAGCCAATGCCTATTATATAGTAGTAAACATGTAATACATAAATAGTTATATGTTCATATCTTAAATTATGGGATTACCTTCACTGATGTGAAAGGAGCAAGAAATTAGAACTGCAAGAAGCATGTGCCTGTTCGCAGTATATAAGAGGGGTTTTTGTTTTGGGGTACTTAATGTAACAACTGTATGACAGTGCTGGAAGGAACACAGACACAATTGCAATGGTCATAGGGAAGCAATTATTAATAAGATATGAGAACTTTCCAGTTGTGATGTTAGTATATGATGAAACAGACAATCTAAATGAATACTAATGTCTCTTGTCATTTAGAAACACTTTCTCAGTATTTGAATTCTAAAAATACAGTTGATGCCATGTTGATGTTAAGGCTTCTGTAACTTATGTTTCACATTTAGTTCTCTGAGCTTTAAATATAATCTTCTCTCCCTCTTATTCAATCTGGGCTTTCCCTATTTTTTTCTCACCTCTCTGTTTTCATGTCTTTTATCTCCCTTGTTTTTCTTGTTGACTACAGAGAACCTTTTCTGTTGTCACTTTTTTTTAGTTAATCTTAGTACTTTAACTTGCTACATCTCCTAGGCTGTTTTTAGAGATGTTGTGCTACCTACAAGCTACAAACCTTCAGTCTGTTCATTTACCTTCAACCAGTGCAGCAGAACTTGCAGAATGATGGGGTGTGTTTTTAACTCCAGTTATTCCTAGGAGGCATTCAGAAGCTGTCATTTGGCACTGTCTCTACAGTGGACCACGTGCCATCATTCATGTGTCTGCTCACAGGTACATATGCTGACCATACTTTGTGTCTGCACACCTTGGTAAGGACGTTCTCTAAGCAGTTTGTCTGCTCTGTTTTGGAGATGCGGCCAACAAGTGCATCGAAAGACCAGGAGTGATGAAAGGCCCCAGTACAGGGCAAATCTGTGACAACCACATAGACAAATAACTTCTTATTGGTATTCTTGCTGTAAAAAGCTTCAAGGTTAAATACTACCTCCCGGACACTGCTTCTAGACTTTTATATATTGCCTATGTAGGCATATTATTGCCATGTATTAACTTTTAGAGTGATATGGAGAACCAGGACTACTGGTAGCTACTATAAACACAGATCAACTCTTAATGAATTGTGCCTACAAATAATTGTAGTACAGTGGCAACATAAATAAAGGAGTAATAGAAATGTTTTAAATGCTCAAGGAAGATTGGGAACATTCAGCATTATTTTTAAATTTCTTATAGTTTATTTCATTTTTTTTTTAATTTTTAAGCTTCTTTAACAAAGCTTTAAGTTCTGGATTTAGTGCTACTTCATTTTTTGCCTGAAAAATCTAATGACTGTTTTATGAGTTTTAAATAGTGAGTATTCAGGCTGTGAACACACAGAATCCACAATTGTGGATTCTGTGTGTTCACTCCCTAATAGAGAGCTATCAGCTTGTATTGGGGGGGGGGGGGGGGGGGGGGGAGTGTAAAA
>VXBZ01003218.1:321660-357714 GCA_013399135.1 Heliornis fulica
TGAATGTAAAATTTTAAGTCTGGCACTGAATTTTTTGAATTTGTGAATTTTTAGCTGTAATTCTTATAACTATGGGAGAGTTGTAGAACAATTGACAGCTTTTACTGCATTAGTTTGTATATTCAATACATTATATTTAAAACTGTAGCAGGAGATTAGAATTATACAAAGGAATTTTTAATTAAATTTGTGAATTTATGGCATTTAGTAAGGTAAAATTTCAAGATACAATTGAAGATGGTGTGAGGTCAAAAAAGATCTAAAGAAAGAATGAAACTTATCTCTGGACTGTGAATCCTTATTTAAAGAATTTCTCATTTACATTTCTCACTCAAGTTAAAAAAAATAATTCTTACTCAGTAAATCTAGCCAAAGCAACTTTTCACTTTAACAGCAGTAGTAGATATCAAATAGGATATTGGCTGCAAAATAGAGTGGCAATAAATCTTTTCTATTTCCAACAGCGAAGCAGTCCTTTTTTTTAGAGACAGATGTAAAGAAAACGGTAGTAGTTAGCCTTAGTTTGGTATGATTATGAATAGCAGATGATAAATTACAGTCAAATATTTGAACTTTAGGTATAGTATGTGGTCTTAAACCATAAGGAAAAAAACCCAACTACCTGAGTTTGAACTGTCAGAAAAATGTAAAAAAAGCAGTAAATCACATGAAAAAAATGCAAAAGTTCTTCTTTAATATTAATTCTCTAATAGCAATATGAGCAAGTTAAAAGATTTACCTGAAGTTACCCATCATCCTGCAGTAAATAATTTCTATAAAGGTGGAGTATATCTTCTTACATTGTTTCTGAGAATAAATGGCAAAGTATGTATTTCTAACAGTTAAGTGAGTACGTTAGTGCTACTTTGACATAAGCTTTATTTATTTTTTGGGGTGCAACCAAAATAAACCAACCAACCAAATGTGGTTGATCTGCTATTACACCACTTCTGTCACAAAGAGATAAATTATATTTTTGTTTTGCCTATTGTATATATAACTTCAAAATCATAATTTGCTTTGATAAATTAAACATTTCTGAGAAAATGTTTCATTAAAGAAACAAATGAACATTTTTAATGTGTAAAACAATATGATCTAATTTTATTTAAAATACATTTGACATACATACGGCTATTTTCAGTAAGAGTTTATACAGTCCCTCAATTGTAAAGATAATGTAATAGCTCTAAATTATCCTGTAAGCCTCACTGGTTCCAAAGGAGTCATGTTTTGTAAAACTGAAACACTCTCTAGAAGGTTTCAACAGGAATGTCTGTAACATACCACGTCAGGACAAGGAGCAAAACTTCCCAGTGTGTTTCTTGACATGACAACTGCAGTGATTACAAGTGGTGATGAAGCAAATTGAGTAGATTTTAAAACCAGTGATGATTTTATTTGGCCGTTAAAAAAAGTCACATCTGTAATTCCCATTCTGAAGGAGAGCTTAGATTTAGAATGTATTTACTGGAATCCATTTCAACAAATGAAAAACCTATTCATTGAGCTCTGCACTCTAATATTACAGTTTTTTATGTTGGGGTTTGTTTTTTTTTTTTCCATCAGCCTTGTCAATTACTCAAGTTTGTGCTCTAATGTCTGGAAAAACCTAAATTGATAATATTTGGGGAACAAAAAAAGTAAAACTTATTTTTCAAGGTTTTCATTCTCTGTCGTTCGAGGCATGTGCTTATTTCCACTTTAACTTCATTAAGAAAGCATTTCATACAGATGATCTATTATGGATGTGATGTAATACTATTTATGTCATGCTCCCATGAGCTATGATATTAATAACATTTTAAAAATAACAAAAGTAACCATGCAATAAAATCCAGTTATGTTTTCAAAGCTTTCTGAGAGTTTAAAGTACATGAATTAGTTGCATGTAGATGTAATGTAAGGAGAACCCTAGCTATTTCTCTGCCTACCTACCTCCTTGCTCTTGATTATAATGTCTCTGATTTCATGCTCGTCGCATAAGGACTTATTTTCAAATACAAGAACTCTTAAAGCTTTGTGGGTTGTCAGAGCTGTGGACTTTGCATGGAAAATAACATATAGAATCATAGAATAGTTAGAGTTGGAAAGGGACCCTCAGAGGTCTAGTCCAACCCCCCTGAAAGAAGCAGGGACACCTCCAACTATATCAGGTTGCTCAGGGCCTCATCCAACCTGGCCTTGAATGTCTCCAGGGATGGGGCATCCACCACCTCTCTGCAACTTGCTCCAGTGTTCTACAACTCACACAGTAAAGAAGCTTTTTCTAATATCCAATCTAAATCTCCCTCCCTCTATTTAAAACCATTACCCCTTGTCCTGTCACAACAGGCCCTACTGAACAGCCTCTCCCCATCTTTCTTGTAGGCCCCCTTGAGGTACTGGAAGACTTCTATAAGGTCTCCCCAGAGCCTCCTCTTCTTCAGGCTGACAGATATAAGTATTGCAGATGCAGAAAATGTCTGTTTGTAACAATGTAGGCTAAACCACAACATGGATAGGTTGGAAAGAACCCAAAAAAACAACCAAACCCCAAACTAATGTGAGACATGAATATCAGAGCTTCCTCTTAAGCCAAATGGAGAGGTGTTTCGCATGTATCAACCTGCAGATGTGAAAAGAAACATAAGCTCACGGTTTAGAGCTGCTCGTGCCCAGTTGCAGTTCCATGATGACAGCCAATTTCTGCCTAAGGAGTTTGCCAAGTGTATCCAAGGAGGATGTTTTTCTTTCTGCTCTTTTGAGAGACCTGTGTTTTCAGGTCTAAAAAGTGTGGCAGTTGGGTATGTGGGTACACACGTTTTGCATGATAAGCAGTCTTGATAGTTTGATATTCATTCAGCACCTGAGACAAAGCTTTTCCAATATTCAGTTAAAGTTTTGAAATAAGCATAAAAGAGATCTGAGAGCAGAAGTGAGTGCTTATGTCTCTGTCTGACATACAGCCCTGTGGGCTATTTCATTATACTACTTTGTCATTTGTTTCATATATACGTCTTAAAACATTCTCTTACCTAGATGAAATGTAAAAATTGCATTTACACTTGTTCACAAACCAGACGATTTATTTGCAAATTAAAAATTTGTGTGATGTCATGGAAATGTGGGTTTTGATGAAATTGCTTACTTGTGACTTGCATTGCTTGTGAAAGTTAACGTGTCCAGCTGTGTCGTAACACACATAAGGTTGGCAAATTGTATTAACTGGATGCCTTTAGGAGAAGTCTTTAGGGAATGAATATGCTCATCTTCTAGATTCACTCTCCAGTAATGTATGGTGTTACAGGTTTCTGACTGCTAATTTGAATCAGCTACAGCTGGAATCCTCAACTCTAGCGATGTTTAGATTATAAGGTGCTTCTGCTGATCTCTATGAGGCCTGTTTTAATGAGTATAGAGAGCAAAGTCACTATATTTACAATGTATTTTTCAAAAAGGAAATGGAGCTGCGTGTTCTTCAATATTTTATGATTAGTATTGCATAATAAAAATCATTGCATGTGGTAATCTGGTTGCAGTTTTAAAGTGTTTAATGTATTTTGCAGCGTATTAGGAAGTTTGAAAGATGCTCATTGCCATTTAAGCTTTTCCCATTCCAGTAGATTAATTGCTGCTCATTGTCTGAATTCAGTAATTACTAGTTCACAAATCTATAATCTATTGGGTTGGATAGGAAAGATTCTGAACAGTGGAAAACATTCTGTCATTACCTGGCATTGAATTCTGGAATGATAGTTCTCTGTAACCTGTGCTCCTTCATCTCACATTGCCTTCCAAAGTTTCACCAAATAATAATTTACTAGACCGTCTATAGTTGCTGCATCCTACACAGAAACATCTGCTTCAAAAGCAACTACTCTAAACAATACTTTCTCATACAGAACACAAGCAATCATAGTCACAGGATGCTTTGGGTTGGAAGTGACATCAAAGATCACGTAGTCCCAGCCCCCTGCCATGGCAGGAACACCCTGCAGTAGCCAAGGTTTCCCAAAGCCCCATCCAACATGGCCTTGAACACTGCCAGGGAGGGGGCAGATGCAGCTTCTCTGGGCAGCCTGTGCCAGGGCCTCACCCCCCCTCAGAGTAAAGAATTCCTTCCTCACATCTAATCTAACCCTGCCCTCTTTCAGCTGGAAGCCATTGCCCCTGACCTGTCACTGCACTCCCTGGTGAACAGTCCCTTTCCCATTTTCCTGTAGGACACTTAAGATTTGGTAGGGCAATAAACTTGTGGAAGCTGCTGGTTTCATTTTATGTCTGTCATTCAGTAACAGACCAGTTGACTGTAATTGCTGAGGCGGATAGGCAGTTGATAGGTTTGCTCAGCGCAGTACTATATAGTAATGTTTTGTCATTTGGGTTGAGGGATTAGTTTATGTAGGCAAGTCAGATGTAAACTGCAGGTCTTAGAGTGGAATATCAGGTAACATGGATTAGTTTTGTTTAAACAAGTTGCTTATTTGTAGTTTTTTTGGGGGTGTGGGGTTTTGGGTTTGGGTTTTTTTTGTTATAATCATGGGCTGAATGCAGACATACTGAACACAACTGAAGGCCTTTTTGACCGTGTTCACCTTGGATTTGAACTGCTGTTATTGCTGTCAAGAATTATTGTATTCTTCGGTAGAGTAGTGGATGCACAAAAACAATGTGGTAGAGTATGTAGCTTTGAGGTTTGTACTTTATAGATGAGCAGTTATGTCAGTTATGCCAACTGCTAATTTGACATGCACAAACGAAAAGCTAGGTGGAAGGAGTTGTAAAAAGTATTCCACTTTGCACTAGTGCCACCTCAGCTGGAGGTCTTGCCTGATTTTAGATCAGTGTAGATAAATTGTTGAAAATCTGTGGGGGGAAGAAGGAAAGAAAATTAAGAGGAAATTGGAAACCTTATATTAAGATAGTAGAAGAATGAGATTGTTTATTTGCAGAAGAGAAACAACAAGTCTTCGAATATGCAAAGCTGAAGAAATATATGTTCTGATTTTATTTATCCTTACAGAAGCTGTGAGAAAGGTTAAGTAATTGGGCTAGTCTCCTACATATGATGGTTAGGTTATATGTCAGGAAAACAATTTGCTGTTGAGAGGACAATGGAGCACTAAAACAGATTACCTGGAGAGCTTTCTGTGTCTCTGTCACCAAAGGTTTTAACAATATGATAGACAATCTGTTAGGAGCTGTCCAGATATAATTCATACTGCTTCAGCCCAGAAGATGCAGCAATTTACTTCTTCATGACCCTTCCAAATTTGCATTTTTGTCCCCTTTTAAAATTGTATCTTCAAGTACATGGTTTATGTTCTGAAAGAAGATTGTGCAAAGCACTGTATAGATACCTAATTGCTATTATATAGCGTATGTACAATGTTTTTTTTATACACATTTAATGTTTTAGGCACAATAAAATAATATTCTTTCATTGTAAAATCACTTTTTTATATATCCCAGATAATTTACAGTTTTTCTTTTAAACCCTGGGGGCGGGAGGGGGGAGGGGGGAATGTGTTGAATTGTCAGGAACTAAAAAGGTTCTTTTTTTTTTAAGACTAATCAATGAGTTCAGTAACCAAATATGTGCCTCTTTCTGAGGGAAATTACCTGATGTCACCTCAGGAATTTGTTTTGTTGATAGAAAGATGCAAAGATTGAATAAATAATAGAAGGTTGCATGTTAAAGTCCATATAATTACATATTCATGAGTGCACAGATCTTCAGTGGTTATGTAAATAAAGGGCAGAAGATTTCTCAAGGAATGTATGCCTTCCAATGTATCTGCAAATGCCACTAACTGGTATTTTAGAAATCCATGTGAAGAGTGTGCAGAACTTACATATAAAAATAACATTCACTGTAAGCTTCAAAGGCATTACAACAATAAAGTCAGATAAATGAGAGGTCAGAAAAATCCAAAGTAAACAAATTTAGGCATGGTGATTTATCTAGGATTTTTTAAATTAATCTAAAAGAGCTCTCAAAGTTTTCCATTTCTGTCATCTGTTGGCCACTCTTCAAGACTAGGCTTCAATGCAGGAGACTCAAACTCCCACAAAGAAATTTGCAGGTGATTAAATTCTTTCTCTTTCTGTGGTTTTTGGAAAACACTGTTGTTAAAAAGGAAGAATCAAAGTATGCTGCATTACAGCATCTACTGGTGTACTTGCTTTGAATGGGTCTTTTAGTATGTGAGAGCCTAATAATTTGCATTGCTCTCTCAAGAAAATGATCTAAGCCAGCTGTCACACGGAGCAGCTTTTCCAGTCAGAGAATCAGAGCTGGCATTCAGGTGACCTAAATGACCAGTGATAATTCATCAGTTTATTCAAATGAAAAAAGGCATTTGTCATCATTGTCATAAAATTAGAAAGTTCTGATTTTAAATAGTGTAAAAACAACTCATTTTCTTTTGGAAATTTCAAATCTGCAGTATATGTTGGAGTGTTTGGAGGTGGGGTTGGCTTGATATATATGTATATATTTAAAGTGTTGGTTTTTTTTAATGTATGCTTCCTATTTGAGTGTTTAGTATTCATGACTGGAAAAGGTTTTAAGACTGAAATGAAAATATAGATGAACAGTCCTAGACACTGTGGATGTCTTATTTTGTATTAAAGATGAAAAGACCACTAGGTTTTCTGGAACTGTATGTTGCAGTATTCAGGAGACTATCAGTGTAATGTCCTTTATGAATCCAACTTTCATCCTGTTTCTTTTCTTGAAAAGAGCTATTAGGTCATTACAACATTTAGATATTGTACTGGCTGCATTCTTACTACATGTAATAGATGAAATGAGAACAAGACATTAACCTCAAACCTTTCAGATTTTTTTTTTCTTATTTCTCATTATTTAACGAAACAACAGGTTAGGTAAACTGGACATCTGAGGAAAATATCTTTTCCCTTTTTTCATTTTTATTGAGCTATTGAAGTAATTGGAAGGATGTGGTTTCTTTCTGAAGACAAAAGACAAAACCCCAAATCAAATAATAAATCACATATAACAGAAAAATAAAATAAATGCTATATCAAATCTGTCTAAAAATGTCCACAAAATTGAACAGCGTAGAGACAGCTCACTGTGGAGAAAATATTGAACAACTTGTAGCCGCCATTTATCAAAGAATGTAATTTAACAATTGTTGGCATACAAAAAGCAAGAAGTCAGAAAGATATATCATGGAAAAATAAAGCCTAATCTGTTATTGATATTTGGGAGTAAGGGTATATTTAGGTTTTTGAAATTTGAATCCAGCTTTTTACATTCATACAATGATTTTTATAAACACTGTTTCAGAGGGAGAACTACAGCAAAAATGCTCTTCTGATGCAGAAATGTCCTAAAAACCTTAGTTCTGTGGAAATTAACTGCCACAATTCAGGACTTGGCACAATTTTCCTTCTCTTTCCTAATCCTTCAGAGTGGAGTCCCCTGAGATCTCGGAGCTTGACTGCTTGCTGCTCTGTGATCCCCTCACTCCCTGAGCTTTCCCTAGAAGCCACCCCTTTTTCTTTTGCATATACTGTGTCCAGAAGAGTCTTCAGAAAATAACATACTGTTTAAACTTGGTAGAACTAAAGCTTACTGGAAGAGATTCCCCCACCTCCACACACACCCCTCCAGCCTCGACTTTTGTCAGCCTGACTTTTGAAAATATGGTCTTTCTCACCTTTAAAATCTTCCTTAAATTCTATCAAAGGTCATTTCACACTTTTCTGTAGTATGCCTCCCTACACAAAATCAATTTCTTTAGAAAGACAAAGCAGAGTAACTAAAGAAAAATGCCATGTTAATCTGTTCCCCTTAACACGGGGTAATACCAGAAGTCATTGTCTTACCTTTTCATTAGTTACCTGCATGGCTAGTTAATTTAACCAAATAAAGTGCCAGCTAAATACAGCAAATTCCCATTTTCAGTTTGCATTATACTGATATTTTTTATTATTTTTTTACTGGAGAGTCCTAATCCACAAAGGAAGGAAGTCAAAGTAGGGGAAACATATGTCAACCTCAGAAAAAATTACCGAGTTCCTGAAGGCATAAAGGAAATGTAGATCCTTTGACTATAATGTTTTCAGAAACCCACAGGTCTCTTCTCACTGACTACAGTGGCATAAAAAAATGAGTTATCCCATACCTGGTGATCTGACCAGGGGATCAGCATCCCTCTGCTAAATTTTAGTCCTGGTAATGTTCATTTGAAACATTTATCAATGCTTGTCTCCTATGATTTTTCGTGTAGTAATATAAGAGATGGATAAAAAGCTTCAAACCTATTGGATATAGGTTGAAAATTGTCTTTTCTCAAGTAAGAGGTAAAGAGGGAAGAGACAAAAATTCTTTCACCTTTGGAAAAAGAAATACAAGAAGTGCCAACCTCAGTGATAACAACGAAAGGGAATTTTCCCTCATGATAGGTACCTAAAAGATGGGTGGTTGATGGAGACAGTTCTGGCTAGTCCCCTTCAGTAGGCAGGATTGCATTTTTAAAAGACCATTTTCAGCTAATTTGTCTGTTGTGTGGTTTGAACTTTAGGAATTGACTTGTAATTGGACCATGCTGTCAATGGAAAAACTTACAAGTATTGAACATGACATTTTTAAGAAGGTTACTGTCATCTAGTCCTCTATTAGTGGATTTGCAGAGAGTTATAATTGGTCTAACAAGCTCTGTAACCTGTCCTACTTCCAATTATAACGTACAACCTCATATCTTTTCTTTATTTACTCATACATGATGGGTAATAATTCTGTCTAGAGCTCATGCTTCAAAATAAAGTTGTCTAATCATAGAACTGTTAAATCATTTTAATACACATGTAGATATAGGTACTCATATACGTAACATACAATTTACATATGTACATATGTATAATGTTAGGAAATAAAGTGCATATATACTCTTATATATATTTTATATACACACACATCTCTCTTTTTATCGTGAATGATTAAAATGAGTAATAAGTCCCCTGTTGCTATTAAATTACTGTAGGGTGTGTGTGTGGGGGTGTTTCTTCCAGACCTTTGTTATAAATGATCATTCTGGCTCAAAGTGATAATGTGTAGATTTAATTCTCAGGACTGAAAAAGAAGGGGAAAGATAAGAAAATGAGCAGGTTGATGAGCTCAATGCATTCATTACCAACTTAAATTTGCATGAAGGAGAGACTGTTCGCTTCCTGTAAAATTGGAACAGCACCATTAATTTTATTTACTACTATGTGAACAATTTTTAGCGCATGTAAGATTTACTGGCTCTTTTACAGGTGGGCACTGTTTGTTAAAATATTGTCTGGTCCTTTTGTTTTACATGCTCTGTTAGGGCACAGAAATAATTCGAAGCTATAGGCTTCAATGAAGAAAAACAATAGGTTATAAATAGTTGGAGTACCCACAGTTTAACTGACTTTTGTTGGCATCAGCTTTACAGGGGAAAAACGTTTCAAGACATAGGAGCGAGGGAGTGACACAAGATTTAAGTACTTCAGAATGTAATTTTGGCATGGCAAATTGTGCTGTAAGTTTTAGAATTCACAAATGTGTGTGCGAATGCTTTTACCTACCCGTGATTAATGGTCCATGATTTTTCTACACTTCTTGCAATGCTTTTTGAGTGTGTTTTGTGATACATTTTCTAAACTCTCAATATGAGTCTTCTGACAGAATCATAGATCTGAACTAACTCACAGAACTGTAGTGTCTCAAATAAATAGGTCAAATAATCCTAGAAATGGTGTTTGTTAGCTTTAGATCGATAGTGATAAAGTTTCTCTGTATTCTTACTTGCTCAAACTTCTGTCTAATCTATCTTTGTTTTCTTCTTCTTGTGCAATCTTTTCCTTGCTTCCAGTGGCTGCTACAAAGAACAAAGCTAGAGGTGAGTTTCTGCCTGCACTCTTCAGTTTGCATTGCATGGTTCTGCAGCCCATGTATTTTCTCAAAAGTTTTTCTATTCTTCTCAAATCTGATTGATATTTTTAGATCTCATGGTGTAATAGATCATTTTTTTACAATGTTTTCATTGCCCCTAAGTGCGGACTATTTTCAGTGTTTATCAGTCATCGCTACTCGTACTGCATTTTGTTAATTGTGATAATTTAAGTTTTTAGGAAAAAGATAAAACCAAGTGCTTTGTAGTTAGAGTTCTTACGTTATAGTAAGGTAGGAATATTGATGGCATTTTAATAAAAATGGGGATATTACAAAAAAATGCTCATAAATATGTAAATGTAATTTATATTTTTATCTCTAGACGTAGTCATAAATACTTGAAAAGAGACAATAAACATAAGTGTCTCCTAAGCATCCCCTATCTTTTCACATTGGTATAAAATGATCATCGCTGGTTCTTACAGCATACCAATATACATAAAGGCATAATATAATCTCTTCAGAGAACTATTGCAGAGGAGCAAGGTGATTGTCACAAATCAGTGTGACAAAGAAGTTAAACCTTTCAGAACTAATCATGTAAGGTCAGTTGTGCCTAAAACCATTTCCTGAATATTAACAAAGCAGTGATGAAGCAAATGTAACCCAAGGGTGAATTTCTACTAGCATATACAAATAATTGTGTGTATACATACACGTATATGCATACATGCATATGCATACACACTAGACCAGGAGAACATATATTTTCAAATAAAATCCAGAAAATGTGAATTTTAGAAAAAAAATATCTAACATTGCTAGTATATACAATTGAGTATGTCAGTAATTGAACATCAGATTTTTAAGCCAAATATTAATGCTCTGTTACATTTAGTTTAAAAAATCCTTGCATGGCTTTTTGTAAAACCTGTTTTTCAGAAACTTTGCATGCATTGAATGTCATGAGTGAGGAGAGTGGAATTTGTCTATGCATGCTATCAAGTTTGCTTTACTTTCTTCTGTACTTTCATGGACCCGGTTGCGATGCTGTGTAGTTGTGGTCAAGAGTTTAAGACCTTCATAGTCAATGAAAACCAACAAACAAACCCAAAACACGTCCACGGAAGACAACTTTCAGTCCAAATAAGCATAGTCTCATCAATATTCACCAATTACTTCTTGTACCCATGTATAGCCATTCAAACAGAAACTGCCCCGAAGGCACAGGAATTATAAAATGAACCAGAAGTACTCATGAGCCCCACTCATCTGTGAACATTCACACACCCTTATTTCTGAAGTGCACATGCATATTGAATAAACAGCTTAAACTATATATAGTAAACTGGATCTGACGCTGTGAGGAGATCTGGTAATCTGTAGCTATGCATTATCTTTGGAGTTCTCAGTGGTATGATGCCTTCAAGAAATCATCAGCTTTTCCTTTGGTGTTGGACAACGCTGTGATGAAGGTACCACAAGAAATTTAGTCTTGCAATAGTTGTCTTTTTACCAAAAGCATAGAACTTATCTTGTCATCTCCTATGGTGGAAGACATCAAGTAGCTGATGTCTTACTGCTTTCACGCTGCTCTCTCTAAGCAGTGAAGAAGGATCTGTTCCTCCTTTTGCAGCATTGTTTTGGCATTGGAAAAGGCAGCTCACAACTGAGGGAATGATTTGCTGCAGGAGGAGTTTTCCTTTTCGCATTTATCCCCCTGAAATCCAGCACTGTTCAATCTGTGCTCTTATTTATGGATCTTCATCTTTCTGAATGTCTGGAATTTGTGTTGCTGTTTCCAGCAAGGTGAAGTTGATGCTCATGCCCGCCCTGAGATCTGAGTGCTTCAGGGCATGTTAGTTGGTGATACTCTCTATTCCACCTGTCTTGAAATTTTGCTTGTACCTTCTGTGCTGGTTTGGAGGTAAACCGGCAGGAGAAATGGACCCACCACAAGAGATGATTATAAGTCAGAGTTACAATTTAATGAAAGATATTACCATACAAACACTGACACAAAGAGAACAACCTGCTTTCAACTCACCAAGACCCAGCAGTAAACCCAGTGTCCCAGGGCACAAGCCCAAAGGGGTTTGTTAGCCCCGGTGCCGAGATCCACGTGGCTCTCCCAAGTCCAAAGCAAAAAGAAGTGAAGAGTCCGTTGCTGCAGGTGACGGCTGTGGCCCGGCCAGAAGCGATGCTTGTAGTCCGGTCGAGAGCGATGGCTTCCTCCTGACGAGGTTCCGCTGCTCCTCCCGATCCAACGAAGAGAGAGTAAAGCTCTTCTGCCCCTATTTGTATATCCTCAGGGAGCACCCAGTCCCTCCCCCAGGGCGGGGACTCACACAATGGGTAATTAACGGTGAGTCATGGGGTATGGTTGGACCATTGATGGCCCATTAGCACCCACGCCCCCTCAGGCTGAGTGTGAAGGGGCTAACGACTTCCTGGACAACTGTTGCAAATGGTCCATTATTCTTGAGGAATGAATAGAGGGTGTAGAATACACAGCCTTGATCCCCCCACACAGTGATAACCTCTTGCTGAACTAGGACACCTTCTTAGTATGAAAAAATAAAAATAAAAAAAAAGCCTCTGCTGGTCCTCAGCTTCCCTCCAGCTGCTTGTGGGTTTGTCTTTAAGCAGAGCATTAGAGTCCTTGCTATCTAACATTGCATCCAGTGCTGTTTCCTTAAGTATTTTTTCAGACTTTATTAAAGGCTGTTTGTATTAAATTATGTAAAGCAGCTACTGAACCCTTACTTTGTAGCATTCATAGTCAGTTTAGTTTACAGGGTCATCTCGTTTGCAGGTTGTCTGGACCTAGTTATTGCCTAACTAAGGCCCATTTAGATCTGGTTGCTCAGAGCCTTCCAGTCAAATTGAAGTATCTCAAGGGTCAGAGATGCCACAGCTCCACAATAAATTTGTGCTGGTTTTGCTCTATTTTACTATAGGCTTCTTTATTTCTTTTTTATACTTCCAATTACCTAAAAGAAACTGCATGTAACTCCAGAAAGGTTAAATGTTTGCATTTTGCATAGAAGGAAGGACCTTGCCTTTGGACTGCCTCAGGCCACAAGACACTTAGTTTCTGGACAGAATACTTGTGACATTTCCAAGTCTAGTTCAGAAGGATTTGAAAGAGTAATGAGTAAAATTAAACATGAAATTGTTCATTCATCGCACTGAATTTGACGAAACAGAAATAAAGAAAATCTCAGACTATATGAATAGTAATTTCAGTGCATTGATATTTTAAGTACTGTTCCTTCATACAATAGGTGAGGCTTGTTCAACTTAAACTCTATAAATGAGCATTTTCTCTATCACAGCACTAATTTGAAGATCTCTTTATCCCTTAAGAAAGGCTGTTGTGACTTTCTTTGTGGCAATACTGTTGCAGGTATCTTCTGTCAGCAGTTAACAATGATTTTCAGGCTCAGTGGTATATCAGAGCTGCTAATATATCAATTTTTAGTCAGAGGATGAAAGAGAGAGGCTAAGTAGCTATTTCTGCCATATTCCTTTTCTCCATTTTAGCTGTATATGAAGATAGTTTAAGTTTCTCGGGGAGAAATAGCGTGCATATCGTAGTCCCACTGTTTCTCATAATGAAGTACTACTGTACTACCTGTTCAGCCCTTATATACACAATTCTCTCTCCAAACTGGCTGGAAAAGCTGTACTTCTGTGGGTTCTAGGGGATGCCCAGTTGATGGGGGATACATTCAAACTTTTCAGTGCTGTAAAAGTCTTTAGCTCTGTTTAACTTTCTTCACATGTTTGGTATTAACAATAATATTTTCTGCTGCCTATTGGATATGCAGGTGATTTTTTTAAATACATCTTTTTCTTGACTTGTATTGAATCCGTGACCCAAAGGAATTGCCCTTATTTTTCAGTTCCAGTGAAAACCACTTTTTTTTTTCATTCAGTTCTCTCTTCTACAAACACAGAACTGTCTTATTTCTCTTTTTTCTTATTTCTCTATTTTCTTGAGACTTGACCAGATCTTCATCAATAGCTGTGTTCTACTCAACTGTCTTTTGATTTTCTTATTGCATACCACAGAATCACAGAGAGGTTTAGTTTGGAAGAGACCTTGAAGATCATCTCCTTCCATCATCCCAGCTATGGACAGGGACACCCTCCACTAGACCAGGTTACTCAAAGCCTCATCCAACCTGACCTTACACACTTCCAGGGATGGATATGATGAAGTTTATTTTATTGATTTTTACATAAATATTTGTCATCTTGGTAAATAGTAGGTTTAATTCATCGCATTGTTTTAGATGGAAATCAGACAAATTGTGTTGATGAGAGTTGCTTGTATGTAGGACCTACAGTTTAGATCTTTTCTTCATTACTTGTAATTAGCTAAGCATATTTCTCATTCAAGGTCAAATTATCCTGAAATCAAACAAGTAACACAGTAGCTGTCCATTTTAGGAACAGGATGAAATAACTGTACACAGAGGAGACCCAAATACTGCTATTTGTTTTATTTGCATTATGTTCACAAAGTTCTGAGGTATTCAGTTATTGACATCAGTCAGACATTAGCTCTTATGTTGCTATTTTCTTCATTGAGTGATAGATAAATCATGGTATCATCTGCATAAAAATGACATGCTACAACATTATGGCAAAAAATATACTAGTGGAAGCATATAGAATTTGGAAGTATGAATCCAATAAAAAGTGTAGGGAAACTCCATAACTCAGAGCAGTTTGAAAGAGCATTTATTTATGGTTACAAACTTTCACCACTGAGACATATAGAAATGAAAACCTGTCAGATTCCACCTTTAATGCAAGTTTATTACAGAAAACTTGCCAAGGCTGTTGTAGTAGCATAGCATAATCTGGAGCCTGATTGAATTTTCTTTAGATACCCTAGTGCTATTGCTAAATCATCTCCTGATATTTCTACTGAAAATACAGTTTCACTTTCTAGAGGTAGAATATTCATATGACACTTTAAAGTAGTAAAATAAGTAGTACCTTTGGTACTTTGAAAGGGTTGGACTTTTGGGGAAGTATCAATGAAGCTAATGAAGCCTCCTTAATATCTCCTTGGTATTTCCTCCCTGTTATTTTAGTCACTGTACATAACCTCTGAGGTCCAGTACTTTTCTCTGCGGATTAAACTATGTCCAGTAGTTAACCCGGGAGTTTGAAGGGTCTGGTTTTCATTCCTAGCTCTCCCACAGTTTTCCTCTGTGAATTTTCATGGCACTTAATGCCAGAGTTTGTTCATATCGAGCAGTTCTGATGGTGGTGGTGATGAAGAAAAAAATTTGGTATTGGTCTGTGAAGGGAGTACATAGTAAAAGAAAAACAAAAAAGGGGAGGGGGTTATGTGTTTGACAATATTAAGTGTGCAGAAGGACTGTGAGGGCATATATGAAGCATGTTGCTTGTTCTTGTATGCTTTTGCTGTCAAAAAATATACAGAAGCAGGCATTTGAGAAAGTAATTTAGGTAGGCAATTGTTACTGTCTTTCTCTAATTCTTCTATTTTGGTGAAAAGGATATTGAAATTTAAATTTTATTATTAGTCTTTAAAAAAGAATGTGTTGGCAGTTTTGTTTTTAATCCTGATAAACTAAAAAAATGACCTCCGTGAGTCCCTTTCAACTCTAATAATTATAAATTCAAAAGTTCAAATTAGATCAAGATAATAAGTTATTTCACAGTTTCTGTTTTCCATCAGATAACATAGAATCTTACAATCATTTAGGCTCAAAAAGGCATTTAAGATCACAGAGTACAACCATAAACATTATTAGAACAGAAAGCATTATAATTACATTAGACTCTTAAAAATAATAAATATCAAATCCAGTGTAATATGTATGTTATTTGTCAAAAGGAATTTGGAAAAGAAAGAAGATGCCTGACTTCTAAGGGTTGGTGGTGCTGGGATTTTTTAGAAGATTCACAAAATATGTTTCTTTTCTATTATTATTTTGCCTTACAAACTAGCTGATCCTTGAAAGGAAAAAGCTGGAATTGTAATGATGATAATGGTTCTTACCAAGGTTGTGGACTGCAGTTATATTTGGGAACTATTTGGTCTTGGCATCTGTGAGATATTTCCAATACTGAGACAGCTGAGATTTCCACAGAATATAGTGTGTGCACAATACAAATGCTCACCACCGTAGCTCCAGCCAGAATCCTTCTGCCATTCGGGGTCCCAAGTTCTGCTACATACTAAGGAGACTGCCAATAACATCAATCAGCTTTCCCATTCTTTGATCGAGGGCTTGTGTTAGCAGCACTGGAAGCGGCAGCTGTACAAGCCTCTCTGTCTTCTTTGCTGCTTTTAATGCATTTTATTTTGGTATCTTTTCCAGAGTAGACGTAAACAAAACAACTTTTGCAGTGTAATGTCCTCATTAAAATTGTAGGTCACTGTGGAATACAGCAGCTCTAGCAACATAGAAATAGCAAAGGAAGGTAGAAAGCTTCATTGAAAAGAGATTGGTAGGGTCAGGTTATTGCTGTTGACGTGCCCTTTTCATTTGAGAAACATCTACACAGAACCAACACATCAGTCATTTATTGACTAACTATAATAATCAGTGTAGAAGAGTTAGAGGTGGAGTAAGATAATGTTTGTTTTCACTCTTGTGAAGAGCCACATAGTTATGGGAGAGTGACTCTTGGGAGGATATTCCCTTTTGAGATGGACCCAGTTATTGTCAACTAAAGCGTTTTGTCAGTTTTTATTCCCCAATTTTTCAGATAGGCGAGTCTTCTCTCCCAGTGGTTAATAAAATTTCTGATTGCTTCTTTTTTTTTTTTTTTTCAATTTGTGTGCCCTCATTTGATTGCTAAGTATTTGGGACCAGACTGCAATAGCAGCGTATTAGGAGAGCTTGCCATACATGAATAGAACTCTGCTGGAAATTTAGTTGCTTTATTTGCTATCTGAATGGATGTACTGCTGTAATTCTGGTCGTGGTATGGAGCATTAAGCCCTTATGGCTATCTGCAAAGGATTTTTGTAGGCAGTGCATTGCATTTCAGATATTGAAAGCACTGTGAACACATGATACGCAGACACATATTACTCTATGCTGGCCCATTGAAATCAGTTTTCAGATTCCAGACAGACAAATCACTTTGCTTCAGGGTCTAGACTTTTCATTCCGGCACAATAAAAAGGATATAGTAAGTACCCAAGATGTGTTCACCATATTTTATACATGCTGTGGTATTGGTGGGCATGATTTCCTCATACCTGGCAGTTGAATGGAGCTGCTGCTCTTTTTCCCAAATATCTAAATTCCTCAACTTCTATTGAGACAAAATTTGTGATGGAAAAAATGAATTTGATAATAATACTTAAAGATTGGAGAAATTATATAGTTGGTGTACAGGTTACAGCAAACCCATGATCACTTATTTTTACTTCTCAATAGTTATAGACGCTTTTTTAAGAATAAGTTTTTCTTTCAGGTCTGGCTTTGTTGTAGTACGCTTTTTATAACCAAAAGGAAGTAGAGAGAGTGCTTTCAAATAAAAATATTATTTTTTTTCTTAAATGCTCTTTTGAAAATCATAGGACTTACACTGATTCTCCATGTTACTTGAGTTCTCGAGATGTGCTGCTTAAATCTCTGCGTGAGATCAGCTCTTCAGAGTTTGCTTTAGCTTAGTGGACCATGGTCAGGGAAAGGCAGGATGTTTAAATGGCTGAGGATTCGCTATTGCTTCTAACGTTTGATGCTTTGTATTAATAGTAGCTTTATTTCTTTGTTCAGGCATAAGGAGCAGAATAAGGGGAATTATCACTTTTCCTTGTGTGCTGTCATTGTTTTATAGAGGATCTCTATAAGTTCTTTGTAAGCATTAATCTCTGCTACTCTGGGATTCTTTCAAGGACTAACAACTTCAGGATGCATTTGTTTAAGATTACAGGCTGCAGATAAGGGTAAATTAGGGGAAGATACTTGGGCAGAGTACTAGGCAGGGACTTTTGTTCCTGTGGTGTTCCAACACAACTATCTCAAAAATCTGGTCTACTTAGAGATTACTTAGGTGGATCCTGTTGGCCACAAGACCCTCTAGATCATTGGAAATGGAGGAAAGAAATATGCAGTATTCACTTACAGTTCAGCTTAGGTTGCTGATTCTGAATTAACATCTTCACTGAATGCTTACCTGATTGCAGAATACCCATTTTATTTTCCTTTAAGCTGATAAAATTAATTTAATCTCTTAATCTATCTGATATCATCATGTTACCTTTAGGTAGCTTATCAACTCAGGTAAAAATGCCAGAACTGTATTTGGCCTATTGCCAAAAGTGTTCCTGTTCTTTACAGACCATGGTAGCTGAAAGTATGTCAGTAGCAATATACCAAGAAAAACCTTAGGATATCCTTTTTAGGACCTCGATTTTTTTTTGGTGTAGTGAACACTTATAATTGAGATATCTCTGTAAGCTGATAGAAGATTTAGTAGTAAAAAAAAAAAAAAACCAAACAAAAAAACAACCCTGTAAATGTAGGATTTTTCTTTTGATGTATCAGTATTCTCTTCATGGTCTCTCTGAAGAACTAATAACAAACCAAAAATCATGTTTTTAACCTAATAACCTTCTACCTTGATTATGTGGCTTATAAAATATGGTAAAGAATTTTTAAGTGCTGTGACTTGACAAAAGCAAGAGAATTAAGGAGTTCAAAATAAAATGTAGAAGGGAGGTAAATGCTGGAGAGAGGGCAATACAAAGGAATCTTGCGTGATGGCTACAGCTGCAGTGGGCCTCGGCAGCAGTCAGCAGTAGAGGTTCAGCCTGATCTTTGCAGGTCTCCATGTGTCCTACAGCTGCTGTTGGAAATCACTGCCAGCTTGCCAAATTTTGGCTTTCCTAACTCTGCTGGTTTAGATTGTGTAAGCCAAGACTATAGACTCCCAATATATAGCAGTACCTGCGCACAATACAATAGATGCAACTGATGTCCCACAGACTCGCTTTTCATTTGTCAGCTCTTGCTGAGAGGACTGCAATCCTTTTCATTTGCGAGGGGTGGCTTTTCTGTTCATGTTGGGGTTTTTTCTAATAATTATTGTTATTTCCATACACATGCATAATACATGTTGTGTGTGGTACATAGGGAGTAGTACTTAAAGGATTTATTATAGTTGGATTTAGAAGCAATTGTTCATAACCATAAGTTACTCAAGGTAGAAATTCTTGCTTTTCATGACATGCTTCATAGGCTGAAGATGTCTGTCATCCGTGAATCCTTTGTTTCTTTGATTTTCTTTCAGAAGTATTTGTTTTCATTTATTTTGGGGAATAGTACTTATTGTATTTATTTGTCACTGATTTCTGGAAATGTAAAGCATGTCAATTAATTCTTCCCAAGGAGCAGCCTTGAACTGAAGGCAGAATACCAATTCCTCCGTTGATGTCCATTTACATTTCAGGAATTTACAAGTGTATAAAACTAACGAGCTAATAATTCAACATTCTTCTTAGATAATGTTATGTACAGAAATGAATAGGATGAACAGACTTTGTTCCCGTGGTTGGGCTTCTCTTGCAGAATCCAATTTTTGTAATGATTATCATAATGGACTGCCCATCCCACTCCTACAATAAATGATTCCTAGGAAGCAGTCTAGTAAAATAAATGCTTTTCCAGTGCAGGCATAATAAAGTTTCTCTGATACTTGGCTTTTTCTCTCTCCAGAAGTTCAGGAGAAAAGGTGGGACTTGTAGCACTGTTCACAGGTTACAAATTTCTGGTTTCTGGGATGCCAGCTAGAAAGTAAGTTCCAATGTCAGGGAAACACGCTCAAAATATGCTCTGTCAACACTTCCCTTCCATTTACTTTCAGGCAGCTTCCATCCCTGCCTTTCTCTATGTTTGCAAGGTAATGAGTCCTGTACAGTTGTTTCCCCATCGCTGGCCCAAACCAATTGGCCCAAACCAATACAGTGTGTTTTCCCAGTCCATCACAAAACCTTTGCCTTATTTTTTTGGCTTTTTTTTTTCTTTAAGTTTTTTTCTTTCTTTCATGTCCTAGGAGCAGAGGAGGCAGTTTTGTAATCTTTTATTGTTTCTTCTCCTGTATTTACCTACCATCTTGATCTAGATATCTTTCTGTGTGCATTCAATCATTTGTGTAGGTTAGTGACAGTTATTTTAATAGCTCCATCTTTTTTAGAAGTAAACTTTATGTTCTTCAGTGCTTCTCTGAAGAGCAAAGCATTATTTCCCATGTGAATTCCTTAAAACAATGTCATAACAGACATATGTTGGATACTTGTCAATCTTACCTGAAGAATGTTACAAGTTTTCCAAAGGACATGAATTTGATTGTCTTTTTGAGGCACAGTATTCTAGCCCTTTGGCCACTTCTTGAAAGCTCATTCTGCATAGTATTTGGGAGCACTCTCAGCTGTAAGAGGATTCTTCATCATCACGTCCAGTTTCTATAGTCATCATATACTACATCCTCCACATATACATTCTGAGAAGTTGTTTTGATGGAGATTTTTTGGTGGGTTTTGTTTCTTTTTTTTTTCTTTAATTTGGGTTTGTGGTTTTTGGTTTGCTGTTGTTTGGTTTGTTTTCCTCCTAAGTTAAGTTTCTGGTTGGGGAAAGTAGAAACTCTTTTCTTGCAAAGGTCAGACCTACTCTTCTAATTTCTAGAAGCAGTTTATTCACATGATGTTTTCTTATGTCAAGATTATCTTTAAATTATTATCTTCTCTTTTTTTTTAATCCCTGTGAGTAATACACAGATTACACTTTTGTGGAGAAGGAACTATTGTGCCTTCTCTCAGTCTTTATTTTGGTAGATAGGCAGTTATTTTTTTAGTCTCTTCTCTTTCCAGGATAGCCTGGGGTATAATATACTTTTCTGGTGCGTCACTGGAACTGGCTGCCATTGAATGCAATGAACAGAATGGTCTATGGTGTTTTACCTGGAGTTCACCTTGTCTTTTCTATCCATCCTGTACAGAAAATATTTCCATTAGCTTGTCTTACAGCTGCTTTCTTGCAAGCTGCTTTGCGTTAGTTGTCATAGTCATCCCGTGATAAATTACAAAATGTATCTTCTTCCTGCTCATGTTTTCTCAGCTGATGAGATTCTAGTGTATAGCTGAAATTTCCATTATTAATCCCCAAGTACAAGACTTTGGTATTTTTCATTTCTATTTCTGCAGTTCTAAAGGTTGTCCAGTGCTTTCTATGAGATATATCAGTCCTCTCCTGTATGTATGATAGCTTTAGAGATTTTGTCATTAAACTGTTTATGCTGTCCATTAATATTATTAATATGAAAAAGAAGCCCTTGAAGAAAGTCCAACAATTAATGACTTCCCTCAATTCTCCTGTGCTGGTGTTGTCTGCGGAATTTACATACTGTGTTTGTGGGATCTCATTCTAGCACAACTAAGTAAAGGTTAAGCTACTAAATTTCCACTGTCTGCCAGCAATCGGATTAGACATGACTGATCTGTGTTTATTAACTTCATATTGATTTGCTAGTCTAAGTTGACTACACCGGAGTTTCTGATCCTTCTTTCACTTCTTCCTGGTCATTTCCAGAGAACAAATACAGTTATCTGTGCTGATCTACACAAGAGTGATTTGATGGTGCATTTATTAGCTAGGGCTTTTTACTCAAGACAACTGATACGTAGCGAATGTAATGCTGTATAATGATGACAAAACAGCAAATAGTGAGATCTAAAAATTACAAATTATTTCTAATCTAAATTACACCTGTACTTCAAATAGTTGCACATCCTTCTTATAATACTTTTCTGCTGGCCATTTTTCATTTATTTTGTCGATAGGTTGTTACTTTATATGCATGCTAGTATTAACACTACTATGTTTTGCTTTGATTTGGGGTTTTTGGTTTGGTTTTGGGGTTTTTTGTTGTTTTTCTGGGTTGTGGGGGTTTTTTTGTTTGGTTTTGTTTGTTTTGTGTTT
Source organism: Heliornis fulica (assembly GCA_013399135.1). NCBI lineage: Eukaryota > Metazoa > Chordata > Aves > Gruiformes > Heliornithidae > Heliornis > Heliornis fulica. The sequence goes on from VXBZ01003218.1 coordinate 343,522, forward strand.
TTGGTTTTTTGGGGTTTTTTTTTATGAGGCATTTATAGCATTATTTTATGCTATAAATCTTTCCCTTGGGAATTCTTGAGACTCGGTGATGCTTGCTGTTGCAGAGTTTTCAGTGACCGCTGACAGACAGGGTGGTTTTTTTAATCTCTCTGAATATACACAGGTATATTCAGAGAGATTAAAACAAACAGGTTTGTTTCTGCTGTAGAGGCGCAACTTGTGATCCTGTCAATAACCTGATGTAGTGTCATGGGGAGTTCAACACATGTTCCAGTTCTCCAGTGACCAGGAGAGATGAATGCCTTGTTTGTCAGATCTTTTACTTAAAAAATGGGAATGCAAGATTCTGGGTTAAAGGGTATATTCACTTAAAACCACAGATTTTTGCATTTCTGGAACAAAATTGTCAAAAAACCAAAACATAATACACTATGGAGGTATGTTATATATAACAGAGAGAGAGATATAGCACCCCAGCTGCTTCAGCTAACTCCTGTCTGTTTCTCATAGGAAGTACAGCAATTTGTTGTGATCTCGACATACAGTTCCTCTTACTTAGACTATCTTTAAGATGCCTTCCCCATGCTTGGGGCAAAAAAGAGGCTAGGAGCAAAAAATAGCAGCACATCCTCTGGGTGGTTCAAAGATAGAATGCTGAAGTTGTCTTTATTTCTTGGTGACAAAAGCTATTTTGTTAGATTTTGTACTGGAACAGCTTTCAACACTGCTGAGGGACATGGAATATCCTGCTCCCCACCTCTAAAACTCTGTTGATTTTAATAATATCATCAAATTTCATTAAATAAGGTTATGAAACCTTATATATCACATAGTGAGAGAACTTAAGTATGGTTGTGGTTTCTGGCTATTGATTATTGCTTCTTTTTTTTTTTGGTTTTTGTGCTGAATGTGATGCCTACAGGATGAAACTGGGAATAAAGAGCTTTGCTTAGGAACATCTTAACACCACTGCTGGGCTTAGGGGACCTCCTGAGTATCATCTTGCTAAGAGGTCTTGCCATTGTTAGCACCATGTGCTTTCTGAGAATTACCTCCTTGCACCAAAATTTGTAGCTGGATTGATTTCGTTAGCATTCTCAAAAACATTTGTCTACTACATGACCAAATACAGTTTGAAGGAACTAGAACAATTCCCAGTAAGATCATATTTATCAACTTCCTCAAAATTATTTTGGCTCAACAAAAACTTTACTGCCATCTCTTTTTATATCTTTTTATCTTTTTCTTTTTCTTCTTTTATTTTTTTTTTGTTTTTCCTTTCATGCAGTTGCTCTTAGGACCTGGCTAACCTTACCTTTATATTTCATGAAAAGCTCACATTCTTGCATGATTTTAACTGTGGTTGTTATCTGTCTTATTTCTCTCCTTCCTGTAGCAGGAGGCACCTGTCTACAGTTCCTTCATTTTGCCAACTATATTCCTTGCATTAGCATGCAAATATTTTTCTTTCTCATCTGTTCACTAATTGAATTAGGCATGTCTTTTCACCCACACCTCATGCATGTGAATGCCCTTTGTATCTGGCCTTAGGACTGTTTTTCTCCTCTGTATAGACTGCTACGGTGATAAATCTGAATTTACTGTCGTGTCCTTACTGACCTCCTTCTAAGTACTAAACCAACATTTGAAGATTACACAAAATCTCCCAATCATCTCTCTTCATCTCATAGTCTGAAATGCTTCCTGTTGAGCAGTTCAGCCTAAATAATAGAAATCTGTTTTGAGGCACTCTATCCTTTGAGAAAGAGTTGTGCTTCCAGTGAAAGCATTCAAAATTTTATTTTAATTTGCCTAGTTCTGGAGGCATTTATTGCTGTCGGTTGTCTTTGTTATATTCCTTGCTTCTACCCTGTATTTCCTTCACAAAGAACAGGAAGAATTATGACCTGGTGTTCTTAATCTTTGCATGTCTTTTCGGTTCTGTTTTCTTTGGTTGTTTGTTTGGGGTTTTATTCCCTTTTCTCTATCTTCCTGATTGTTTGTTATATTTAACAGTATGTTAATTTCTACCAACAGAATGTAAATATAAAAGTGCTGAAGGAGTAAGCATAGGAAAAATAAGAAAACAGCTTGTTGATTACATGTGGACATGCCATTGGTTCTCTTAGAAGTAATGCAAGAATGTTGTCCTGTTTGAAACGAGCATGGAATTCATGTGCTTTTGAAATAATTCTCTTGATTTTATAAGGTATAATATTGATCAAAAAATGCATAGATCAGCATTCTTAATTGCTTCTCTGTAAGCACATACCTTTTTGAATTCTTAGTGCTATCCTTTCCCCACAAATGAGCTTCAGTCTCCCAAGTGAAGTGGGAATGAAACAGAAGAGTAATCTGTCCAAAAAATGATCATACTATTGCCAGACTTCACTGTCTGTAACATCTCCAAATCTTTTGATACATTAGTCAAGTTAATGTCTTAGTAATAGGGATGTGATTTTTTTCATTTGTTTGTTAAGGTTTTTTTTGTTTGTTGTTGAGTTGTAGATGTCCCTAGGTTTATGCAGATAGTTTTGGGATGAATGGGTGTCAGTTTGAGCTGTAGATGACTTTCAGTGATCTCTGCACCCTTGTGCCTTCTTACTTCTCTTTTACTAAGAGTCAAGCCATGAATCTGAAGCAGGGAGCAGATGTGATTCATCGGGAAGGTAGTGGTACATAGTGGTGATGGCGAAATACCTTCTGGGAAGATCTTTATGAGTCCTGCATCCAGCACAGCAAAATAACCTTTCTCCTGCCTCGAGGTCCAGATACTGGGCATATCCATCCAGCAGATCGTGCTTATGCTGTGTGGACAGCAAAGTCCCAACAAAGGTCCTTGCTGTAAGCCTTTGAAGGAATCTGCACAAGCCAGGAGGCAAGGTGTATAGACACACAACAGGTTCTGGGTGCAAAGACATGTGGGAAGATCGTGACTGCAGATCCAGGTACTGGTTGCATGGCAGTGATGCAGAAACATGGCAGACTTAGAAAGTGGCTATGGGTCAGCATAAGACATGACCGCTTGCAGGGTAAGTTGGTTGATTGGGGTAGGATGGCAGAGAGATTTGTTAGGGAATTGACAAAGGTGACACAAGGTTTAGGATTTGGGTTTTTGAGATGAGGTTTCATGGATAGGAGTGCAGAGAGGTATGGTTGTTAGCTATGATAAAGTTTAGAAAAGTATATTGTTGTGTAGAATGTTGACTATTAACTAGGAGAGCTTTATCTTTTTTCCTCATTGCTTAATACTATCAAGAGGGAAGCTGAATAACTTTTCAAATACTTTATTACTCAATAGAAAGTATTATCAATTGAAAAAAATTGTTTATCTCTGGTATAAGTGTTATTGTGTTGCAGCAACATGAACCAGAGAGTACTTTGGTTTTAAATGCAGTCTGTCCTACTGCATTTAATAGGAGTTTGTCAGTGTTTATGGCAAAGGTATGTATACTCTCCTGTTCTTAACATCAAACTTCTTCAGCTAGAGGAAACCTCTAACTACTTCTGTAATGCACTGCAGTTGTCTATACTATGCAGAGAATTTCATTCAAAGGGTTTTACAGCTTTCTCGTGTAGAGAAGCAAAGTGTGAGGCTTAAATGGATTATATATTTGGAATTTGATCTTGTAAACATTTACTCGTGTGCTTAAAGTTAAGCTTCTAATTCTCATGAAGTCGGTGAATACCTATGTATTTAGATTGGGGGTAAAGTCAATATAAATATCTAAAATATCTTAGGTATTGTACCACATCTAAAAGAAGTAATTGGCTTCTTTGATTGTGAGCCAACTTGTGTACTGGTATATCTATCTTTCGGCCATAGGTTTTCTTGCACATTGTTTCCAGTGTTTTGGAAAATAGTATGGACTTTATCTGGCATCCATTCACACCAGATTATTTGAATTTACTTGGTATATGAAGCCTCATAGTAAGGAGGTGTACAGTACAAATAGCCATGCAAGGAAAGAGTTTATTGCAAAGTTAGTTTAAATGTAACTGGTATGTTTTTTCTTTCAGTGTATTTTGGTTTGTTTTTTTTTTTTTGTCTGTTTTGATTTGCTCTCATTGTTTTGTGTGAGAAAAGAAGCATGTAGATCTGGGTGTATCTCAGCACTGGATCAGGCAACAGTAGCAGAATTCTGCAGTTGTTTCTTCCCTCCAGTGACCCTCAGATGTTTTCCCTTGTTAGCCAAAGGTTGCAGCATATATTTATTGCAACAGACACTCGCACCTCAAAATTACATATTATTGCTATATCTCATAAAAATGGCATTGTTAATGACAACTGCCATCCCTGTCACCTAGCAGGGAGCTTTATATCCTGGTTGTAAGATAAGCACAGTATGCTCTTCCCAAGAAATCTGCACTTGAATTAAACACTCAAAACATTCCTCTAAACTGTAGTCTCTTTTGTCGCTTTCTTTTCTTCGTAGGACTCTAATGCTAAATGAATTTATGGAAATATATCTGAAGTATTTTCCTGGTTTGATCCCACTACTTTTTGTCACAGTTGGAGACTTTTTGTCCAATGTAATAGCTAACCGTTTCACCAATTTTCTTTTAATGTCTAAGAATTTCTCTAGCTTGATTTTTCTTTTTTGATTTCTCACATTGCTTCCTAGGAAAAAATGTTTTGTATCTTCCTGTTTTTCATGGGACATGTGAAATTTTGGCTTAATTTATTTTTTTTTTTAAACTCCTTGCTATCTTGGTAAGAATCAGATTTGTCCCATATTAAAAGAATGTATGCTTAAACATTCTAAAATATTTTTTTCCCCGTTGAGACATTTTTGTGTGCTTGAGTCTTCTTTCCCTTTTGTTTCTGTATAAAAAAGAATAAATTACAGGAGGAAAACCAAATAGAAAGATATGATTGGTAAAAAAACACACTATAGGTATAAAGTTAGATGCAGCCAGATTATCTTGAAAAATGTTTTCGCGACAAGTCTGCATTTCTAGATGGAAAAGGCCACCACTGACATTTCAGGAATGTACAGGTTATCTGACAAAACATAAAACCAAATAAAAATTTAAAGAAGCCTTCAGATTTCAACCTGTCACTTGAGCTGAGAGGGTTTTTTATTACTGCTAGTTTAAAGTGTGTAAATAGTTTCTTGCTCTGAATACATGTGGACATTAATGTAGCATAAGAGTTATTAAGAAGAAAAACAAATGTGAATCAGATGATGTATTGGAAAAAAATTATATCTATGTTTTACATGTAGTTTTATCTTTTGTTTTCAACTTAGCGTGGGAAAGTAAATACCCGGTCAGTCACTAGATATGAAGAAGGATTCTTTCACGAGTATTTACATTTTTATTTCAAATATGTCATATGATCCTGGAGAAAAATTGTGGTGTGCACCATGGAACTGCACATGCAGGTGACCAGGTGTTATGGGTGCTAGAGTCAAGACTCCAAATACCTTTCTCCTTTCCAGTTGATTGCCACTGTATTGCAATCACAGTTGCAGGTAAAATGCAGGAAGAAGTAAGGGGTTTCTGCTGCAACAAAACTAAGTTAGCCGAGCAAAGTGAGGACCTATATTAATCTTGCTCCGTATTAATAATTTTCAATTAGGTACAAAGCATTGCAAGGTATCCTAGACATTGATAGAATGAACCTATTATTTTGAGGAGATGGCTCAGTGTGTAAAGACCACAGTGAAAAATAAAAGCTCTTAAAGACACAGATTTCCCGAAGCCACTCCAATTAAAGTTACAGTGTCTGAAACCCATAGATGTGATAATAGGAGGCTGCTTGTAAGTTGAGCCACCTGAAACCCTTGAACTTCTTGGCCAAGGCAGTACTGAAGCCCCACATCTTGACCAAAGAGCTTCATGCTGCTTTGGAGTGCATTTCTCTTGATTTTTATCTCACTTTTCAAGGAGAGTGAAATAAGAGCTGGACTTGTCACAGTCAAAGCTGGGAAGAGGTTTTGTTTTTAGCAAAGCAGAGCACTTCTGCAGTACCATGCTTGACATGGGTAATTGAAATTCCAGTGTGATCTTTGCATCAGCTGGGCTAACGTCAAAGTTCCTTTGGCTTCATTCCTTTAGCTTCTTGGGTTGATATAAAGGTAGAAGGTTAGCAGCTCAGTACAGGAACATAGAATACATCAGCATTAAGAGACAACTTACAAGAGGAGACATTTTAAGGTCTTCCCTGCGTTTTCGTTAGCAGGATCCCAGACATACAGAAGACAAGTGGAAGTGAGCATGTGGCTCTTGTACACTTGTTGCAAGTACTCTCTTCTGGGCTAGAGGAGGTTGTTCAAGACATTTTCCTGCATTTGGTCTAAGTACTCTGGGCCAGTGTTTCACTTCTCTACTCTGGAGTTGGAGAGCAAAAGCTGTTACAGAAAACAGGGCAAAACAACAAAGGTTTGGTATACTTGGTGTGAAGGGTGATGGGAGAGAGGATTCAAGATACCCCTAAGACAAGTAGGAGAGAATTTTTAATTAAATGCTAACACAGATTTTGTATAGTGACTAAACTAGACCATGTTTCTAGTGCTTAGATCTTCCAGCTTCTGTACTAACTGGAATTTCAGACTTCCCAGTAGGCCATCCCTTGGACTCCCCACCAGTGGTGGTAGTGGTGGGGGTTCCCATTTTCACTTCTGTCATGTTGTTCTGTCACTTCTATGATTAAAGTATTCAGGCCTTGCAGTTATAGAGGTCTTAATGGTACTTTCTGGGTTGTTCATGGTAAATTATCTTGCAAGACATTGTATCCCTGTTTATCTCTTCTTTGTTCCCCTGAGTGTGTGATATCAGCTTATATTAGACATAAATTGCGTAATCCTGGGGAACATAACAAAAAAAAAAAGCCCATCATTCTGTAAAATTTCAAGCCATGCTTAACATGTATGGGAGAGGTGGGGATTCTTAGAAGAGGAACAGCGTGATGGAGAAATGAGAGATCTGGGCTGGTGTCAGGAGGATGCCAGTGAAAAGAGAGACAAGGCCTTCTCAACTCCTGTCACTTATGATTAGAATAAGCCTTTTAATCTTAAAACCCGTAGAGTTTTGTATTTCACCCATTGCTATTCACTTACCTACAGTGTAGTAATGCATTCATTATGCTTTGTATTGCTGTTGAATGCACTACAATGTGCAGTCAGATTGTAGCATGAAAGTTTGCTAAAATGCTGGTTTTGCTTCTTCTATAACCCAGTGTGAAATGGAGCAGGATTTTTCCAATCCTGAATACCGTCCGTGAGCTGGCCTCCAAAAATCCACAGATGCTGCCTTGTATACCTCTAGATTCATTCTTGATCAGAAGAGGAGACTGCCCAGCGAAGAGAGGCTTGGGAAGCCTAGAAAATGGATCTGAAGCAGAAGCTGTAGAGAAACAGTGCTTCAAACTTATTTTATTTCCCATTGATTTAAATGTTCCATCAAAACGTAATGATCGCAGTGTTTTCTAGTGGGGATTGATATCTATTTTTCTAAGAATAAAGGGCAAAAATGACATTTGGATTCCAGAAGAGATGTCATTAAGCTATGTCAAAGAAAGTATCGGGGACTCTAATGACCTAGTTTCCTGTTAAATCTCTAGGCCATTGCTGAAGCTAGGAGCGTAGGGAAAATACATTTCATCTTCAAAGACTTCAAGATGAGGTTTATAACTTTCCTAAAGAGGAAAAGAAATGAATCCTCTCTACTGAAATGAGACAGATAAAGTTTTCAGCCCAAGATGTATATTTTTCCCCAAAGATCTGAAAATTAAACCACCTGCTTTAAATGAGAAGTTTGAAAAAAGGAGCAGTGTGCTTAAACCACTGTCTTCAATATGAAAAGAGAGAGGAAGAATATTATACTTTTTTTTTTTAGTTCTATATAGGTTTAAATAAATAAAAGTACTTTGAATTCTGCAAACAGCACAATGGATAAAAAATACTTCTATATTTTAGTTGGAATCGGAACCACTTTAAGTATTGGGTTGGGGAGGGAATTGCATTAGCAGTTTGAATGTCCCTACTGTATTATTAAGACAAGTTGCATATGAAGTATATTCCACTGCATTTTTAGTTGAATCTGAAAGCTTGCCTACAGATTTTTAGCATTCTCTTTTGGGTATGGTAAACTGCTCACATGTGTGGCCTACCCATACACATATTGTTAGCAGTTGCAATCACAAGGAACTTAACTACACTAAGCAGATAAGCAGCCACTTCTTTATTCCAGTACTGGGGAACACAGGGGAATAGATCCTCCAAAAACATGTTCACCAGTAGGTACAAAGCACAACATTATTTATAGCTATATTAACAAAGCTATTGCTCAAAACTGCATAGAAAGCTCACTTCTTAATTTGAGCTTTACAATGATTGGCTTTCAGTTAGCTCACCTTATCTATATTCTTAATCTATAAAAATCATTGGCTAACTTTACTGATGGTTTTAAATACAGAGATGGGAGGCTATTAACACATTTATGTAATTTCCTAGAAATCATTGTCATATACAATTGCCTCTAATGCAAGCATAGTTATGTTGAGCGGGGGCCTCTAGTGGTCATTGATATTCTTCCTCACTGTGTCAGCTGATGAACTTCATCCTTGCACATGCTCATTTCATCTTTGGCTGATCAAGCAAAAACTGGTTTCTTCTGGTTCCTATTGTTTTAGCTCAAGGTCCAGAACCAGTGTCCATTATTTGATTCAAGGTCCACAACACTCTCCACGGTGACCAAGGTACCCACTGTACAGGTTACCTATTCCTGAGGGCCTTACCATGCTGGATATTCTCATAGCTGCTGCCCTGTTCCAGAGATCCAAGTAATCTGTGATTCAGGAAATTTTGTTAGGGTGATTGCAACACTATCAGGTCACTATGCAGCCTGGTGATGACTGTATGGGTGAGGGTTTTGGGCTACTATTTTGTTCCCAGTCTTTTGGAACAAGCCTGATGACTACTACTTTGTCCTCCAAAGCAAACTGCTGTTTCCTTATGTGCTCCAGATATGGATGTGAAAATGTGCACTTTTCTGGTTTGATTTTGATTCCATCTACTAAATCCCTGCACATACACCAACTCGTGGTTTAGTGAGGCTACCAGAAATACCAACTTGGGTCCCAAATCAAAAGTAGTACAGGTATGGTGTAGCTGCATATCAAAGCAATCTAGGCATATTGATAGATGTGTAACAGATGGCTGCTGGATGTCACTACCTTGGAGCGGGGAAGAGGTGATGTGTTGTGCCTCATTGGGCCATATAGACATTCCCCACACCTCACTAGTACTTTAAATTCTTTTCAGTCTTGAATATAAATGAACCTGTTCCGGAATCATCCTTGTTTTGAAGAAGCAAATTCACATGCTGGTTATTGTAATCTCAAATACCGTTTCTGTTCATTGCATTTGATGCATCACACCAATCAGTATTGTAAAGGTTCCTGCAGCCACATCACTTGAGGAAAGGGGGCCAAGGAGCAAGGGGGAGGGAGAGGAGAGAAGAAAAAAAAAAAAAAGAAAAGAAAGGAGGGGAAGTAGAAAAGCCAATAATTTTATCTGACACTTTTCAGTATATCCATTTTTGTATTAGTGGTAATTACTCTTCAAAAAACGGTGGACCTGAGCAAAAGGGAAAAGGTATCAGTGTCTCTTATGGAATGACTTGGAAACACTCATGTACATGAACTCTAGCACCTTAGTATAGTTCTGGTGTTGGAGCATTCTGCATAATTCATCATAAAAGAACATGAGGCATTCGGCAGTCAGTGCTCATTCAGAGATGTTCTGCATTACTAGCAGCACTGGTAAATACGCCTGCTCCATACATAATTTATGGTTTTCAGCAGAGGTAGTTTTATGCTTTGTAATAGGCTAGCTTTGATCCCTTAAAATTTGTTTGTTAAACTTAGAGGTTGGGTACAATACAAAGACTTTCAAAATCTCTTTCCAGCATTTCTTGTTTCAGCAGTCTTCATTTTCAAATCCCGTTAACAAGGTTGAAATTGATTCTGACCCACTTTTGGGGAAATGAACCTTCCTGTAATGGATTTTGTGTGTAAGACTTTTTATTAGCCAATTCCCTCCACACCCAACTTGAAGTAGAATGAAAATTGGTTTTGAAACCTTACTATTTTCTATTCTATATTTCTACTTAAAGAATTTATTGCTATTTTTGGTGACCTGTAGGGGGAAAAAGTAGGTAGACGTTGTGTTCTCTCTATCCTTCTTTTAATTCTGTGATGCAGCTTGAGACCATGCGTAAATGTAAATGAATGTGTTGGAACTCATTGAAACGTACTGCTTTGTTTTGTGGGAAGGTTCTACATTAAAGTAATCCATATCAGAGGAAAAAAAAAAAACAAAAAACAAAACACATTCTATCTTTAAAATTCAGTAAGGTATCTCGCTAAAACCAAAAGTCAGTTTAAAATGCTTCAGTTCGCAAAAGCTTAAGTGTTTTCTTCTCTTGTTCGTTTACCGTTCTTTATACAATATGTAAATTAAAACAGCATTGAATGTGAAAGGTAATATTTTGAAACAAATTATTCCAAAGTGCCTTTCTCAATGAGAATTCATGATGTTTCTTTCTGGTGTTTCAAAGCCTGTAAAAGCTATGGGGTTGTTTTTTTCTAAACAGGATGTCATCAGAATTGATGCATTTCTATGACATGTTTCAGTGCTGCCAAGCCAGCAGCACTTGCTTGATGGAGTTTGTCCTTTCACCTTTCTCCCTGTCGATCCAATTTTCTCTGTACTGTTTCCTTTTTTTTTTTTTATTTCAAGTTATCACTATGCTTCAACCTATTATCATTCTCTGTTTTTAAAAGGCATGTTAACACCCAAGCAATTTCAACAAGAAATTTTAGAACTGACTAGTGCTTTTCATTTTTTCAGCCAGTACTAAGATCTGCCCTTTTGGAAACTAGGTCTCTATTCTATGTGTCAAGTTAGGCATGTTAAAGACTGATTAAAAATCGCTCATTGTTGTTCAGACACCTTGTCATAATCCTTCTCTCTCTGGCTTCCCCGTGTTTCAGTCATCTGTGGGTAGTCTGCCCAAAGCAATGATTTAAATATTCTGTCTGTCTGCTCTCCAGTTCAGTCACTACATTTTTCTGCCCACTAAACCAGCCTTCTAACGCTCACTGCATCAGATTCAATTTCTGTTGTGTCATCTGCAAGACACCCTATCATTTTATTCCCTCCATTTCTGCTGTTACATTTTAAATCACTAAATGTTGGGGATTTTTATGTAATATAGTCTCCTGGATATTTTTAATGATAACTGAAGCTTGTAAGTACACCATAAATGCAAGATAAAGAATGGGGTAGAACTAGTTCTTTTGCCATCTCTCTGACTTATCTTTTTTTGTCATTAATCTGTGGGTGATCACACACCAGCAAAGCTTTTTCCTGGCTTTCTAGGAGTGTGCCTGCTTAGAGGGTAGATACAGATTTTTCTGTCTCATTTTTAAAGCATAGCCACATTGGGCAGCACATTGGAAGTGCTAGAAAACACACTTTTCTTTTTTCTTTTTTTTTTTTTTCTCTCCTCTCTGGTATTGTAATTTTTTAGGTACTATTGAGTCACCTGTAAGCATACAAGGGAGAACAGGCACAAGGTTTACTTTCTGGATAACTTTCTTGGCTGCCAGAGCTACTGAATGTTGCTTGCAGTAGTGAAGGGAGGGGAAGAATCAGAGCTTCTCACTGTAGCTGTTTCACCATAGCTCTTAAGATATGATATCTCTTAGTAGATGTCTATAGTTTCTTTAATTCAGGAGCAATTCACGTTGGATGATTTTTCATACTGTTTTATAGACATCATAAGAGAGCTACCCTGTCCCTATACACTTGCACTTCAGCTCCACTTAGGGCAGGCCAGGCCTCACATCTCACTTCAGAGCCAGGAGGAGGCCCAAACAGGCCTGCAGCTCGTGCACAGTAGACATGTGCCAGGCCTGTTCCTAGGCAGTTTCAAGCATTTTCCAGAAGTCTTGTCGGCTGTGTGTGAGCGGTACCTATACCACACGGATTAGGAGGGCTGTCTGCAAGCACTGGGTTTGTGGTGCATGTTCTTCCAGTCTTTGGGAACAGAACTTCCCATATACAAACAAATATGATTTTGCTTTGTAGGCCAAGGGAGGTTACTGGTTTTGGGTTTGGTTTCCCTCACTGCCTCTGCTTCTTTCTTCCAAGCGATGTTGTCCTTCTGTGTGTGAAGCCTGAAGCAGCTGTGTCTGTAACAGGAATAGAGCAGTTGACAGCCAGTGAGTTTTCTGTATCCCTACACCAGTTCTCAAATACAGACCAGCACAGAGCTTTCATGCTCTTCCTACTCTCGTAGCAGCAGCCGAATGGATTTCATGTGGCTTTTGGAACAAAAAAACCCAGAGTGCAGTAGCGGTGCAACACACAATTGTTTCTTTTACATTTTCATTTGTGTATGAGGAAGAGAGTTATCTCCTGCTGTCCTGTGACAACACTCATGCTGTCTGGCTCTGTGCTTGTTTTCTTTTTTACTGAACCTCCAGCTCTTGGAATTGACAGGTGATATATTTTTTTCCTAAATGGCGTTGCATAAAAAATTGGAAATATTTATGCAAATCCCAAATAATTAAATTGCTTGTTTTCCTATTTTTATTCTCTCTTGGAGCAATTTCATTTATTTTAAACATTTTTTTTCTTGATGGCATATTTCGATGGAGCTTTTCTGCCTGTTGTGAAGATCAGATAGAAAAAGAAGTTCTCTTTATGGGCAAGTGCAGGTCTACAACAGCTGTATACAAGTGGTTCTTGCTGAAAACATAAGCAGGATCTGGCTTTGTTTTGTTTTTGTTTTGTTTTATTTTCTCCATCCTGCCTGAAAGCAAAGGCATTAAAAGCTGTTTTTACAGAACGCATAATCTGAGGACCTGTGTATACTCGTAGAAAGGAAAGTTTTCCTGAATCAGGAATGAGATGTGCTAGCTACAGTGAATTTATTACTTCAGAATAATTGCCCAGAAGCAGTGTAAATAACATTAGAGTCTTTCAGTGGAACAGACACTGTAACAGCAGTTTGTTTGGAGACCATAACAGTCTCCTTGTTTTGTTCTGCTCAAAACACGGAGCAGAATTATGTTTTAGTAAAAGCCAAGTAATTATTCTTGGTCCTTTAAAGATGTAAACTTCCTTTGTGAAACGTTGTTATAAGTTGTTTCTGTAAGCGAGTTTAGTGTAATGTTAAGTAAGAGAACTCTCCAGCTGGATTTTGAGTCATCTTGCATAATCGTATTGCATTGTTATTCAACACACATTTGCTGTGTGAATCTCTTCACATGTAAGTTTCTCTTGCACACAAGAAATCACAGGAATGTGATTTAATACCAGTTTTGATACTGAGTTGATAGCAGAGGTCAGGTTTTAATACTGAGTTGATTTTAGAGAAGTTCTTCCCAGTCTTCATGACCTTGGTTGCACTGATCCAGCTGTTTGCCAGCCAGCCTGGGACCGTTGAAACCAGATAATTTCATGGACTCAGCCTGGTAGTTGGAGCAGCACGAAGGGCAAAATAAGCAGAACTTGGCAAGGGAAATAAGCATCTAGAGAAAAGCAGAGATCATCTCGAGTCTGCTGCCAGTGAGTGAGGTAGACTTACTGATCCAAGTCTGTCATACATGAGAAGCCTGTGCAACAAAAGGCTTTAAGGCAACTGCTTTTGATGGCAGTAAGCATGAGTTGTCAGTGGAAGAATGTCTAAATTAGACATGATTTAATTACGTATCAAATTAATTTAAAAGATCAATTTGTGTTTTATCCCCCTGATTTCTTTTAGAAATTAATTGTTTTAGTGGGCTACATTTCTCTTTACTTTTGACTCATATTGGCATTAATATGTTGATAAATCTGTTTTCAACAGTGGATATTATTCTGTGAGAACTGATGAACACAAAGCCCGATGAATGCTATAAGGAAGATTTATAAGTGCACGTAATAGACTGCAATTCTGTGGTGCTCAGTAGAACTGAGGAAAGATGCGGAATGATGTCTTCATTACTGTCATCCTTACTGTCCCTTTGATTCTTAGAGTTGAGCAGAAGGAGCAACATCAAAAAGTGAGCAAAGCTGCACTTGTAATTTCAGGAGGTACTAACTAGCCTATAGAGAGGTAGTTCTTCTACTAAGATTTTAGGAAGATATTTTTAAGGATTTTGCTGCACGTTCTGACGCAGCTGGTGAGCCAACC
>VXBZ01003219.1:0-10898 GCA_013399135.1 Heliornis fulica
CGCTGCTTGACCTCAGCCCAGCCATGTCTCATCCTCTTCCTGCTGTCTCCATGTTCTCCATCTTTTTACCCCCTTGTGTCAGGCAAGTCTGGCTCCTCTTTGCAAGCACCATGTGCTGTTGCTGCTGCTCTTCTCACCTTCCTCTTTAATAACTGTCTTGGGCACAACCATCTGTTTCACTTCCACAGATCTCCAACACTGAGAGCAGTGTCAGGTACATCACCTCAGGGCTCTCCTGGTCGCTTCATCTTCTTACCCATTTTCAAGAAAGGTGAAAAGGGAGACTGGGAGGATCAATTGGTCCCATCTCACAGAATATCAGGAGCTGGGAGGGACCTTGAAAGATCATCCAGTCCAACCCCCTGCCTGAGCAGGGTCACCTCCATTAGATCCCACAGGAACGTGTCCAGATGGGTCTGGAATGTCTCCAGAGAAGGAGACTCCAGCACCTCTCTGGGCAGCCTGGTCCAGGGCTCTGGCACCCTCACAGGGAAAGAGTTTCTCCTGATGTCCCCATGGAACCTCCTGTGCTCCAGCTTGGAGCCACAGCCCCTTGTCCTGTCCCTGGCCATCCCTGACAAGAGCCTGGCTCCATCCTCCTCACACTCACCCCATCTCTGTGCTGGGCAAGGTCATGGAGCAGAAACTCCACCTGGAAACTGCACTCAGGCATGTGAAAAATAGGATGGGCCATAGGGAATGACCTTCATCTGCAGGAGGGCAGAGGGAGAGGAGCTGGGGGGGGCACAAATCCTTCCTGGGGAGGGGGGAGGCCCTGGCACAGGGTGCCCAGAGAAGCTGGGGGTGCCCCTGGATCCCTGGCAGNCCCCTGGATCCCTGGCAGGGTTCAAGGCCGGGTTGGACCGGGCTTGAGGCACCCTGGGGTGGTGGTGAGGTGTCCCTACCTGTGGCAGGGGGGTTCAGAGGGCCCTGCCCACCTACCCCAGTCCAGGTCTGGGTGACTCTGTGACTCTTCTCAACCAGAATAAGAGTCTTTTATAAATGATGATCCTCTCTCTGCTGGTTAACAATTCCACCTGCATCTTTTAATGGGGTTTCTGTGTTCTAAGTTCCATCTGAACATCAGGAGAAACTCTTTCCCTGTGAGGGTGCCAGAGCCCTGGACCAGGCTGCCCAGAGAGGGGCTGGAGTCTCCTTCTCTGGAGACATTCCAGACCCATCTGGACACGTTCCTGTGGGATCTCATCGAGGTGACCCTGCTCAGGCAGGGGGTTGGACTGGGTGATCTTTGGAGGTCCCTTCCAACTCCTGATGTTCTGTGTTTCTGTGATTTCCTTCTGAGTTCTTTGCTCTCTGGTCTTGGAGAGGACCTTGGCCTTAGGCCTTGACACCCCTCTGCTTGTCTCCTGAGAAGCTCTGCATCACATGCACTTGGCCAGAATAAAGGGCACCAGTGTGGGCCAGAGTTTGAAGGAGCCTTTGATGGTTGAGTGACACGAAGTAGGAGCAACCCTGGAGTGATGGAGCAATTGCACTGGTGGGATTCCTGAACCAGCATATCCCAGGGCCCTACCTGCTGGGAATACAGAGGGGAGCCTTCATACCAAGCCCTCAGCTCTTCAGGCCATGTTTCTGCTGTGGTCCACACCCATGGACAAGGTCAGGCTTTCAAGTGTCCAGATCCTCCAGAAACTTGAAAGAAAATGTCCAATATTTTTTGACATCTGCTGAAAAACCCATTTGTAATGTCCTTTGGCCAGGGTTTTCCCAAGTTGGGAGCTTCTGCTGCCTCTTGCACGAGCTGGATTCCCTGGAGAATTAGGACCATTGTTGCTTCTGGTAAAGAAAGGAAAGAAAACCCTCTTCTGGGCTGCCCTCATGACTCAACTGGTCTCCAGGCCTCCAGAGCATGTTTCTGCAAGGTTTTCTTCTGCAATATTCATCTTACAAAGCAGAGCAGAGGCTGTAGGGTGGAATTTAATTTCTTAAACCTTTCAGATGCTTGGAAGATGCTCAGCTCTTTCCTAGGGCTGCCTGAAATGCTCTGGAGATGGGTTATGGATGGGGCTTGGGAATTAGTCCTCAATGGCTTGATGTTCAGATGGAGGCCTGTGACAAATGGTGTCCCCCAGGGGTCTGCACTGGGACTGGTGGTGTTTGATATCTTCGTCAATGACATTGACAGTGAGGTTGAGTGTCCCCTCAGTAGGTTTGCAGGTGACACCAAGCTGAGTGGTGCAGTTGATGCCCTGGAAGGACGGGATGTCATAAAGAGGGATGTGGACAGGATGGAGAAGTGGGACCATGGGAACCTCAGGAACAAGGCCAAGGGCAAGATCCTGCCCCTGGGTTGGGACAATCCTTGTCACCAGTCCAGGATGGGAGATGAAGTGATGGAGAACAGCCCAGCAGAGAAGGACTTGGGGGTGCTGGTGGGGGAGAAGCTTGACATGAGCCAGCAAGACATGGTCACAGCCAAGGGCCAACCACATCCTGGGCTGCATCCAAAGGAGTGTGGCCACCAGGTCAAGGGAGGGGGTTCTCCCCCTCTACTCCATTCTCATGAGACCCAACCCTGAATCTTGTGTCCAGTTCTGGAGTCCTCAACATAGGAAGGACGTGGTCTGGAGGAGGCCACGCTGATGATGAGAGGGTTGGGCATCTCTCCTGTGAAGACAGAGAGAGTTGGGCTGTTCAGCCTGGAGAAGAGAAGGCTCTGGGGGGGCCTTAGAGCGCCTTCCAGTCCCTGAAGGGGCTACAGGAAAGATGGGGAGGGGCTTTGGAGAAGGGCCTGGAGTGACAGGACCAGGGTTTGAAGTTGGAAGGGGGAGATTGAGATGGGATCTCAGGAAGAAATTCTTCCCTCTGAGGGGGGTGAGGCCCTAAAATCATGGTATCTCCATGGTGTGAAGCTCTGTCCTAGGAGGTGCTAGAGGCTCCATCTGACCATGTAGTGCCCAGCATGTCAAGGGAAAGGGGGATTCTGCCCCTCTGGGGAGACCCCCCTGCAGTGNAGAGGGGGGAGGCCCTGGCACAGGGTGCCCAGGCTGGTGGTAGATGTCCTATCCCTGGTAACAATCAGTATCAGGTTGGATGGGAATTTGAGTGACCTGACCTAGTGGAAGTTGACCTCTTCAGATGGCCTCTGAAGGTCCCTTCCCAGCCAAACCACTTTAGGATTCTGTTTTGTGATTCTTTGCTCTTCTAATGGCCAAAGGGACCTGGTCACCACCCTCAAGGACCATCAACCACCCCCATAGCAGCAGCAGAGAAGAAGACATCTACCCCTCTCCCCCCCCAGCTCTAACCAGTGGCTTCTCCAGGACTTCAATGTGGTGAGCAGAGGGTGGTGTGGGGTGGTGTGTGGAGATGGGCAGGAGCTCTGCATCCAGGACTTCTCCTCTGATCTCAGCATGACCATATTCTCCCCTGCCTGGGGCTTGTAACCATGTTTGGGACTTTGGAGCAGGTGCTGGGGCAAATCCCATGGACATGATGGGAGTCCCTGGGAGTGCAAGGCTGGATGGGGAAGGTGGAAGCTTGGGGTGGAGGTGGGTGGAGTGAGGGTGAGATTTGCTTTTGGGTCAGGTGGTAAGTTTTCTCCTCTACTTCTTAACTCCATCNTAACCAGTGGCTTCTCCAGGACTTCAATGTGGTGAGCAGAGGGTGGTGTGGGGTGGTGTGTGGAGATGGGCAGGAGCTCTGCATCCAGGACTTCTCCTCTGATCTCAGCATGACCATATTCTCCCCTGCCTGGGGCTTGTAACCATGTTTGGGACTTTGGAGCAGGTGCTGGGGCAAATCCCATGGACATGATGGGAGTCCCTGGGAGTGCAAGGCTGGATGGGGAAGGTGGAAGCTTGGGGTGGAGGTGGGTGGAGTGAGGGTGAGATTTGCTTTTGGGTCAGGTGGTAAGTTTTCTCCTCTACTTCTTAACTCCATCCCTCTCTGTGGAGAACTGAGTACAGGTGAAGTTTCTGGGAGCTGGTTCCTGCTCTCACCAACACCTCTGATATTTTGTCAGAGGTCTTGGGGATGAAGGGGGTGGTCTGCTCCAAGCTGCCTGTCCTGGAGTCACAGAAAGAGCTTTGCTGTCACTGAGGAAATGTGAAGGAGGAAAATCTCTGCCCACATGGGGAACACAAAGATCTGCAAATAGAAATCTAGAAGTCCTCCAGAACCCCAGATGTGGGTGAAAAATCATAGAATCTTCCAATCACTCGAGCTGGAGGAGACCTGTGAGCTCCTGGAGTCCCACCCCAGGGTGACCCTGGCCAGGCCACCTCTAGCCCATGTCCTGCAGCACCTCATCTCTTGGCCTTTCCAACCCCTCCAGGGATGGGGACTCCACCACTGCCCTGGGCAGCCTGTCCCAACCCTGAGAACCCTTTCAGGGGGGAAATTCTTCTCATGGCCAACCTCAACCTCCCCTGGGGCACTTTGGGACCATTTCCTCTGTCCTGGCGCTTGTTCCTGAGAGAAGAGACCGACCCCACCTCTCTGCACCCTCCTTGCAGGGACTTGGAGAGAGCCAGAAGGTCTCCCCTGAGGCTCCTCTTCTCCAGCCTCAACAGCCCCAGAGCTCCCTCAGCCTCCTGGCAGGACTTGTGCTCCAGACCCTTCCCCAGCTCCCTCAGCCTCCTGGCAGGACTTGTGCTCCAGACCCTTCCCCAGCTCCCTCAGCCTCCTCACAGGACTTGTGCTCCAGGCCATTCCCCAGCTCCCTCAGCTTCTCCTCACAGCACTTGTGCTCCAGACCCTTCCCCAGCTCCGTGACCTTCTCTGGACACGCTCCAGCATCTCAACGTCCTTCCTGGAGTCAGGGGCCCAAACCTGCCCCCAGCACTCCAGGTGTGGCCTCACCAGAGCTGAGGACAATGGGACAATCCCTTCCCTGCTCCTGCTGCTCACACCATTCCTGAGACAGCCCAGGATGCCCTTGGCCTTCTTGGCCACCTGGCCACACTGCTGGCTCATGGTCAGCCACTGCCACCCAACCCCCAGGTCCTTCTCCTCCAGGAGCTCTCCAGCCACTCTGCCCCAGCCTGTGGCGCTGCCGGGGGTTCTGGTGACCCCAGGGCAGGACCCACCCTTGGCCTTGTTGCCCCCCAGAAGGTTCTGATCAGTGTTTATCAATATCTGAAGGGTGTCAGACACAGGGAGATAGTCAACCTCTTCTCAGTGGCCTGTGGGGACAGGACAAAGGGCAATGGCCTCAAGTTGGACCACAGGATGTTCCACACCGATGTGAGGAAGAACTTCACAGTGAGGGTGAGGGAGCACTGGAACAGGCTGCCCAGGGGGGTTGTGGAGTCTCCTTCTCTGGAGATATTCAAGACCCATCTGGATGCCCACCTGTTTGACCTGCTCTAGGGAACCTGCTTTGGCAGGGGGTTGGACTTGATGATCTCTGGAGGTCCCTTCCAGCCCCTACAGTTCTGTTCCCTAGAGCAGGTAAAGAGACCTGCTCACTCTCCCCAACCCCTTGGAAAGAGGGTGTAGCCAAGGGATTGGTCTCTTCTCCCAAGTCACAAGCACCAGGACGAGAGACCTCAAGTTGTGCCAGGGGAGGGTCAGGGTGGAGAGGAGGGAAAATGTCTTCACCAAAAGGGCTTGACTGCACAGACTATGGGATTGACAGGGCTGGAGTAGCAGCTCCACACCTGAGCAACTACAACATTCACCTGGCAGGAGGGAGACCTGAAAACTGATTTTTTCCTTGAATTAATGTGAGAGAAAAGCTACAGGAATTTAGAGGCATAGAGACCTTCCAGTGGTAGCAGCAAGGTGACCATGAGGGATGATGGAACACTGAGACTTATTTTGGTCTTCAGAGGCAGACAAATACCTGCAGCCAAGTGTCACCCAGGCCAAGACTTCCATGAATCACAAGATTACAGGATGGTTTGGGTTGGGAGGGACTTTCAAAAGCCATCAAGTCCAACCTCCCTGCAATGAGCAGGCATATATTCAACTAGACCAGGTTGCTCAGCAGCTTTTTCTTCTCCTGAGTCTTAACAGGGATCAATATGTCCTTTCCTGAGAAGGGGGGGTTGGGCACTGGCCCCCAGGGAAGTGGTCCCAGCCCCCAGCTGGGCTGAGGTCAAGCAGCGTCTGGATGATGCGCTCAGTGCCCTGCTCTGACTGGGCTGGGCTGTGTGGAGCCACCAGCTGGACTTGGTCCTTGTGGGTCCATCCCAGCTCAGGAGATTCCATGATTCTAGGATTCCATGAAGGATGACAATGACATTGTCTCCTTCACACCTCACCCTCCTTAATCTAAGCCTCCAAACCTACTAAATTCCTTCACTTCTCACCACACTCTTGTCCTGCAAAACACATCCCACTGCTGCCTCCTGGCCCTGAAGGGGACCAGTGGGGTCAGAGACACTGAGGGAGATGATTTGGGCATGGAAGAAGGTTCTGTGCCTTGTTTTATCGTTGTACCTGGGACCAGGAGGATACAGGACTTACTCCAGGGCTTCTCCAACTCTTATCTTCTTGTTGTGTACAGGTTAAGCTACATCAAAGAGCCCTGGAGATGTTTTCCATCCATCCTTGTGGCTCTTTGGAGAATCCAGGCATGAAGTTTCTGTCCACTGCAACTCAGCCAGCTCTGGAATCTTCTCCTTTTCCACTATACACAAAAGTGACTGTGGGGAGGATGGAAATTAAGCTGAAATAAATAAATTAAATCCAGCAGGAGGGGAGCAGCATGCTGCTTGAATTAGCATGGAGGGTAATTGTAAACAACTGGGGAAATGTGCCTTAAATTAATTTTTTTTAGGACCTAATGGGGGTTTTGCTTGGACAATAGTCAAGAATGAAAAGCCTCTCGTGGCAAAACAAGGCCCTTTGCATAAATTAGTAGTTATGACATTAGTGGAGCTGGTTTTTTGGCTGGTGACCGAGAGTGCGTGTGCATATGTGCACGCTTGCATGGAGGAATTATTTAATTTTTTTTAATAATTTATTTATTATCTAGAGCTTGTTTAAAGAAGTTATAACAGGAAGGGGAGAATCTTGATGCAGGCACTTAAAAGCAGGATGCTTGGGCCATTCTGATGGAGCCCAGGAGACCATCCCTGAGCTCTCCCTTTCTAAAGCTGTGTTAAAACCAGAGGAACAGCCTCAAGCTTTGTATGGTTCCTCTTTTTTTATTCTTCACATTATGATATTTGAAAGAAAAATACCCCAAGGGGTCTAATAAAATTCCTGCTGAATTTATGGTGTGATTGTTAGAGAGCAGAAAATGTCCAGTAAAAAAAAAGCAGTTTTCAACAACAGACCAACCTACCACAGCTCTTCACAGACTCTATCTGTGGTGGATGAAATAAATAAACCAACATCTTTCAGGCATTTGGATATTGTAAATATAACTAATAATAGCAAAGCCATGATGTTATTAATGACTTTTTTCCCTCTGGGGTATCTGAAGGACTCAGGAAAACCAAAGGTCAGATGAGATCATCCCACCTAGGTCCCACCAAGAGAGGTTTGACAAGGCCTTTCCTCAGAGTGTTTCGTTTGCCCCTGCCTGGCTGTGGGCTTTTTGACCTATTGTTTGTGACAATAATGGCAAAGAAAAAGGAGAAAAAACTTGCAGTTCATCTGTGTTTAATGGAGAGCTATGACATGTTTGTAAATCCAAGGGTGGTTGGTGTCCTGGGAGTGCTTGGAGCAAGTCATCGTGGCTTGGTGTCATGCAAAATGGTTGCTTGAGGCCCTGGTGCTACCGGGACTTTGTCCTTCAGAAAAGTGAGGAACAGCTAATGTGGAGGATTTCTGAAGGACCTGTCCCCCTCTCTGTGTGAAGTGTGACTCTAAGCAACACCAAAACACTTCTGGCAAGGGTTTGTGCATGGAGATGTAAGGATTGGGGGGGTTCCCATGCCTGTCAACACTTCAGTTGGAGAAAGAGAAAAGCTTTTCAGCTGGTCTCCACTGGGGTTGTGATTGAATCATGCCAAATAAAAAGGGCAGCCCAGAAAATTTATTAATGGAAATGTGTGTAAGTGTCAGAGAGGCCTGGAACCATTCTGAATGCTTGTCTTTCTGTTTTAACCAGAGACATCTGGGGGTCTATCTGCTCACAACTCACAGAAGCTGGGTAGATATTTGGGAATTAGGCCAATGTGCATCTGGATGGTTCCTCTGTGTGCTACAGAGGTCACACTGGAAGGCATTTTCATGCTTGAACCCCGTGAAGATCCTCCTCTCCTTTGTGTGCTGGCCATGTCTTGACAAAATCAGAAGTTTGGCTGATGAAGGACCTTCAAGTTTGGCAGGAGATGGTGTTTGAACACTCAGTGCCCCAGTGATGCAATGTGGATGGCTTTATTCCCTCCAGTGAGGGTATGGATGTGTTTTCATTCCCTGGGAGTGACAAAAGCAGCAGCATTAACCTTCTTGCAGCTTTTTTGGTTGCTGTTGGCATTCTGGAGACAGAGATTGCTGCCAGGCAACTTGCTGCAGAGTGATAAAGAGGCCAGATCCAGCATCTTCTGAAAGTCATGGGAAGAAACTTCCACTGGCTTTAATGAGTTTGAATTAAACTCTGAAATGTTGTCCACCTGGATCCCATCCCCAAGCAGAATGAGAACTGGTGTGGAAGGTAAATTAACCTAATAGCACATGGGCTTTAAAATACAACTTAACCTGAAGTAAGTAAAGGGAAAGCTCCTTTTTGATAAGGGCTGTTCAGCCTGGAGAAGAGGAGGCTCTGGGGAGACCTTCTAGCGCTCTGCCAGGCCCTCAAGGGGGCATACAAGAAAGATGGGGAGAGGCTGTTCAGTAGGGCCTGTGGTGACAGGACAAGGGGTGATGGGCTTAAAATAGAGGGAGGGAGATTTAGATTGGAGATTAGGAAAAAGTTCTTTGCTGTGAGAGTGGTGGAGCACTGGAACAGGTTGCCCAGGGAGGTGGTGGATGCCCCTGGATCCCTGGAGACG
Source organism: Heliornis fulica (assembly GCA_013399135.1). Classification (NCBI taxonomy): domain Eukaryota; kingdom Metazoa; phylum Chordata; class Aves; order Gruiformes; family Heliornithidae; genus Heliornis; species Heliornis fulica. Next base: position 8,913 of record VXBZ01003219.1, read on the forward strand.
TTCAAGGCCAGGTTGGATGAGGCCCTGAGCAAGCTGATGTAGTTGGGGGTGTCCCTGCTTCTTGCAGGGGGGTTGGACTAGATGACCTCTGGGAGTCACTTCCAACTCTAATCATTCTATGATAACTGTGTAATTCCACCTTCTTACATGACTGAGCAGCCAAGAGTGGGAGAAACAGAGTAGCTGGAACCTTCAGAAACTCCAGCTGCTGGAGTCTGACACTTCTAGACTGTTCAGGTGTTTAATTGATGACTGAGTGTGATCTTAGGGCATGATGAAGCCCATGGGTCTTTTCAAATGGCCCCTTAAAGGCCATTTCAGAGACATTGGCAAGTAAGATACTGTATGTTTGGGGCATCTACCGTGAACTTCTGCTTAATAAGAAAGCAGAGGTCCATCCCTTGTCAAGCTCTAAGATCCAAGATGTTAAAAGCATCTCTGATGAAAAGGTCTTGGGGTTAATTGTGACTGAAAGCTGCACATGAGCCACCAATATGACCACCAATGGGAGGGCTGGAGCAGCTCTGTTCTGGAGCCAGACTGGGAGAGCTGGGCTGGCTCAGCCTGGAGAAGAGATGGCTGTGGGGAGACCTTACAGGGCACCTTACAGTCCTTAACAGAGTTTATGAGAAAAGTGAGAACAGACTTTTTATTAAGGCCCATTGTGACAGGACAAGGGGTGATAAAGGGTTTAAAATAGAGGGAGGGAGATTTAGATTGGAGATTAGGAAAAAGTTCTTTGCTGGGAGAGTGGTGGAGCACTGGAACAGGTTGCCCAGGGAGGTGGTGGATGCCCCTGGATCCCTGGAGACGTTCAAGGCCAGGTTGGATGAGGCCCTGAGCAACCTGATCTAGTTGAAGATATCCCTGTCCATGGCAAGGAGGTTGGATTAGATGACCTTGAAAGGTCCTTTCCTACTCAAACCATCCTAGGATTCTAAGATTTCCTTTGCACATGTATTTCCACCCTTTTACTCTGTGTTCCCTGATTTTGGAGGACACATTTCTTGGTAAGGATCTGAGAAACGGAAAATGAGCTCGGCAAAACACAGGCAAAAATGGCAAAACACGTTCTTAGAGGTCCAGGTCCAAAGAAGGGGAACCAGTGCTGACTCTGCATGAACTTCCAGCTCAGGAGATTTTGGGATTCCAGGATTCTAGGATCTGAACTGATGCCAAGGACTGTTAGAGGCTTCTCTCCCTCTCACCCTGCCTCCCAAGTGCTGTCCCTCAGTGGTCATTAATCAGCCTGTTTTTTCTGCTCCAGCAGCTCCTGGTCTCCAGCTGGAGCCATCAGCTCCACTTGAGGCTCATGCTGGGCCTCTGATATCCTGGCTCTCCAAGGGATGCCACTGAAACCCTTTCAGTGGGACAATTTATCTTGCTCCAGCTCCCTTTTGACAGGAACCAACCCCTTGAAATCTTTAAAACTTGGCTGTTCAGCAGCAAGGCTTGAAGTGATTTGTCAATTGGGCTCTCCAGAGCCATCATCTTACCTGCTGAGATAAGGAGTAGTATTTTACTACCACCTACCGTCTCATCAAATCAAATCATCATCAAATTTTCATTTGCTAATTGATTTGAGAGCATAGAGACATGGTTACCAAAGCCTGTGGAAGAGTGGGGTGGGTTTTTTGGGGACAACTGTATTTTAGGGTGTGAGTTATACCCATTCCTTCATCTGGACATCTGCACTCATATTTTATCCCTTCTTCTACCTTCTATATGCAGAAGGAGACCAGCTGAATTTCTATTTATTATTAATACAACATAATGGCTGAATTCTGCACTGGTGAGGCCTCACCTCGAGTATTGTGTTCATTTTTGGGCCCCTCACTTCAAGAAGGATGTTGAGGTGCTGGAGCGTGTCCAGAGAAGGGCAACGAGGATGGTGAAGGGTCTGGAGAACAGGCCCTGAGAGGAGGCTGAGGGAGCTGGGGAAGGGTCTGGAGAACAGGCCCTACGAGGAGGCTGAGGGAGCTGGGG
>VXBZ01003219.1:26119-46120 GCA_013399135.1 Heliornis fulica
AGTTGTGCCTGGGATTACCCCGACCCAGCTGCAGGACCTTGCACTTGCCCTGGTTGAACCTCATGAAGTTGACACGGGCCCACCTCTCCAGCCTGTCCAGGTCCCTCTGGCTGGCATCCCTCCAGGTGCACCAACGTGCACTAACAGTGCAGTTTGCTTTAGCTGAAACACCAGTGTGACTCAGGGTGTCATTAAAATACTGCAAGAACCTCAAACCCCAGAATTTTGGCACACCACCACATGCCTTGCACAATATATTGTTATTTTTAGAATAATGGCATAAGAGATGATGATGTATCACGTTATACAATATTATTTTAAGGATATATAGACCTCATTAGGTTTACAACTGGCAGGAGTGGTCTCCAAACAAGATGGGGCTGTTGTAAGACAACAACCTGAAGTGACATACAGTCTGGGCAGGAAAAAGGGAGTTAAGACAGGGGGTGACTGGAGCACAGAATGGTGCCCTGAGCTTTTGTGAGGGTGCAGCAGTAAAATCTTGTTAGAAGTCCCAGGTCTCCCAGGGCTCTCTCATTACACTGAATTCTAGAACAGGTTTTGTGCTTGGTTTATATTATTACATCCACAAGTGGCTGAGCTGTCAATGGTCTGGGGTCGTTTAACCCTGCCAATTCCTTCTTAATCCCAGGACCAAGGACCAGCAGAACATGGTGGTTTCAGCATAGAGGTGCTCACCAGGCCAAGCCAGGGTCCTCTCTGCCTCTCCTGTCTGTTGCCCCAACAGTGCCCATCTAAAAGGTGTTGAAAGTTACGTGAGTTCAAACCCAGAACTTTTAAACCATCTTTTTAAACTATCTTTCAAGTCCAAGTTTGAGCCCTTTGCTTTAGAAAAGACCCTGAGGTGCTGGAGCATGTCCAGAAAAGGGTGACAAGGCTGGTGAGGGGTCTGGAGGGTAAATATGATAAGGAGTGGCTGAGGGAACTGGGGTTGTTTAGTCTGGAGAAGAGGAGGCTGAAGGGAGACATAATTTCTCTCTGTAACTACCTGAAAGGAGAATGCAGAGGCAATGAGTGACCTTTTCCCTTAGTGATGGCTGATAGAACAAGAGGAAATGGCATCAAGCTTCTCCAGGGGAGGTTTAGATTGGATGTTAGGAAAAACTTCTTCCCAGAGAGGATTGTCAGGCATTGAACTGGCTGCCCAGGGAGGTTGTGGAGTCTCCATCCCTGGAGGGATTGAAAGGATGGGTAAATGTGGTGCTGAGGGACATGGTTTAGTGCTTGGCACCTGGACACCTGTGGTAGAGCAGTTCTCCCTCATCACATTCTTGCTAAGTCTGGGGGCTGAGACAACCCAAAGCTGTTTGGGTTGGCAGCAATACATGCAAATTCTCAGGGAGCTAATTAATTCTTGAGGCCACTTCTCAAGCATTCTGGGAACACATATCTTAAGTAGGATCTTGCTCTGATCAACTAGACATCAATTCCAGCTATTCAGGAGGCAGAGCAGCATGGGGAATGTTTTTCTGCTGCTGTTTATCTCACCATGATGAGGTGTGGCAGGAGAGGAAGGCAAAGTGCCTCTTATCAGCCTTAGCAGCAGCTGAACTGCTGTTATTTAGATGTATGGCCTGTGATATCAGTAGTTAGATGCTTCATTTATTTGTGGAGCAACAGCAGCACCCCTGGACTGAGCTGCAGCAGCTGTTGTGGTCTGTTAGGTGGGTTTGGTCCATGGGCTGAGATCTGGTCCCCATGCAGAGGAGGGAGCTGAGACTGGAGCAGGTGATGGGCTCTTCACAGCTGGTGGGGAAGAAGACTCTTGCAGAGGACATCCAGAGGACATGTGGAAGCTGAGTGGATGGGGTTCTTCTCCTTTCTAAGGCTATTCTTTAACATTTCTCATATTACTGAAGAAACTATGTAAAGTTTGTCTACAAATAGCAAGTTTCATCATTTAAAAATCATCATTTTGAATCATTGATTGCCAAAAATTTTAAAAAAAATCTTTTAAATCAGCCTTATCTGATACTTATCAGGTTTCCCAGATGATCTAAATCAGGTCCAGAGACCTGGGAGAGGAGGCAATGACGTGTCACACGCTCCTCTGTCCTGGCTTCAAACCTCTGTGTGTAGGGGATCTATGGAACAGTCCTGTGCTCAGCAATTAGATCTGGGCTGATTTCACAGGTCACCTGGTTTTGAAGCATAAATAGGACACTTTTTTCTCAGTTTTATGACATTTATTGTTGTCTATAACACACAGGACCAGTTGTGAGTACTGTCAGGAGGGTTTCAGTTACCGGAGTCAACCCATCAAATTATTGTCAAGTTAATTTCTCTGCTTGGCTCTTAAGAATTTTTGTTTGATCACTCAGTTTTGATGCCTCCAGATAAGTCCACTTCAGGTCTGAACTGATTTAAGAGCTGTGAAGAGTTGCCTGTACAAATATTCTCCTCTCAGTCAAGACATCTTTATGGGCAATGCAGAGGGAACGTTGTCTCTCATGGGGGCAGGCATTTAAAACAAGTCATGTGCAACACACCATAGCAAAACCTGTCTTTTTTTTTTCCCAGAGACTATAAAAGGAGTCACAAAATAGTGCAGATGCAGAGATTTGCCCTTATAGAGGTCTAAGTGTGGACAGGAATATTTGGTTTGATGGAAGAGTTACTCTCTCCCCACCAATCACTGCTGAAGTTGTACAGACTAAAAGGCCAACTGCAAACAGCAGATGAATAGTGATACACTAAATAGTTGGAAGCTTGTAGGAGAATATATTTTACACCTTTCTTCTACTATGACCTGTGCCAAGCTTTGAGAGCCCTGTACCACAGAAAAATCAGGCAGTATTGAGCAGTTGCATCAACAAACCTGTCTCCTCTACAGTTTGTGCCCCAACTCCTGTTTGTATGAGTCAAAATATTTTGGATTTTACTGTCTGCAAAGTAATTTTTCCTTCCTTGCCTTCAAAGGAGACTTCATCTGCACACAGGGTTGAGCAAGGCATAACAATCTGCTCTCACAACCTTGGTACAGACCTGGTGATGCAGCAGCAATTGTCCCATTTCGAGTCCTGCTCATAAATTTAGCCAAATAACAGCCTTGGGATGTCTTTATAATCATAGAATCACAGAATTGTCTTGGCTGGAAGGCCCCCTTGAGATCATCAAGCCCAACCATCACACTAACCTGCCAACCACTACTAAACCATGTCCCTCAACTCCACATCTAACCATCTTTTAAATCCCTCTAGGGATGGAGGCTCCACCACCTCCCTGGGCAGCCTCTTCCAATCTCTGACAACCCTCTCTGGGGAGAGGTTTTTTCCTAATATTCAATTTAAACCTCCCCTGGTGTAACTTGATGCCATTTCCTCTTGTTCTATCAACCATCAATAAAAAAAGTTCAGGCCCTGTCTCTCCACAACCTCCTTTCAGGTAGTTGTAGAGAGAAATTATGTCTCCTCTCAGCCTCCTCTTCTCCAGACTAAACAACCCTAGTTCCCTGGAGAGCTTCACCTTCCAGGTATTTCATAACTTCATTGAGCTAAATCATCATTTGAATGTGTCTGTCCTGTTGAGTAGATGGTGAGACATCTGGTTTTTGATGGTTCTTCATGTTGGACCAGCAGTTTTAGGTGGTCAGGCAGCAATAATCAGCAAGGCCCCAGACCATTCCAGCCATTTAGCATATGTGAATTTATTGCCACATGAAATAAAACCAAATAGTGAAATAATATATGTCACACAGGGAAAGAGCAGCTCCTTGCTCGTGACCTTACTGGCCCAACTCCAGCTGCAAGACAAGGGGGACTATTGTAACTGACTCAAAGCTTATTCAGTCTCCAGTTCCCACCTTGCTTGTTCTCAGCTTCTCTTTTTATTGCTTTTTTTTGCTTCCAGATCATAATATTAACATCCAGTTGACTCTGTTTAAATGTCCTCACTGGCAGAGGATCCAAGAGAAAATGGGGTTTGTTCACTTTTTTTTTCTGGAGACTTTCTGGACAGGCAATACCTGTTTCTTGGGCATTGTGGTGTCACTTGTGGCTTTGTTTTAGGGTGTAAAGTCATTGCACCCATCTCCCTACTCCTTGTTTCACACTTGTTTCCTTACAGTATCACCTCTGCCATAATTAGGGGTCTGATTATGTTTGCATCTCTTTGTAGGGTTATGTGGGAGCCAAGAATGAGGGAGACCAGGCAGAATAGGTCTTGGCCTTCGATGCAAAGCACAAGGTGACACAACTTTGGCTATAGCCAGGCTCAAAGAAATTACAAGTTATATTCAATAAGATGAGGGTTGATAGCTTTAAACTGGAAGAGGGGAGAATTAGGTTGGATATTAGGAAAAAAATTCTTTGGTATGAGGGTGGTAGATCACTGGAACAGGTTGCCCAGAGAGGTGGTGGAGGCCCCATCCATGGAGACATTCAAGCTCAGGGTGGATGGGGCTCTGAGCAACCTGCTCTAGTGAAGATGTCCCTGCTCACTGCAGGGGGGGACTAGATGGCATTTCAAAGTCCCTTCTAACCCAATGTGTCCTATGATTCAGTGATTCTATTAGCAATGTAAATATGAATGAAAGTGGAAATTGAAATACCAAGGAGCAGAGTCTGGTTTGTCTGTTCCTATTAGCAAAGGCAACATGTCAAGGAGGTTTTCCTGAAATTTCTGGAGATCTGGCTGCACCCAGGGACCTCTGGCTTTATCAAAAGTGCTGCTCCATCCTCATTGTGAAGTGACTTTCCATGCAGATTCCCCATTAGCCTTGGCATGTGATGGGAAAGGACCTGCTATTGGTATCCCCTGGAGCACCAGGACACAGTTCTCCCTCAAAATTACGTCCTTGCTACACAGTCACCCACAAATTGGACTTGATGATCCTTATGGGTCCCTTCCAACTCAGTATATTCTATTATTCTATGATTCTGCAGGATAAAAACAACCTGAGCAGGCAGCTTTCGGATGACTTCAAGGAAAAATGGAGTTTGCAAGTTAATACCTTGACAAAAGGACAATGGATATTAAGCATAAATATGTGCCTTTCAGGAGTGTAATTCCAGAGATCTTCACCTCCTCACACTAGTACTTGTGATCTGAAAGGAGGTTGTAGAGAGGTGGGTGATGGTCTCTTCAGCTAAGTGACAGGTCATAGGATGAGGGGAAATGGACTCAATCTGCACCAGAGCAGGTTCGGATTAGATGTTAGGAAATAGTTCTACACTGAAAGGTTTGTCTGGGTGTGGGACAGGCTGCCCAGGGAGGTGGTGGAGTCCCCACTCCTGGGTGTATTTAACAGATGAGGTCCTCAGGGATATGGTTTAGGAGAGGACAGGGACACTTGGACTTGATGATCTCGAAGGTATTTTCCAACCTGTCATTCTGTGACTGTGATTTCTCATTTTAACTGCTGTATTTTTGTGTGTACACACACTCATGTTTATACATTCATGCACAGACACAAGAAGAGGCTAATGGATGATATAACCTTCCTGAAAGCAGAGGACCTGCTTTGGATCTCATTTATATTGCTGTAAATCAGGAATAATTTGCTTGAAATCAGTAGCACTGCACCACTCCAAGAGAAACCAAAACCAGGGCTCCTTGCCTGCCTTTGCATGGAGGGTTTCTTCAGCCAACCTCCTTCAATGCTCTCTTGTCCACTTCCCATTTCAATTTATCCCCCAAATCCTCATTTCCTTATCCTCCTTTCCCTTTGGGCAGCCTGGAATTCCCATGGGCAGGGTCTGCTACGAGCTCTGCAGCAAGAGCTGGAGGATTAACCCACTCTGGGTTGGATACAGGACAAAGAGTCCATACAACTCCAGGAGAGCCTGAGACAAGAGATAGAGGATTGAAAGCATTCCCCAGGACCCTTTGACACCAGGAGGGTCTTCTCTGTTGAAGAGACCTTCCCTGTGGCTTCTAGCACACATAATTCTTGACAAATGAGGCCCCAGGGCATTGGCTGCAGACTAAGGGCTGTTTTGATTGTAACAGTCTTTGATTCAGAGGAGCCAGAAATTATTTATTTTTGTTCCTTTTTCCTCCTCCCCTTCATTCCACGTTGGGATTGAGAAACTCTGTTTGCAAGGCACTGGGGCTCCAGCTGCCTTGTTACTTGTGTCACTGACAACCTTGGGTGAATGGCAAGGTCCTGGTGGAGCAGGTCAGCAAGCACTTGGACTGCAAATGCTCCAAAACTTGTCCTTTTTCCCTGTAATTTGTGCAGGCAGGTAGGAAAGGGTGGCTTGTTGAGCTGGTCCCTTTGTAAGATATCTCCTTGCCAGGAGTGATTCCCTGGGATAGAAGAGGAGCTGGATATGGTCCCACTCTTCACAGAAACACAGAATCACGGAGCATTAGGGGTTGGAAGGGACCTCAAAAGATCATCTAGTCCAAACCCCCTGCCAGAGCAGGGTCACCCAGATTAAATCACACAGGAATCTGTCCATATTGGTCTTGAATGTCTCCAGAGAAGGTGACTCCATCACCTCTCTGCCTGCTGGATGGGGAGTCACAGAATCCCAGAACATCAGGGGCTGGAAGGGACCTCCAGAGATCATCTAGTCCAAACCCCCTGACAGAGCAGGGTCACCTCGATTAGATCCCACAGGAACGTGTCCAGATGAGTCTGGAATGTCTCCAGAGAAGGAGACTCCAGCACCTCTCTGGGCAGCCTGTCCCAGGGCTCTGGCACTCTCACAGGGAAATATTTTCTCCTGACATTCCCATGGAACCTCCTCTGCTCCAGCTTCACCCATTGACCCTTGTCCTATCACTGAGAAGAGCTCCATCCTCCTGACACTTTCCCTTCACATATTTATAAATATTAATGAGGTCTCTTCTTGCCATAAGTAGGTGGAAAATGAGCAAAACTCTTCCTCAGACTCCAAAGCATTTTCAACCAAATCAGGCAGGGGAGGTTCTCAGATGCTTTCTTGGCTGGAGGCCCTGTCAGCAGCTCTTGTGTCATGCTCATTTAAGTCATGATGCTGCGGCCTCTACCTTGCTGGATGACTCCTGGGCTTGCTCCAGGCTGGCTGGGTAATGGGATCCCTGCATCAAGTTGTGTGTAATTAACTCCAATTTAAATTTAGCAACTACTGAAGACAGGACAGGCTGTAGGAGCTTTTCAGCGTGGCTGCTCGTTGTTTTATTACTCTGAAAATTTTTCAGGTAGATCAGAATGTTATAGAAAGCACTTTATATCAGTGGTTAGAAACCACTGCCCAATTAAGCCATTAAATCATCTGATTACCTCAGACCAGACCTCTTAAGACAGGAATCTTTGCCCTTGGTCTGTGCTATTGATATCCACAGAAATATTTCTTGTCCTGCTCAGATACACAGGTGAACATATGGTACAGATAGGTGAGTCTGTTGCTTCTCAGGTGCAAGACATACACATCTGCTCTGGACAAGTCACTTGACATCTCCTGCTTAGCTGTAGTCATGGTTTATGTGTGTGACCATCACCTGAGCAGCTGCTTATGGCTGATGATCCCTCAAGCTGCTTCTGAGCTGTCTTCTCTGCTACCTCCAGTTCTGTGCTTTGAGTTGAAGGTTAATCCAATAACTGCTTTGGCTCTGTTTGGGCTCAGTGAAACTCCAGTTTGTGATTTTGGCTTTCATCACAGTTTACAGCTGAAGACAGACCTTTGGGGTCCCACAGAGGGGATTTCAGGCAGGCTTGACAGCTGTGGTGTTTGTTGGTGCAGGAGTTGGCTCCTGTAGCAAAACTGTTTGCCCAGAAAACTCCATCAAAAACGACCTTCCTGCTCCCATGAATCATTGCATCATATTCATCCATCTTTCAGTGAAGACATGGTTACATGCAATTGGCCTGAGGTCCTCCAGGAAACCTCTGGTAGTTCTGGGATCTGAGATAGCACCCTGGACTGTCCCTGCCTCCAATCCAAAAGACTTGTACAAAGTGAGAGATGGGGAGGAATCTTCCATCCAGCCCAGTGTAAACCAGTGTCCTTCCCAGGTGAGAATCACTGTCCAAGGGCCACAGCCCAGTCTCTCTTCCCATGGAGATGACATTTTTCATACCTGGGTCTTTGCAGAGTTATTGATGAAGTTCCTTTGAAGCAACCTTACTGCAGAGGTATCTAAATGCTCATTTTCTGTGCTGGGATGTAAGTGTCTAGGAACAAACTTTCAGGGTGGTGAGCAAGGGAAGAACTACTGGGTTTACACCAGAAGAATCAGAGGGAAGTGCTGGAGTGGACCAGTTACATTGAGGAAAAGGTGGCTCTGTCTCCTGGACAGTCTGGGGTGGTGATCTCCAGATTTGACCCATCATGTAATGATTTTTTTACCAGTCACTGGTTCAGATTTGGCCCTGGAAAGTGCTGTGGTTTGGGGAGGGTTGTGGGGAATGTGTGAGGAAATCTGTTTAATAATCTGTTGGTGTTTCCATGAATGCCCCTCGTGATCCCTCTTCTTCATTCAGTGAAGAGGAACAGGCTCTTTAAAGAGTTGTCCACTTGATCAAACTTGGGCCTTAGTTTAGGTAAGAAGAGTTTCACTGGGGACTTTGTCATCAGAGCACAACCTGCTCAGGTAAAACATCAACCTTTTACTTGAGGAACCACATCCTCTCTCTAGGCTCATCCAGGCTCTCCTGCTTGGTGTTCTCCTTTTTGCAAAGTCCAGAGAACATCATTTCTCCATGTTACCCACCTCCACCAGGGCTTTACTCTCCTCCAGGGCTTCAGGGACACTGCCACCTTTGTGACTTGGTGTCCTTGGCTAGATGGAGCTCTAGAAACTTTCTGGATGTAAACCCGGGATCCAGATCACTCAAAAGGTTGGAAGGAAGAAGGATGGGAGAGTTTGGGGATAACACAGCTTGTTTGCACAAGCCTGATTTCCTGGATTGATTTTTGCCTCTGAAATAAAAACCAAACACATGAGAAAAAAGTTGTTCCTGCTTGCTAATAAATCACTTTTTAGTGACTGCAGCATAACGAGGGTGACCAGTGCTGGTTTTGAATGTTGGCCCATGTTTTTGGAACATCAGAACCAAAGCTCTGGGCCTCTGTCTTGACTAACCCTCAGAGCAGGCAGTGACAAACATTTCATCTCAACACTGGGACAAGTGTCTGAGTGGATATTGCCCATTCTACACAAACATGGAATATTTTCTATCAAAACATACTTTGATGAAACCCTGTTTTCACCAAATCTCCTTTCCAAATTGCCTCTGGGAAGTAAAATGATACATTTTTTTTTTGGTCAATCTGCACTGATGCTTCTTGGACCTGTCATTTCCATGGCTCGTCCCTTGTTCTTTTGGATGGGGCCTGACTAGATGATGTCATCCATGATGCACTGTGGTCTCTTCTCTGGCTGAGATACCATAATTCATGGCTGGGATGACAATGATGGCAAGTCAAGCCAACTCAACCTGAAGTCCCTCATCCCTGAGGGAGAAGACAGCCCCCAGGATTTGTGAAGCACAAGGCTTGTCCTTCACACCAAGAAATCAGGATGATCCAGATAATTATGGTTTTTTCTCCTCAAACAATGCCACTCAGATGTCTCAGCAGAGGTTTTTGACCTCTCTAGGAATGGAAAACTCAAACATTTCAACTCTTCCTCCTGCTGAGACAGGAACAAACACCACAAGAACTGAATTTGGCCATTCTGATTTCCATGGCTGTCACTCAACTCAGCTCAGAGGGATGGGTCTAGGAGGCACCTGAGGATTTGGAGAGGGAATCCTGAGAAGGCAGCTTCAGATCTGCCTCCTTCAGGGTCTGTGCTGAGATAACACACATTGAAACCTCTTGGCAACTCATCACCATGTCACCCTCATCCTCAGCATTAAGAGACTGAGGAGAATCTGATGATCCACAGTGTTACAACCTCCCACACCTCCCATCACCTTTACACTCAAAACATCTCCTTGGTGTGTGCTTGTTTCCACTTAATGAAGTGGACTTAATTCCATCACATTGTGAATGTGCCTAATTCTGAGATTCCTTCAAATCCCATCAGTATTTAGGCTGCATGACATTGTCTTGAATGACAGTGACCTTTAATGGTAAATTAACAAGGTTACAAAGGAAAACAAAACCCCACCTGAATTTTGGTAACTGAAAAAAAGAAGATTATATTTATTTAGCTGTCAGAACAGTGGGTTTTTTTGGCCACTCCTCACCTCACTGGATCTCAGAACTCATAGATGAAAAAATATCATGGATTCATTTCTCTTTCCACTGAGAACATGGCTGGTTTTCAGGAATGATCTATCTGCCCAGTTTTGCATTTTGAGTTAATTTGGGACTGTGACAGCTACTTAAAAATCATCCATTTGGAAAAAATTACTTGCTGTCAGATGAATAAAAATCAGATTATCTCTGTTTTTGTATACATTCAGGATGACAGGGACTCTTATAAGCTTTAAATGTTTTTTTTTTTTCTGGTTCTGATCCAGCTTTTGGGTGATTTTTTCTTGTATATCATTGGTAGATACAAGCAGAAAAGCAGAAGTGTTTTACTGATGGTCTAGAGTTGGTTGCCTGGCATTTACATGAGTGACAGTGGGGTGGTCACTGCAGGGGGACTGGGGTTGCCATCATGGCTTGTCTGCAGGGTCACTGCTAGCTCAGCCCAGCTCTACAGGTGTCTCTTGGCCATATGAGGGGTTTTTTATGGTATGGAGCTGTGGAGGTGTCCACTCATAGTACAGGGTCTGAGCTCTTCTTAGAGCTCTTCTTAGCTATGATGCTGAGAGGAGATCTACTGGTAGAAAAGCAGTATGAGCTGCCTTGGCACCCTGGCTTGTATGAAGTGATCTGTGCTCAACTGTGGACCATGTTTTGCCTTTTTTATCTCACAGAACATCTTCCCCAGTGTAGTGAGAGCTGAAGCTGGTACCATCAGGGGAAGATGCAGGGCTTGAGGACATGGTCTAAGGGTAGACTTGGTGGAGGTAGGTTGATGGTTGGACTGGATGATCTTAAGGGTCTTTTCCAACCTTAACAATTCTATGATTCTATGATACTCAGACATGACTCCATGGGTCCTCTGAGGCAGAGCACACCCTGGTCTGCTAATGAAAACACATATATCACAGTTCTAGTGTCTTTGTGAAATTTCTCTTCTTTTTCTTTCCCAATATGCTGGTTTCACAGAATCAGAGAATGTCAGGAGTTGGAAAGGATCTTGAAAAATAATCTAGAACAACCTCCCTGCCAGAGAATGTGTCCAGGTGGGTTTGAATGTCTCCAGAGAAGGAGACTCCAGCACCTCTCTGGGCAGCCTGGTCCAGGGCTCTGGCACCCTCACAGGGAAAGAGTTTCTCCTGATGTTCCCATGGAACCTCCTGTGCTCCAGCTTGGAGCCACAGCCCCTTGTCCTGTCCCTGGCCATCCCTGACAAGAGCCTGGCTCCATCCTCCTGACACTCACCCTTGACATTTATAAACATTAACGAGGTCCTCATAAAACCTAAAGAGGTTTCCTCTTTGTTACATGAACCTTTCTTCTTTGCTGGTTGCCTTCGTGCTTTGGCTGTTCTTTAGATCCCCCCTGCAGCCTGTTTTCATCTGATCCTTTATCTTCTTTCTGTTCACATTTCTTGGCTGCCAATGTGGACACTATAGGATAGTCCTTTGGCTTGAATGAATAGTCTATGTATGTCATTTAAATATTCTGCTTATGTATTTATTTGCCATTTTTTATTTCTTTTTAATTTAGGGCTCTTCAAATCTCCAGTGACAGTAGGTTTGGCCATATTTCAACCTCCACACTTGGGCTGAAAGAAACCTTTTTGTTACTATTATTTTTTTATTGTTAACTTATTTCCAATTTTTTTTTCCTTTGTGGCTCTCTGAGGATGAGAATCATCTTGGATTCCTCTTCTCCTCTTGCTCAGACTTTGCTCCTTTCTATCAGTGGCTTTGAGTGTTCCAAATCTGGAGGACCAGCCATGAACCTGATGTGCTCTGAGTCCCAGTTATATTCCCAATTAGATATATATATTCCCAGTTAGATATCCCCATGGAATACTATGAAGACTGGAGGGTACACATGGCTCAAAGCTGGGTGGAACATCACTGTGTGATCACCTCTGGCTTTGAGCAGGACAGGTAAGCAGGAATCATCAACTTGGGGGTGATAACTTGAATGCTACTGCATACAAAATATCTGCATCAAAATGTGGCTGCTCTCTATCATCTTTGGACTGGAGCTTAGCCAATGGCATTCTGGTCTTCAAAAAGTCACTGGGACAGGCTGCCCAGGGGAGTTATGGAGTCTCTGGAGATATTCAAGACCCATCTGGACACCAACCTCTGTCACCTGCTCTAGGGAACCTGTTTTAGCAGGGGGGTTGGACTCAATGATCTCTGGAGGTCCCTTCCAACCCCTACAATTCTGTGATTCTTTCATTCTGTGGCCTGTGGAGAGGACACCTCTGATCATGACTAGAGTAATGCTTGTGGGACCATGCCTGATATTCAAACATTACCTCTTGACACCAAGTGGGAGCTACATCTCTCACCTTCTGGTTTTGAGCTGTTTAGATCTTTGTCAATGCAACAAATAAAAGCAGTGGAATCTCCATTCCTGGAGGTATTTAAAGATGGTTAGATGTTCTGCTGAGGGCCCTGGTCAGTAGGGCCTGTTGTGACAGGACAAGGGGCGATGGTTTCAAAATGGAGGGAGATTTAGATTGGAGATTAGGAAAAAGTTCTTTGCTGTGAGAGAGGTGGAGCACTGGAACAGGTTGCCCAGGGAGGGGGTGGATGCCCCTGGATCCCTGGAGACGTTCAAGGCCAGGTTGGATGAGGCCCTGAGCAAGCTGATCTAGTTGGGGGTGTCCCTGCTTCTTGCAGGGGGTTGGACTAGATGACCTCTGGGGGTCCCTTCCAACTCTAATCATTCTATGATTCCGTGATTCTATGGTTTAGTGGTGGCTGGCATGGTCTTAATGATCTAAAGGGTCCCTTCCAACCAAGACACTTCTATGATTCTGTGATTCTAAATGTATATTCTCATTCTACATCTGCTGTGGGAAGGACAGTCCAGATGTACCTGCTGTACCTCTTATCTGTTAGGGCAGCAGATTCCTCAGGTACCTTGATGTCTATGGGCTTCTTTGGACAATTTGGGAACCACTTTTGCAGGACTCAGGGTCTGAGAAGTTGTCATGGATCTATTGGCATCTTTTCAGGTCCTGCTGAGCCATCATTCTTGGTCCCCTGACATGTGAAGCAGTCTAGAAAGCAGAAATGCCAGATGAAGTGACGTGTGATTAGATACAGCACTACAAAACCATGAAATTCAGGGGAGTTTTGGAGTTCATATGCATAACCACACTCTAGAGTGAGGAGTCTCACCAGGAACATCCATGGTAGGGAAAAAAGACACGTGAACATCTTGATACCAGTAAAGTGTCAGCAATTTGGGATGAAACCATGGAAAAAACAGTGGAGAAATTGCTGAAAGGACTCCCTCAACCCTTATAAAAATGAAAATAAAAACCCCTTTTCAGTTTATTAAACAACACTGTGGATATTTTCTTGCTTTATTTTTTGTTGCCACATGAAATCTATTGAGAGGAAAATATATGTGAAGAAATTTTGGTAATCAGTATCAAGTAGCAGATGACATTTCAATTTCTGATCTCACTTTCATGAGCATGCAACTAATAAAAATAGCCCAGATACCTGACATGGGACATGCCAGCACATGCAAATTTGTTCTCAAGTGATAACTGGAAACACTTCTGCTTGTCTGAGACACATGGATCATTTAAGTTGCACATAAATCTTAAGGAAGATACTGGCTGTACCTGGGTTATATGAGAAGCCTCTGGTCCAACATTGATGGAATACTTTAAGGAACCAGACCTCATTCTCAATTGCATAATTTTATAAGATATTTTATTCTGGAAATAGGAAAATTTTCCATGGTTAGGTAACCTTTCTCCCTGTTCCAACATGGGCTGGATCCTGAAAGCAGAGTCATTAAGATTTGGGTTGAAATCTGAAATAGCCCAAGAAATCCAGCTTTTATCTCCTGCTCCTACCATAGAATCCCAGGATCCTGGAATTCCAGAATCTCCTGAGCTGTAAGGGACCCACAAGGATCATCAAGTCCAACTCCTGACTCCACTAATGGCCAGCCAAGTCAGTGTGTGGGTCTGAGGGCATCATCCAGATGCTTCTCAACCTCAGCCCAGCTGGGTGTTGGGACCACATCCCTGGGGAGCCTGTTCCAGTAAGTTGGTCTTTGGGCAAGAGAGATAACAAATTAAACATTGTAAGGTTTTTTTTCAGCATCACTTCTCTGCTGAGGACTGTGTTTGATCCTTTGCTCATGACAGAATCCATCAGACACCCCAGGACTTGGACCATGAAGGGACCAGATGGGTTATTCCCACTTAGGTGGCTCAGAATTATTTTGGAAATTGGGACCAACACCCAAAACTCTTCTCAGGCAAATCCTGTAGCCAGGAGGTTTATGCTCACACTCTGCTACTGTGGGGGTCTTTGTTGGCATGAAGGCCAACTGCACCCTGGGCTGCATCAAGAGGAGCGTGGCCAGCAGGGCGAGCGAGGGGATTCTCCCCCTCTACTCTGCCCTGTGAGACCTCACCTGGAGTACTGTGTCCAGTGCTGGAACCCCCAACATGAGAAGGACATGGACCAGNTGTGGGAGTGGTGGAGCACTGGAACAGGTTTCCCAGGGAGGTGGTGGATGCCCCTGGATCCCTGGAGACGTTCAAGGCCAGGTTGGATGAGGCCCTGAGCAACCTGATCTAGTTGGGGGTGTCCCTGCTTCTTGCAGTGGGGTTGGACTGGATGACCTCTGGGAGTCACTTCTAACCCTAATCATTCTATGATTCTATGATTTTATGATGATGCTATTTCAGGACATGGGGGCAGAAACTTCTCCTAATTTGCTTCTCCAGGACCTCTTTCAAAGTGGGCCGGACAGATGTTAAAATTAAGATTATTTAGACCTTAACTCTGGGCAGCTTTAGTTGGGGGTTTGTTTGTGTGTGACAGATTTTACTTGGATGTGTGTTGCCTAGCCCAGGGTCTCCTGGGTGCCCTTGTTGCTATAATAGTAGTGCTAATAATATTTGCATGTCTGAAAATGCAACAGAGACATTTAGGGGGGATGCCTTGTGCATTCCTACACCATGTCACAGAAATGCTTTCAGCTATTCAAGCAGAAACATAAGCCTCACTATTATGGACTGTGAGGCATGCAGTGACTATTTTTTTTTTTTTTCTTAGCTATGTTATTGGCCATTAAATTTTCTGCTCCCTTTCTAAATCTGGCCACAGGACTCAACACTGCAGACTTTGGCAGAGGTGAATTCCATGGGATGTGGGTCTATTTCCTCTAATTTCTTTTAAATGTGTCCACTAGTTAACTTTTACTGACTGTTCTCCTGTTCTCATTTCAGGGAGCAGGGGTGAAGCACGGGGATATAGACCAGCTGACACCAGGGTTGGTTCCTCCTGCGTCTCCTGGATGTTCACCTCCTGGTTTTCTTATCACTTAAAGGAAAGTCTGGAATATGAGGGTGGTGGATCACTGGAACAGTTTGCCCAGAGAGGTGGTGGAGGTCCCATTCTTGGAGATATTCAAGGTCAGGCTTGATGAGGCTCTGGGAAACCTGCTCTAGTGAAGATGTCCCTGCTCACTGTAGGGAGTTAGACTACATGTCCTTCAAAGGTCCCTTCAAACCTAACACATTCTATGATTCCCAAGTCAGAAGCCTCCTTGATCCAGGCTCTTTCTGCCATTGTGACTGAGCTGCTCCAAAAAGGGCCATTTCCCTTTATCCTAAGGACTGATGTGTGTGCCTCTCTTCATAGACCTCAGGGATCTGAGGGATCCCACTTGAGTGGGATAAGGCTTTGGTGTCCTCTGCTCCCCTCTCTTGACCCAGTCTTGGGCCATCACTGGGGTTTATGTATTTCCAGACCAGAACCTTGTTTTTCTGGTTCAACTCCTCAAATTCATGCTCCAGGACCAGGATGTGAGGCCACGAAGGACAGAGCTGGAGACCTGTCACTTCTTCCAGCCCTTCATCTGGTGCTGGATCTGGGCCTGCCTTTTCTGTGGGTCTGATCCCAGCTTGGGGAGTGCAGGGAAGTGGGAGAGACCTCCCCCACCCCACACAGGGACTCTTTCCTATTGCTGCAGGGACCTGAAACCAGCTGCATCTCAGATTTAAGGCTCCAAATTGATATTTTGCTTTAGTGGGGTGGATGGTTATAGGTCTTCCTGGGGTCCTTAAATACACACAGGTGGGATGGGGCTCAACTCTTACTGACTCCAGCAGCTTTTAAGTGTTTCTTGTGTTTCAGAAATTAATGAGAATTGAGACTGTTATGGCAGATTTCTTAATTCCTTTTTTTCCCCTTGTCTACACTATTGTGAATTGCCCTATATTCCCCCAAATTGCTATTAGTTTCTTACTAGTCCTAAGTGAGGAAGAGAATTTTGTGTTTATTGGGTTTTTAAAATTATATTTTTTTAACTGCTGGTTTGTATTCTAAAGAGGAGCATTTCTTACAGGAAAGAGATTACAAAATGCTGATCTCCAGGCTTAGATTTGTGTTTCATTTCGATGATGCAGACCTAGTCTGTTGCAATAATGCTGAATTTCTTCATGTTATCAATAGAGAATGGGTTTGCTCTGAAAATGCCATGACAATATAATATGTGATGAGGTGAAATATGTGTTGGGTGATTTTGAAAGTGGCAGCTGGTAAAATACAAACCAAAGATGAGTGAATCGTGATGATATAAAGGGAGAGATGCATTTTCTTTATCCAAAGCAAGTCTTTAAACATCATTAAAACAAAATGGGAAACCAGAAAAAAAATCCATTTCAGTATTTTCTCAGTGATATTTTCCTGCAATGTGTTGTCATTTCAAGAAAACTGTTGCATCTAAAACTTCCTTACTGCTCAGATGTAACATTTTTCTCAGGGGTGGTAACTATCCTAGAACTCATTTAAGTCTGGATTTAATCTTTCTTTGATTGTCTATAACACAGATTGCTTTTCCAGAGAAATGGTGTAGGCACCTTCAAGCATCATGGAAAGAGAGAGGGTCATCCCTTGCTTCATCTTATCCTGAAGATGTTTGGATTTCTGTGATGGAACATTTGTTTCAGGGTCCTTCTTTTCCATAGCTGCCTCAGCATGTCTAGGTGACCTTGTCTTACTAATGTTAGTGGTGTAGGTCACCTGAAGATGATCATGTTTTGTGGCCTGGATGAGGGTGATTCTCTCCTCTGACCTCTGAACAACAGTGGACACAGCAAGGCTGCAGCATTCTTGGATCATTTCTGATTTCCCATCATTTCTGATTGCTACAGCACGGGTTGGACACACATTTGAACCCACCAAGTCCCCTCAGAGTGGATTACACACAATGTCCCACCATGTGCTGTCCCCATAGATTGGGTACTTTCCACAGGGGGTTTTGTTGTCAAATGAGGGAGTCACTGGGTGGAAGCCCACAACTTCCATGAGATCAGACTGGACTATCTTCACCCCTTCCAGACATCTGTGAACTCCACTGGGATATCTACTTCCAAGAGACTCAGAGGAACCTGAGCAAACTGGTTGCAATAAGAAATACTTAACTGGTTGGAGTAAGAAATACTCCAGGTTTCTTCACCAAGAAGAGTTAAGTCTTGGAATGTGATATATTGGATGATTGGACTGGCTGATCTTAAGGATCTCTTCCAACCTTAACAATTCTATGATTCTATATTTATTGAGGTGTTACTATAGTAGAAGATGATAGAAACAGTTGCTCATGAAGACTTTGGAAGAACATCAACATGATATGCTCCATAGATGAAACTGTAAAATGTCCATTTTTGCTTTTTAATGACCATTTTTAGATTCTAAATTTCATTCTTCTTCTTCTTGCATGAAAAAAATCCCTTAAACACTGGTTCCCCATCAGCAGAAGGAGCAGTGGATCTCCAGCAACAGCAGTACTAGGAATTAACAGCCTTCATAAAATCACAGGTTGGAAAGGAACTGAAGGAAAAACACCCTGCAAAGGTTACAGGGCCAAAGTCCTGGGGCAACTGAAAGTTTTAAATTAAAAGGGAAAAAAAAAAAAGAGAGAAAAAAATCCAATACTAAACCAAAACCCAAAACCCTAATGAAAACACTAAAAGCAATGATTAATATGACAACTGGGCAGCTTTCCCTGAAGACATGAATTCCCATCAGGGTAATCAAATTTGTCTTAAAAATGATAAATAGTGCTACCACTAACCTAAAAATGTACCTTGATCCCACCAAGCTCAATCTCTTCAAACACTAGTTGCTTCATCTGAAAAAAAAAAAAAAGGTATTTAAATAAACAAATAATATAAAACAAAACCCACAGTCCCAACACAGATTTTTTCAAAGTTACCTCAGTCTTTTTTGGCTGTTCAGTCCACTCCCTGGTGTCCAGGTGTAAACAATTCCCAAAAAAGAGACGTCTGTATCCCTGAATTCCAGAAAAGGTAGAGCTTTGTCTTTCTTCCCCAAAAAGGCTGTCTTTATGCTGAATTTCTCCACCAACCCAGGGATGTTTAGCCCTTTTGATTATTTTTTTTCCCCTCCATATTTTATTTTTTTTTTCTTCTTCTTCTAAACATTCCCCTCTGCTTCCATTGGTGGCCTTTTATTAATGATATTCTTCTTCCTCTTGCATAAGGTTATCTCATCTTCTTTTCCACTGCCTGCTCCCCACAAATCCCACACTCCTTGGAAAAAAAAAATCTGTATTTCTGATGCTTGCTGCCTGCAATGGCCCCTTTGGAGATGGACTGGGTCTACCACAGCTTTCCAGGCCAGGATGAAAAGAGGATATTTATGAGCACGGTCACCCAAGATGGGTCTGACACTCCATATGTCCTTGGTGAGAAAGTCACACTCTGTCATCAATTTTTTTCTCCTCTTAATTTTCTTCCCTGCAGCTCCCTCATAGCAGAGTGTGGCCTTTGGAAGAGCAAGTAGGATTGGGTGAAGACTATGGAGAAAAGGAGCACTTAACCTGTGCCTCCTGGCAACCCAGGAAGCCAAATGGATGACCTACCATGGCTTTGAGTTGGTTAGTGCTAGCTTTGCTCTCCATGCTGGATTATTTTCAAGCCTCTTCTTTTTTTTCTGTGTTTCTCCCTTTTCCTCTGTTTCTCTATCATCCACAGGCCCCCTAATCCTAATGCTGTTGAGCTCTCAGGGCAACTAAGCTGATGGAGAGACTGGAGAGTAAATCTTCTGAGGAGCCGCTGAGGGAGCTGGGGGTTGAGTGTGGAGAAGAGGAGGCTGAGGGGAGACCTTCTCCCTGCCTGGAATGACCTAAAAGGAGGGAGTAGAGAGGTGGGTGATGGTCTCTTCTGTCAAGTGACAGGTGATAGAACAAAGGGAGTGGCCTCAAGATGTGCTAGGGCAGGTTCAGATTAGATGTTAGGAAAAAGTTCTTCACTGAAAGGTTTGTCTGGGTGTGGAACAGGGTGTCCAGGGAGTCACCATCCCTGGATGAATTTATTTTGTAAAGTCCTGCAAATATGACAACTGGCCATATAGACCTTCAAGCACAGTTTCTCACCAGTCCTCTTTTATTTAGCCCTGAAAACTTCCCCTGCATTTGAGAAATACCTTTATAGCAGAGACAACAATCCTTTACCCTTCCCAGGAAGGATACGGTGGCTTTTCCACTAAAGAAAATCAATCCCAGATGAATCAGGCTGCAATCTGTCAACTCAAAATATGATTCTGCATTAATTTTTTAAAGTTTAACTCACATTTTATCATAGAATCATAGAATGATTAGAGTTGGAAGGGACTCCCAGAGGTCATCTAGTCCAACCTAGAAGCAGGGACACCCCCAAGTAGATCAGGTTGCTCAGGGGCTCATCCAACCTGGCCTTGAACGTCTCCAGGGATCCAGGGGCATCCACCACCTCTCTGGGCAACCTGTTCCAGTGCTCCATCACTCTGTGTAGACACAGCTTCTCTGGGAACCCTGT
>VXBZ01003221.1:0-37270 GCA_013399135.1 Heliornis fulica
CTATGATTCTATGATATATGACAGTAGATAGTTGATAGATACTAATGTAAGCATCTAAAAGTTGGATGTCTAACTTTAGGCTAGTTACTTTATATTACCTGTGGAGCCACTGCTCAGCTGGCATCAATTGAGCTGATATGCTGTCTCAGTAACTCTTAAGACACTCAGCTCCCTGTACAGAGCTTTCTTTTCATCCTTCATCCCTCCTGGCCCTGTGCTGTTGTTCAGCTTTTCTTCAATGGCTCTGACCTCAGCAGGGGAATCCTTTTTTTTTTTTTTTTTGATTGAATTTGTTTTTTAGGTTGAATTAGGGTTTTTCTTCTGGTGTACTTTTCTGCCACACCAAGTAAGTCAAAATGGCTCACGCAACAGGCTTGCAAGGGCTGAGCTCAGAACAGCACAAGTCGTGGGAGCATAAGGGTAGGTGAGTGAGAGGTGGGATCTTACAGGCAGAGCACCGTTAGTAGGATGGCCCTTTTTTGGCTGGATCTGCAGGATAAACAGACATGGTTTCTACACAGAATTTTGAAGGCCATAGTCAGTCCCAGAGTGAGATCTTATGCTTCATTAACTGCAAAAAGAATATTAAAACACCCCTAAATATGTTCTTGTGCAAAAAAGCAGTACATGATAAGTGTATATAATTGTAGTACTTGACTCTCCACCTAAATCATGGTAAACATTACCCCTGTGAGGGAACAGCTAAAGGTTGGGGTATAAAGGGGATTGAGGAAGCTACCCCCAGGGGGAAGAGAGAAGAAACTAAAGATCCCAAAGAGGCAGTTGATGGTCTGTGCTCCTTCTCCTCCACTCATGACCTGCTTACCCTATTGGTAAGGAATTTTACCCTTTTGGTGAGAATACACAGAATCATAGAATCATAGAATTTTTAAGGCTGGAAAAGACCCCTAAGATCATCCAGTCCAACCATTAACCTACCACCACCAAGTCTACCCTTAGACCATGTCCTCAAGCATTTTGCTGGCATTTTAATTATAATCATAGTCATATACTAGTGTTGTTGTAATAAGCTCATTTATCAACAACAATCCCAGCTTTTATATCTGTCACTTTAATCTGTCTATTAGTTTTAACTTTCCAAGAAGTTAAAACTCAGTGAAAGTCATTCAGGGGCTCTGACAGGCAAACGTTGACTCTGATATATGGTTATATATATTTAAATATTTATTCATAAACTGTTGACTAAGTCTGGGTCCAAGACTGGACCTAGCTACCCCTAGGCTCCTCTCTGAGAAGGAGTTTAGAAAGCAAGGGGGTGCTTTCTGAACCTCATGACTCAACGGGAGGGCCTCCCTCAGCCACCTATCACTTACACCCTCTATGCGACAAGGCCTTGTTCCCATATTAAGGAGCATATCAAATTTTGATCTGTCACATCCTCAAACTGGCCCAAAGCCTGTATCTGTGTACAAGCTTGTGTCCAAAGACTGTGAAGATGCTAGCAAAAATTAGGCTTTAATCTCAGCCCTGCATTCAGAAGACAATTAGGATATTCCCTCAGTATTTTCACTTATCCCTGACTGCATTTCACTTGTTTATTTACTTTTATTTCACTTATTTAACTTGTTCTTCAACCAGTCCTCAGAGACCTGATGGAAATCCTTGTTAATTCATTTAGCTTGCCTTTCCTCTCTTCTGAAACTCCAGTACAACTCGCTGTCATAGGTAAATCCTCTTGTCTTTGTGAACCTTCTTAGCTGTTACTCTGTGCTGTGATCACACCAGAATGTGCTGGTTTTGGCTGGTATAGAAGTAATTTTGCTATATATAGTATGGGGCTCTGTCTTGGATTTGTAATAAAAAACGGTGTTGATAGCTCAGGGATGTTTTTGTCACTGCTGAGCAGTGCTTACACAGAGCCAAAGCATTTCTGCTTCTCACACCACCCCACCAGTGAGAAGGCTGGGGGTGCACAAGGGAGTTGAGAGGGGACACAGCTGGCCCCAACTGACCAAAGGGACATTCCATGCCATATGACATCATGCTCAGCATACAAGGGGCAGTAGGAAGAAAGAAGAGGGAGATGTTTAGAGTGATGGAGTTTGTCTTCACAGGCAACCATGTTGGAGTCCTCCTTTCCTGGGGATGGCTGAACATCTGCCTGACCATGGGAAGTGCAGAATGAATTCCTTGGTTTGCTTTGCTTATCTGCAGAGATTTTGCTTTACCTATTAAAGTGAATTTATCTCAACTTAGCAGTTTTCTTGTGCTTACTCTCCTGGTTCTCTCCCCCATCCCACACAGCAGGGAAGTGACCGAGTAGACGGCTGCATGGTGCTTAGCTGCCAGCTGGGGCAAAAGCATGACACAAATATTTCCAAACTGGTTATAAAAAAAAAAAATCTATTTTTGCATGCGCAGGCATGTTTGTCCTGCAGTTTCCTAAAAGTTTTCAAATGCTGTTTTCAATGCTTTCTACATTGCTGGTTCTCTGCATGCCTTTTCCTGTTCCTGAGGGCTTTTACGAGCCTCATTTTATAACTTTTGTGTCCTGGAAAGCAAGAATGGCAAAAGATTAACTTGCTATCTACAGGTCCAATGAAGGAAAATGGATAAACCTTCTAAATGAGTGATGCTACTCTCAACTCACTGGTAAGAGGTCTACAGACAGGCTTCTGGTAGATCTAAAAATCTTGTTGTTATTGTACCTGAATATTGTACCCACCTACACAACTTCTATGGCCTGCTGCACATGTCGTCAGAACTGAGATTGTTCCAAGCATTGCTTTGAATGACACTAGACCAAATGCTATCTTCATCTACACTCAAATCTAAAGTAACTTTAGTAAACAAAAATCACACTTTTATTCTAGCAGGTAGGCAGTAAGATTCTAATCATTCATTGAAAAAATCATTTTATGTGTCCAAGGAACCTTTCAGAGTAGCTATTTAAAAAGCAGCTAAACCTACATGCAAGAGAACGTATAGTAAAGGAGCTTCCTGCCTTTCTAATTACCCCTTAATAATGTAGTAAAGTTCAGTTCCATTTTGGGGCCAGATTTCCTACCAAAATATGGAGTTAAAGGTAATTTTTCTGAGTTGGTTTTGGGGTTTTTTTGGGGGTTTCTTTCTCCAGACATTTTGGCATTGCTCTTATAAACCTAGCTACTTGATGACAGGGATGAAAGGGAAATCAATAAAGTCACTTTCCAAAGGCAGCTTTTCTGTGTTCTTTTCTGATTAAAAACAATACATTTGGATATTTAAAGAGAAAGGGCTGTGGATGGGTGTGGATCTGAAAGATACTCTAATGCAGAAATTTTTTATTTGTGCAGATTGAAGATAATTATGGATAAGAACTCTTTTATTTTACAGAGTGGATCCCAGAGAGACTGCAGATAATGTACAACTAATGCCAATATATGCAAACAACAGTCAGTCTTCCTTCTCTGGACTAAACCCAACATTTTATACCCAAGATATATGACATTCCCCTTCCATGTCTAAGCCTAAACAAGAACTGCAGGATCACACAATAACTGAGTTTTGATGGGGCCTCTGGAGGTCCTTTGTCTGACCCCAGCTCAAAACATCAGCAGAGGTTTTGTCCAGCACAACATTGAATATTCCCAAACTCAGAGATTTCAGTCTCTTTGGGCAACCTGTTCCAGCACTGAACTACCCACATAAAGAAAATCTTTTTCTTGTATTAACTGGAATTTCCCTTGGAACCCATACCTGTTGCCCCTTGTGCTTTTGTTGCTTGCCCCTAAGGTTCATTTTCTTTATAGCAAAGTTGGAAGTTACTTTCACAGGACATCTAGTCCATGTCCCTGATCTGAGGAAGTCAAAGAACCCTTACATTCTTTCTGACAAAAGTTTCCCGAGACAGTCTTTAAAACCTCCATTAATGAGGATGCCACAGCCTAGGTAGTTTATTGATGCTTATTGATCTTTGTGGTTAGGAACACATTCCATAATATCTAAACTGTATCTTGTCTTACAAAAAATTAATTATTATTATTTCCTTTCACTCTCTGGAAATGAAAAGTCATGTATCACTGCCCTTTCAACTATGTTTTCAATACTGGAATTTTTATCATGTTCTCCCATATTTCTTTTTTATTCCAAAAATAAACTGAATTACCTCTGCATTGATGGATAGAACACATTTTCTAAAGTCTCTTGGCATTCCTGTTATTCTTCTTAGTGTGACTGCATCTCTCGTAAAGTTTAGTGCCGCAAGCTATATGGAGACAAAGAGATTAATTACTTCATAAGTTCTGCAGATGACACTCTTGTTCATTTGGGACAGCGATTTGCTTTGTTTGTAACAACATTGCACTGTAGCCTTGTCATACAGTTTGTGGTCCACAACAGGCTTAATACCTTTCCTCCAAGGTACTGCTTCACTCAGCTGTCTTGGTTTTAGATTTGGGTTTTTATATATACTTGTGCAGTTGGGTTTTTCTTTCCCCGAGTTGGTCTTTGCTGTTTACTGATTTGATCTTTATTATTATTGTTTTCACTTCCCTTTTTTCCAGTCTCAAGTAATTAGTCTAAATTCTAATCCTGTCCTCAGTGATGTTTACAGTCTGCTTTGTCCATTGGTGTCTACACACTTGTCGTGGTTCAACTCAACAGACAGCTAAAACAACCACACAGCCCTTTGCTTACTCCCACTCCCATAAGTGGGATGGGAAAGAGAATTGGGAAAAAAAAAAGATAAAACTTGAGGACTGAGATAAAGACAGTTTAATATGACAGAAACTAATAATAAAAGCAACAATACCAACAACATAAACAAGAATATACAAAACAAATGATGCCCAGAACAATTGCTCACCACCACCCACTGACCACCAATGTCATGCTGAGCATGACATCATATGTTATGAAATATCTCTTTGGCCAGTGTGTTCTGGCCGGTGTCCCCTCCCAGCTTCTTGTTAACCCTCAGTCTCTTTGCAGGAGGAGCAGCATGAGAAGCTGAAAAGTCCTTGACTTAGTTTAAACATTGCCTAACAATGTTTACCAAGACATCAGTGTGTTTTCAACATTTTCATCCTAAAATCAAAACACAGTGCTATACCTGCTACTAGGAAGAAAATTAACTCTATTCCAGCTGAAACCAGGGTAAGACCATGAAAGCTTGTGTTCCATCAACCTACCCATAAATCAAAACATTCATTAACACTCAGGAACTCACGCAAGTACTCTGTTGGATCTCACTTGAAAGCTGTGCTAATACTCTGGACTAATTTGCTACAAAGTCACCTTTTGACAATTTTATCTAGAGCACTTTTCTCCCATTTCCATGAAATGACATTAAAGAATGCAGGCACCTAAACCAATAATTAGAGGAAACCAAGACACTGACCTCCAAAACAGGTTTTAACAACACCTGCTAATCCTGGAGCCCTGACTCTGAGAGTCGGTGTTCTCTAGTACCTAGATTTTCCTGTCCTCCAAAACTTAAGCTGCACAGCTAAGAGCTAGTTCATACCTAAATTTGTTCAGGATCTTGAAACCAGACCTAATGATTCTGCTTTCTGAGGCCTACTGAGACAGGAGCTCTCTGAACACGCATTCACAAAATCTTACCCCAAGGCATTTTTCTTTTCATTGGCATAGCTATAGCCTTTCCGTCTACAGCAACAGCTTTGTGACAAACGTTCTTCTTTAAGCCTCCCTGTGTCTTCACCATGAATTTTGCCAACAGAGCGGTGTCAACTCTGTGGGCAATTTTCTTACACCTCTAGACAATACAGGAATGCCAGCAAAACCTGTGATGGAGACCTGGCTTCAATTTCTTCGGTTCCAAAAAACGTGTTTGCTTTTAAAAGCCTCCTTCCTTCCCCTAGGCACTAAATTTACACTTGTCATTTGAGTGGTGACTCATACCCTTCTGACTCAGCCGCATCTAATCAGTGGCCTATTGAAAAAAATTATTTTTCCCTGACTTTGAAGAGCCATGTGTCAGTTTTCACACTAACTACCAATTCATACACTAACAACCAACATGAAGAACAATGTAGGCTAGACAGTCAACCCTGCATCTAGCATCCACACAAGCCAATGCCCAAATTGCATGTTTGCTCCGAGGTTTTGCAGTTCAAATAGTTTTGCAGCTCTGGAAAGGGTCACTCTTATACTCGAGTGGCAGCAAGGAAAAATCATCCTGACAGTTTTCTTGCTAAGCAGCTTCTATGCCAGACCAAGAGATACACAGAAGCAAGCATGCAGTGCAGATCTGGGGAAATTCCTACCCAGACATGACAATCTCTTACCTCCCTGTGTGGAGATGAACTCTAGGCATGTCTACACTAGCATTTTAGTTCAGATCACAACTGTTTGTTTTTTTTTTAAATTAACCTCCTCTTCTATTTCACATGTTTTCTTTCACACCAACAAGCACTTAGGGAAGACAGAGACTATTCCTTCTGGCTAAAACCAGAAAGGAAGATAAGCTCTGGATATGCACCTCTTTCAATACAGCTGCTTATGGATGTCCAGTCCAGAGGGCCAAGTTAGAAACACCCCAAAAACACACACGGTGTGGACACTGGGTGGTCAACACAAAGTGTTTTCCATTTGTATACGGCTACATTACTTGCCAATGCAGTCAGGCTTTGTTGATCACACAACAGATCTTTCCCACCCAACTCCATGACTACTTCTTCATCCCCAGCAATTTGTTCCTTGCTGCTTTACTGGAATTGTGTCGGTGCCTTTCTGAGTGAGTCCTTTCCAGGAGCTAAGTCACAGAAAAATTACGTACTTTTTTGTAGTGGTAATTTTCTGTAACCATTGTATAACAACTATGTTAAGGTTAATCACTGTCTTGAGGTCATCTATATTCCCTCTGGCTTTTTGATCTCACACTGTATTGATCTGATTTCTTTGCAGGAAGTCAAGTAGCTCAAATGGTTCTCCAAGACAGCTAACTAAACTTCAGTCTTTGCTAGTTACAGGCTTTGTGTGTTCTCACTCTCCTTCTGAAGTTTGAGCAAACATGTTCCTCTCACATACTTCTTCTTTAGGAGCTAAGGTGTCTTCAGAATCAGTTGTAAAGAATCATAGTTACCTTTTCCTGTAAGAACAGAGCTAACGAGGCGTGATGAAGCTATCCTTCTTTCTTACTGTTCTCTGTGCTCCGGAACTGATCGCCTGTTATTCAGGATGAAATGTTCTTTCGACATTCTCATGTTATCCTCCCTTTCAGAGAGTTTTAGTTCTGGTGGGGCTTTTTCCTGCTCCCACTTATTTTTACATTAAAAACCAAGTGATGGTTGCCGAGATTTTATTTTATTTGGTGTCTAAGTGCTAAGGACTCAGCCTTATTCCTGATATAACAGAAATATCCCTGCTATAACATTCATTCAAGTTTCTATTCTCTCCTCTGGGTTCAGATCCTTACACTTACCTTGTCCTATGCAGTGTTTCAGGATCCAATGCATGTAATTTGTGTCTCCTTGATTCTCCTAAAAATGCTTTAAACACAAACCTCTTCCTCTTGAGACATTAAATGAGAAGAAAAGAGCTGTTCTTGTTCCAAGCCAAATAATAATTAGGAAGGCGTTGTGTATCGCTTCTCCTAGGTAGCGTAATTTGAAATACATATCACAGCTTAAAAAAAATAATTTAGATTAGCAGAAAGGAAATTATTTCATAGAAATATATATTTCAGACTGTGTCCATTAAGAAGGCACAAAGAGATTGTGACGGTTTTTATGTCAGCATGGAAATACATCACAATCATTGGAATTAATTTAAACTCCATCCTGGGAGAGGATGTGGCCAACCATTTCTGCCTTTTGCCATATTCATGATTTCACAATGCTTGCAGATTTCTGTAATGCAACTGTGTGGAATTTATGAAATATGACAGGAGAGATGGGATTCATTGTCTTGATATAAAAGAGGCCATTCAATGTAGGTATGTCAATCAGGTTATGCAACAGTCAAAGAACAATTTATTTTCTGCCTAAGAAGGATGGCAGCATAAATCTCTAAAAATTCAGTAGGCACTTGAACTGCCAGCATCAGTATTTCCTGCTTACAAAACAAAAAGTAATAATTGGAAGAAAGACAGTGATAACATCAATCATAAATGATGACCTTGATATCATTTCAATGTGTCATCAGCATCACACTGTAAAATGCAGCAGATATAAAATAATTTAATAGTTCTTAAAATCTCAAGCTAATAAACTGAACCAGTTAGAGGAAAAAAAAGCTATCTACAACTGTGTTTTACTGACAAAAGTGCTCACCTTAAAAGTCTGAGATTGTTTTACTTAATGGCTTTACTTAAAAGACTAACAGAAACAAATAAAATGTCTGAAAATGAAGATGATGCAAAAGAAAATTCTATAATGATGTTATTTTCTGGATTAAAAACGGTGAATCCCAGAGTTTTAAAATCCTGAAAGTTCATGATTATTATTTCAAGTAGAAAAGGAGTCTTTTCAAAAATTATTATCATCTTAAAAGTTTAATTTAAAAAAGGACAGATTAATTAGAAATGCAGACCAATGTGTCATATTTTCATGGTTCAGTTTTTTGAAATACTGTGTACTTCCTCAGAAATTTACATTTCAAAAAAATTTATCACAAAGTTTTATATTGAGCTTTGAAGTCACCAAGGTTTTTACAGCAGTTCAGCTTGTTCCTTTTACTTTTGAAGACTGAAACTTTTTCTTGTCTGTAATATCCCCAACACCAGCTTGGTGAATAGTAATTTTGAGTCATGTTCTTATTAATGTGTTTGTACTCTTGGAACTCTTCAAAATTTGTTGGTTGAAATGAACACTGGAGGCCTGTTCTGACTACACTCTTATCATCACCTTAATTATCATGATGTTTAAGTGGCATGCAACTCTCCCTGCCCATTGCAATGGGAGCCCCAGTTCTTGATTTGATCTAGAAAATGGGCCATATAAACCTAAATCTACCTTGCATAGCTTTTGTGTGGACAAACAAACTGCAGGTTATGAGGTAACATGGCACTAAGATTAGCCCAATAGCTGTCATAATTCTGTGACATTCCCTGAGCTGCTACAATAAAAATATGCCTACCTACCTCCCCATACTTTTTCTAAGTTACAGTGCGAACTGCATCTCACATGTCATGGGCAACTTCCAATGTGATGGGAAGCAATGGGCTTCTCTTCCTTCACCTGTCTGAAGGCACAATCCCAAGATTTTCCTACTGAGAAAGGATAAACAGGCTATTTTGGTTGTCATCAGTCATGTTAAATGATTCAAGATGGTTTCTTCAAACAAGTCTTCTTTGTTCAGCCAAAGGTATATAGCAATAGGAAATAGAGTGGCAAAAGACCTAAGTTGCTGAGTTTTATGCTGAAAACTTCTTAAACTTAAGGCGGGGGGACTGATCCATCTGCCTAGGCCATCCTTTACAGACTACATCTCAGTCAGTCTTGTTCTACCCAAACAGGCCTATCGGCTAATTCTCTTATTTACCCTCCAGGAGAAATCCATTAGCTCTTTAACATTCTTTTTGTATTAGGTCTTGACAAGCCATATTACTTTCCACAGTACCTGGTTAAAAAAAATCTTTGAAATTAATGTTCCACCTGTGGTTCTCTTTCTCTCTTGGAACTGTTCACCTTATGACTAGAATTTTTCTTTCTGTTTGCTTTGACATTCATGTGACAAAATAGTATGAAGTGATAATCTAAATTCAGTTATACATATTATTCATAGAACTGATATAGATATGAGACTCTAGTCTGCAATTGCTTCTTGGGTGATGAGAGGGCATGCTGTGGTTAAAACCTAATGCACCAATAAATAAATTGCAACTGTCATACTTTGATGCCATGCAGATATTGGCAGTCTTTTTGGAAAGTGAGAGTAAGGCTATTTTCAACAAAATACTGAAGGAGGAGGATTTTAATGGATCACTGGAAATCAGATAGAAAAGATGGAAATTCATGTGACCGATTCAAATATAGAGGGTATGATAACAAAGTGTACATTATAGGCAATTCTATCAGATAATGAGCCTTTATGCCAAAGTGCAGAAGATACTAAAGACTCCATTCAAGCCCTGTATTTCTAAAGGTAGAGAATAAAGCTGAGAAAATGGTGATGTTGCACAAAGGATAGTGAGACAGTTTCATATTCAGAGACACTTATTAGTGGGGTCAGTAGCTGATGACATGTGTCTACTGAGTGCAAGCTTCTTCTGGAGAAAAATAAAAGCATAAGGGAAAGAGATGAGAGTGGGGAGGAAGATAAAGAGGGAAGAGGGAAACATCTTCCCGGTGCCCAGTCAGGAATAATAGAGCTGGAGTCCCAGGTGACTGTTCTCCTCTGGGGAGGCAGTAGCTGGGCTGTTCAGTGCAGCAGGTGGTAAGATGAGGGTGACAATCATAATGTTTTGTAATGTGGGGTTTTTTTTTCCCCTAACACTATATACTTTTCATTGTAAACCACTCATACTCCATATTATTTCCACTTATGGTGCTGTTAGCACTGACTAGAGTATACTAATTGACATCAAATTTGGCACATTGACTACTTATTAAACTTCTGTGAACACAAATTGCCGTATAATATTGTTTGAATATTTAAATTAATGCTCTACATTTAGTTATTTGATATTTTTCTCCAATACGAGTTAAGGTCTACAAAACAGGAGGTAAGGAATGAGGAAAAAGAGAAGTAAAAAAAATAAATTGTGTGAAAGGTTACAGAGCTGGAAACAGCATAAGGCATTCTGCAAGAGTAAGTGCCATTCTGTTTCATGTATTTTTCACATGCTTATTTGGGAAATGTCATCTAACTCAATAAACATTCCTATTCCAATTTTACCTGGACTTTAAAATGTATCTTTATCGCTTGACAGCTATCATTAGCAGCTCCCCTAAAAGGCCATTCCAGCTCCAATACATGATGCACAACCTCATATTTGCTATGGTGCCTATGAAAAATTGCAAGCATATTACTTCCACGGCATTTCGTACTGAGTTGTTTTAACTAGTTATTTCCTAGTGTCCATGTGTCTATTTGCTGTAACCTATCATTGCTGCTTTTTTTCTTTACTTACAAGGCTCTTAAGGCAAGGAATATCTTTTTACTGTATATTTGCCAGGTATATGCTCATCTAAGGAAGCAGGCAGTACTACTGCAAATAACAAACAGCAAAGTAAAACATTTGATACATTCTTACAATATTTATGAAAGTTAATGCAAAGCAGTCCAAGTTTATGTGCTGAGTATGATATGTTGTAGTTGCCAGGGATCAACTTCTTGCTAGGTCTGCTCTGCACAGTGCAAGAGCAGTGTGTTCCACCACAGCTCAAGAAATGTTTTGGCATTTTTTCTGGGTCATTATTTGATCATGTCAAATTCCCTTACATGAAAACCATGTTCAGTTTTCATGGTCATGTTTACCTCTCTTTATGTGAGAGGTATAGTGCTAATAAACCAGTGAGAAAACTGTAATTTTAAGAGAAAGAAATAAAATAATACTTTACATTGTCCCTGAGATTCTTTTTGAAAGGGATGAGACTTCTGTGCAACTTGTCATTCTGTGCTAGACCTGAAAAGTTGAAAACGGTGACTTACTTTCACAGAAAGGTGACCTTTCATGACAAGATTTTTAAAGAGTTTGACATTTGGAGAAGAATAAGGTTCAAGCAGAAAATGGTGAAAGTGGCCACAAATGAGTATTTGTTAAAAGGTTTTACATTAATGGGCTGTAATGAATGTAAAGATATGCAAAACTATTAGGCGAATAAA
Source organism: Heliornis fulica (assembly GCA_013399135.1). Classification (NCBI taxonomy): domain Eukaryota; kingdom Metazoa; phylum Chordata; class Aves; order Gruiformes; family Heliornithidae; genus Heliornis; species Heliornis fulica. Next base: position 11,734 of record VXBZ01003221.1, read on the forward strand.
TCCAGATGAGACAAATTAGAATAAACTAAAATATTGCTCAACAATATAATTAACCTTTCAGAATTATGAAAGAGTTATCAGTTAGTGTAATAAAATCCAAGTCTAGTGAAAAACAGCAAAGGCCAAATTTTACACTCAATTAAAATTTTGCAAATTTAATAACTTTGGAGGAATTCCTCTGACCTGGCAGGTTCCACATGGAACCTGGTGTAGGAGTCTCACTCAGAGTGTCTCTTCCCTGAATTCCTTGTAGTGAAGTCAATATAACCCCAGAAACAACCCACACCTTCCTGTTTGTGCTTTTTTTTTTTTTTTTCCCTAAAGCCCAGTCATTTAAAAGCCTCATTTTCTGAGCTGGTTGTTGCTACCAGTAACAAAATTGTATGTTTGCTGTGCACAAAAGCAGAAAACCCAAACCTAGCCTTCTTTCATAACTTGTTCTTTAGGCAAAGCAAAAACAATCTTGTACCCTGTAATCAGGGCTGAATATTCTATAAAGACTAAGTATTTCCACAAAGTAAGGAATAGGAGATGAATGGGACACTCCAGAGAATTTTATCTTGAAAGATCTGATAGCACTTTATATATTAAGATTGGACTTTTCAAAGCATCTTAAGATGCTTCATCTGATTAGCCTGGTGGGAAGATTTCACATGTATACATCAAGGGGTTGGGGATGGGGCAGGAAGTTTGGGGAGAGGGAGATGTGCATTAGCTTTGAAACAGTGAGTTAAAGTAATTAGTTGCTAAATCACATTAAGCTAACAAAAAGCTGGAGCTCAGGTTTTCTGTGGCATTGTCCCATTGTCTTCCTCTACATCTACTGTTGGGCGCAGTCTGTTCCATGCCCCTAAAATCCCTCTAGGCTACAGCCTTGTTACTCTCGTTCCTCTGCACTGATAAGGGTACAACATCAGGAATGTCAGGTCTATTTTTTCCCCACTTCATTCTCTGGCTCTTGCAATCTTTTCTGTGTGAGGTATATATCCAGTCAAATTGGGCTTCTTCTACCCATGCAGGGCACCAGCAGTTGGAGCCTTGCAAGCCCAAGCAAGGTCTGTTCTCTGGCTGTGCTTGGCACCACAGTGCCCCAAGCAGCAAAGATGGGGTCTGTTGTGTTCAGTGCTTGCAGCCCAGAGATGGAGTGTGCTCCCTGTGAGAGGTGCCTGCAGGATTTGCCTATAAAGCAGATTCCAGACAGGGCCTATTGATCCCTGGCAGCTGCAATGTGTTGTGAATTCAGAAAGTTTCTAGTGAACACAGGAAGACCTTGTAAGACTTGTCCTATAAAGACATTTAAAATTTCTGCTCCAAAGCTAGAAATGATCATTAAGAAGTGGCAAGGTTTCTGTTGGGGGATGGCTAGCAGCACAAGGCCACGATGCTGCAGAGTATCTCTGGCCTGAAGCGAAGTGCTGAGTAAGCGGAACAGCATGTATGTTATCAGGTCAGCGTGACCTTGTGGCTGAACACTAGATGAAAACAGGAGGCTGAACACCTGGGCCTGGACCCTCAGATAGGTTGTAACCAAGCCATAACAGAAGATACTAACCTACGTAATTCCTAACCAATCACTACTGGCAAAACCAAGATGTTATCCAATCCTGTATGATTACGCTTAAGAACAAACCTATATAAATGAACTACTAACTAGCAATAAATCGGAACAGACACGATAACTCTATGAGTAAATGTCTCTGATTCTGGCTCACCGCAACAGGTTTCTTCATTCACAGTATCACAGACTTGATGACATTGGAAGGGGCCTCTCAAGATCATCTGTTCAAACCCCATGTCAAGCAGGAACACCTAGAGCAGTTTGTCCAGAACTAAGGCCAACTGGGTTTTGAGTATCTTCCACAACATCTCTCATAGTAAATTTTTTTCATGTGTTCAGATAGAGTTTCATGTTTCAATTTTGAGCCTGACGGTTTCTTGTCCTATCCGTGGGCACTCGTAAGATTAGTTTGGCTCCATCTTCTTCATTTCCCTCATCAGATATGTATACAAATGGATAAGTCTTCTCTTTTCCCAGCTGAATAGTCCCAGCTTTCTCAGCCTCTTCCTGTATGCAAGATACTCCTTTAATCATCTCAGTGTCCTTTCTTTGGACTCTTCAGTATGCCCATGTCTGTTTTCTAATGGGGGGAGCCCAGGACTAGACCTTGCATTCCAGATGTGCCTCACCAATGCTGAACAGAGAACATCATCTATCACCTGGCAACGCACCTTCTAATGCAGCCCAGGATCCTGCTGTCTGCTGCAAGGGCACATTGCTGGCTCGCTCACAGTTAGCTTGTTGTCCACCAAGACCCTCAGCCAACCAGTCGTCAGCCTGTTCTGGTGCTTGGGATTACTCCTCCCCAGATGTAAGACTTTGTATTTCCTTTTATTTAACTTCATAAGATTCCTGCCTGTTCATTTCTTCATCCTATCCAGGTCTCTCCAAACAACACAGCTGCTGTATCAGCCACTAGTTCATGATCCTCCCAGTTTTGTTTATTGTGGATCATTAGGAGCCAAACGTGAAGCTTCTCCATCAGAAATAGCCAGACTATGTTAGGTGAAACTTAGAATAAGGAAAAGGTCACCCAGAAGCAGAAAAACTGATGGAAAACTTCCCTCTTAACCGGTAAAAGTCTGCAAAGTTTCAAGCAACTTAAAATAGAACTGGAAGCATCAAGGTTGCCTTTATTACTATTAAGGTTATCAGCTCCATTTGTCTTCTCCTGATCATTGCCATCAGCAGGGGCAGCCAAGTTAGACCTGAGCACACCACCACATTGTCTTCTACCAGTCGCTTATCACTGATCCTGAATAAAAAGGGAATGACATAGTTGAAATGTGCAGCATCTTGGAACAGATAGTCTTTTTTGTCCAGACATTTCTTATATTTGATGGCTTTCCTACTTCTCTCTCTATTTTTGCCATAGAAGGGAACAAGACATCTGAAAATTTAATGTAATATTATGACATGCCACGTACAAAGAGCTCCAAAATATTAAAAGGACACATTCATTCACTCATCAGCTCTGCCTTGCTAATTTTAAGTATTCAATCAATGAGGTAATTTATCCCTCCATTTAGAGGCTGCTCTAACAAGAAACTCTTGCCTCTGAGTTCAGAAAGATGGACATATGGGGATATTTAATGAAAGGTGGATGCATTTCATCCAGCACCTAGTTTTGGACAAAACACACCAGAAGGTTGAAGAAGATGGACCAGAAGGATTAAAGAGTGCTGAAACTGCCTCGATCTGTGACTTAAAATGGCATAATGGTACTAGAGCTGATTAGACTGCTTTGCTTGTGCTGCCTAGGTTGGAGGAGAAGCCCAGGAGACTTCTGTCTGAAGGGGTCAAAAACAGGGAAGAACATTTTCATCAAAACACTTGAACTTTATTATGCTTTAAAGAGAAATCTCATATTTTGCTGGCAGCAATGCAATCCTTAAAAACAAACATAGAAAAAACAGATTGAACTTTAAATTACTCTTCACCAGCTCCCAAATAGCCTTTTAAAATCTGCTGGTGAAAATCTAAGGGAGAAATTAATTTTTTCTTCTCCACGAGTGTAGTGGCTGGTGCGGGTGCTTTGCAAAGGAGTCACAGCTGAAGCATAGCAAATTGTGAGGAAATCATGACTCTCCTATGCATCTCGTTATTTGTGTTTGTGTGTGCATGTGTGCTGCTTCTGCCCTCCATCAGCTGGTCTGAAGTGTTCTGTTTGCCCCCATCTGCCTCACGAAACACAGAAACCCCCTGTTTCAGTTGAAAGGAGTATCAGAGTACGTCTTTTCCCTGGATAGTCTGCTAGCAAAGGCAGCGGAGAGGTAAGGTTACAACATCAGGAATGTCAGGTCTATTTTTTGCCTAAAAGGCCATCAGGAAAATATGAAAAAGCTGTGAGATCAGGAAGAGAAAAATCCATTGGTAAATCTTGTGCTACACCAATGTCTGTTCATCAGACATTCTAGGAGGGACAGAACTGGCACAAGACAGGACACTGAGAAGAGGCCAAAGTATCTTCACTCTACACAGTGATAAATAGCGAGGTTCACAAATGTCCATCTTTTGTCAGCACACAGCCATGAACAGATGGAGTTGCAGCTTCCTTCCTTGTCTGTACTGCATCCTTGTAGCTAATGGTACGTAGCTCTAGGTCATTCTCAGACATACAATTGACAGGGACCCACAGCCAACGGCAGCCGGGCAGTGGACCTGCAACAAGTCAGCTCATGCTGATCCCCAAAGATAAGGAGGTGATTACAGTCCTGGTAACTGCCAGGAGTATGACTGGTTTCAAATCTAGAGCAGCTAAGAGCAATCAAATCATCCTTCAGCAGCATTACCTAGAGGATAGATGGATACATTCATACAGGTATTGGCAGTATTCTCCATTAAGATTTTTTTTTCCTCTGGTTCCCTTCTAATCTCATTACTGACACGTCATCTTGACTATCTTTTAAAGAAGAGGAGATCAAATAAGTGGAAAGTATGTCAAAGTAAGACTGTGGAAAAGATGAGTGTACAGTGTAATTGCAGGACATGAATTCAACTGGTGTGAAGTTATGTCATTGCAAGCACATGTAATCTGCCATTTCTTTTATGCAGGCAGGAGAGGGTGGTGGTGGAGAAGGTAGCCTGTGAAAGCAGAGGTGTTTGGCTTGCAGCCACTTCAGTTCATCGCCTCAGATGGTGAAGTTGCACGTGAGCTACATCTCACAGCTGGAGGAAGGAGTTCCTGCTCCCTCCTCTGTTTCTCCCCAGGTCAGCCTGGCGTGTGCCAGACCCTTCCCTGAGCCTGCTCTTCCTTCTCACTCAACACAAAAGTGACCTGCAGAAAATAAATAGTTGGTCTCTTCAAGGAGAGTCACACAAATATCAGAAGTGGTGCATTCCCATGAGGAAGTGAGGAAGAAGAGGAGAGTAGGAGAGAGACCCCCATGTACCCCAGAGGCAGCAAGTTCTTAGATCAGCTGAGAAGCTGTTGGCACCCAACTGAGCTTCACAAACATAAAGGCAGTGGAATCCCTGAAAGTCCATGAAAATAACCCTCTTTAGACACCTGTTCCCCCCCTCCTAGGACCTTCCTTCTCATTTTAGAAGTCAGGCACCAATAATTTGCACTGAGACTTTACATCTTAAGTCTGGCCAGGCAGGGAGTGATATGTTATCTCAAAAATCTCCTTCCTTTCCCTTTCTAGTTTCACAGTAACTTCAGACCCAGAAACCTTGATGCACTTTTAAAAATGGAATAAATTGGCTTATTTTGTACTGCATTTGATTACTGCTTTTCCACCCCCTCTTAGCCTCTGGAAAGTTAAGTTACCTTTCCTATGAATACTGCAGACTCCTCTAAATTAAAATATAAATTCTAATATTTCCTCTGTAAGTAAACTGACATCTTCAGGAAGGTTAGATGAGTCTACTAGGAGACTTGTAGTGCACATTGCTTATATAAAAGTATCTTCTTAGCCTTTTTAGTCTTACTCTAACATAACAGAGGAAGGAATAAATAATAAAGTTAAACTTTGTGTGAACTGTTACCCTTTTAAATCTACTAATGTTATGTTTCTGAACACATAAGAAAACAGAAATGATAGAAAATAATAGTTCACTCAGATACTGTTGAATTTGTAATGAACAGCCATCACTCCAAATGTTATCAAGTTCTTTGCGGTTTTAATGCAATCATTTTTCCCTTTATCTAAACATTATTGATCCAGTGGTTCCAAGCAAATATCACAATCTTTTCTAGACTTATAATGGCACAAAACAGATGCCATTTATGGAGGGAGTAGTCCCTATGCCCTGTTGCTGCAGAGATGCTTGGTTGCATCTTGCTCCTGTCCATGCCAAGCTGATTGTCATGTTGAACCAGGCAAGGGACTGGACTAAAGCCTACTTCTCTTTGATACCTTTACAAAGCCAGTTCTCTTTAATTTCTTTATTAATGACATGCACAAGGGTGTCAAGTACACCTTCAGTAAGTTCAGAGATGGACACTAAGTTAGGTGGGAGTGTTGATCTGCTTGAGGGTAGGAAGGCCCTACAGAGGGATCTGGAGAGGCTGGATCAGTGGGACAAGGCCAATGGCATGACGTTCAACAAAGCCAAGTGCTGGGTCTTGTATTTGGGTCATAAAAACCCCAGGCAGCATTACAGGCTTGGGGCACAGTGCCTGGAAAGTGCCAGAGAAGGACCTGGGGCTGTTGGTTGACAGCCAATGAACCAGCAGTGTGCCCAGACGGCCAAGAAAGCCAACAGCATCCTGGTGTGCAAGAATAGTGTGATGAGTAGGACCATTGTCCCCCTGTACTCAGTGCTGGTGAGGCCCCATCTGGAGTCTGCATTCAGTTTCGGGCCCCCCACACACTGAAGTCTTGGAGTGTGTCCAGGGAAGGACAATGATGCAGGTGAGGAAAATAAATGTTACGAGGAGCAGCTGAGGGAACTGGGGCTGTTTAATCTGAAGAAAAAGAGGTAGAGGGGAGACCTAATAGATCTCTATTACCTGAAAGGTTGTGGAGAGGTGGGGACTGACCTTTTCTCCCTAGTGACAAGAGATAGGACAAGAGGAAATGGTGTCAAGTTGCACCAGGGAAGGTTTAGATTGGATGTTAGAAAAAACCTTTTCACAGAGAGGGCTGTTAGGCATTGGGATGAGCTGCCCAGAGAAGTGGTGCAGTGTCCATTCTTGGAGGTATTTAAATGACAGTTAGATGAAGTGCATAGGCACACGGTTTAGTAGCGTTTAGCAGGTTAGGGTGATGGTAGGACCTGATGATCTAAAGGGTCCTTCCAACCAAGACAATTCTATAGCTCTATGAGTCTTCTTCTGGTGGGTTGTGCCCTTTTTTGCTCATTCGCGCCCTTCCAGAGTAGGTAGTAGGTCACACAGTGGTATTGTGCTCACACTGTACAGAGAAGGGGATACCATTATGTTTCCATATCACATCCGTATAGGATAAGAAACTGAATGCAAGCTTTTGTATTCAAAATTAATGTCCATTAAAAGAAAAAAAATGAAAAAAAACCCAACCTTTAACAAACTAAGTGCCTTAAAGATTTTTTTTCTTGACACAAGTAATAGTCCCAGATACCAGTGACATTAATAAAGGAGGGAGGTAGGGGTTGGACACTATATTGACATAACCAAGACTGCAGGTCTGGAATTCTACTACTGGAAAGATGAAATCATTTCCATGGCAACAGTGAATAAATTGTTCCATGAAAAAGAGAGAAAAGAGTGTGACTCAAACCAGAACTGCTCAAAACATCTCTTACGTGAAAAAAAACCCAACCCAACCCTGTGGTGTATTAAGCAGGAAAAAAACAGAAATATAGCTTATGTAGGGTGTCCTAATAGCCTCCCTCCACAAAACATATTACTTTTCTCTGCCTGTAATAGGCAGGTTTTTTCTTCATTAGGGACAAAGGGAAATTTGGACTTCCTGATGTCATGTTTGTGTGGAAATGTTACCCTAACCTTTCTTGTTTGTTATCAAGATGTTGTACATTTGGTATGACAGTACTCTGTACTACTGCCTCTCAGGGAGGTGCTATCACTAGATAGGTGATAAGCATACAATTTATTGATCTAGCCATGACTGAAGGAAAGTAGACTTTAAATTGAGCTGGAATTTTTTTGTAATTGAATGCAATGAGATTTGAAACTTTCATTCTAGTCACTGTATTTCACTTCTCTAAGCAGGTTTAATTGTAGAAACATCTTTGTTAAAATAATAGCTGTGCACCTAGGCATTTATGTTATTTATTTATGGTCCTAAATGTGACCTTTTAAGTCAGCTAGATATCATATTACCCAAAGGTAACCCAAAATGCTTTTCTTAAGTGAGTCTTTGCAATTAGCAGTTTTATCCATGGGGCAATTTAGAATAAAGGGTGTGGAAGTCTACTTAGCGACTTCCTGTGATTTTCAGTAACTACCATTTGTTCCACCTTGAGAAGTTACACTGTAAGTCTACATACCCTGAGGGGAAAAACATTAACTCTTTAAATCTTCAAAGCCATTATATCAAGTAAGTCTTCATCTTATATACTCCAGACTTTGGGAAAATAATAGAAAGAAAGTAAAAAAAAATATAAGCTGCTTGCTGCAAACCTGAAATGGAAGATGATGAAGACACCTCTTCACCTATGGCTTAGGGAAATTCAGGGAGCTGTTAGCACGTAGGTGAAGTCTAGAACTGCCTTTATGACAACACTCAGTGTGACAGTCCCTTATAGTAGAATTTTCATAAATTCATTCAAAATACCTTTTCACTTGGCTTCCACAATGGTTTGTGAAAGCTTCCAGAGTGTCTGAAAGAGCCAATACCAGTTGGCTCCAAGATGAACCCATTGCTGGCCAATGATGAGCCCATCAGTGATGGTCATAGAGCCTCTGGGATGCAACATAGTTAAGGAGGGAGGAAAAAAAGCCCGGGAGTAGTTTTGCAGCCAGAGAGGATGGTGAGAATATGTGAAAGGAGCAGCTCTGCAGACATCAAGGTCAGTGAAGAAAGAGTGGGGAGGAGGTGTCCTATGTGCTAGAGCAGAGATTTCCCTGCAGATTTCCTCACATGATGAGGCAGACTCTCCCCCTGCTGCCCATAGACATTGTTGGTGGAGCAGATATCCACCATGAAGGATCCCATGCCAGAGAAGGTGGAGACACAGAAAAGAGGGTGACAACCTGTGGAGCAAGCTTCTGGCAGGACCTGTGGCCCCAGGGAGAGAGATGCCCATGCTGGAGCAGGTTTTGCTGGCAGGACTTGTGACCTCCATGGAAGGGACCAACACTGCAGCAGTTTGTGAACAACTGTAGCCTGTGTAAAGAAATAGGTTGGAGAAGTTCATGAAGAACTGTGTCCTGTGGGATGGACCACATGCAGCAGAAATGAGTTAGGAGTCCTCTCCCTGAGGAGGAGAGGGTGGCAGAGACAACATACAATAGATGTGTTCAAGGCCAGGCTGGATGGGACTTTGAGCAACCTGGTCTAATGGTAGCTGTCCCTGCATATAGCAGGGAAGTTGGAACAAGATGATCTCTAAGGTCCCTTCCACCCCAAATCATTCTATGATTCTATGATTCTATGAATTGACTGCAACCCCCATTCACCATCCTCCTGTCCCTCTCAGGGGAGGGTGAGGGGAGGAAATGTGTAGTGAAGTTGAACCTGAGAAGAAAGCAGGGGTAGGGTGAGGTGTTTTAATATTTGGCTTGTTTCTCATTACCCTGATTTGTTTGACAATAAATTAGATTTGGTTTTTTTTAATTGTGTTTATTTTCCCTATGACATAATTGTTGAACAATCTCTCCCTGTCCTTATCTTGACCCACATGCTTTTTGTTATATTTTCTCTCCCCTGTTCAGGTGAGGAGGGGAGTGGTAGAGCAGTTTGGTAGGCACCTGGTGTCCAGCCAGGGTCAACCCACTCCATGGTGGGAGAGAGAGATACAAAACAGTACATGCATAATTTATTTTTTGAAGTTCACTATTAAACTCTAAAGCCTGTGTTCTAATCTATAGCTAAATTGCTACTTCTTAAATAGTTTGCTTTCCTCAGATGTGTCTGGCCTGGCCCGGATTTCCAAATGAATTCATGCAACAACAGCAGTGCCATGGTGCCTCGTGGTGCCTCATGGCCTGCCAGCCAGCATGGATATATCCCTTTGCCTACGGTGAGAACAGTTCATCCAGGGTTAGTATCAGTGACAGCATGAATGTATTTGTTTTAGGCAAAAGCCATAATTTCTTAGTTGTTTTCAAGGTCTTATGCAGTCTTTGTACTTTTCCTTGTGCACTGGTTCAGGTCATCTTGGCACTGTAATGATCAATGCTTTCATATCATTTAATTTGATGCTGCTTTGTTATAGTTCTGTGTGTTCACTAAGATACTGTAACCTACATTGTATGTTTGGTGTTCCCTTTTCTTTTGTCTGGATGCTGTTGCTTTGTATTTGTCCTCAGTGCAAGCCTGGCCTTAACATCCATTCATTTTTAATTAGTATTACATTATTTTGAACTACTTCATGTGAGTCATTGCTTACTTCTCGGTACAGTACATTTTCACTTAGCTTTTCTTGTCTGCAAACCTTGATACAATGATTTCCCTAGCCATAGTTATTGAATATGACTCAATATATTGAGCATTAACTATTAGGCTTTCTTTTTTTTTCCCAACAGTAGTCCTTTACTTTTAATTTCCTGTTTTGCATCTGTGCATTTTCCATGTACTTGACACATATATTTCCTTGTAAGTTGTTAATCTTTGCTACTTGCAGATTATTTTTTCTCTACAACCGTATGAGATCTTTTTTATTAAGTCTGCTCTAAACTGTAGCCTTGAAGAGTCTGTGTACGTTCTCCATGCTTTCACACACAAACTCTTTGTCTCTTAAGACCTTTTTCATCTCCCAAGATCTAGCAGCTGAATTGGTGAATAGCATGGTCTGTTAATGTGAGAATTTAGGGTTTCCACAGATTCTTGATTACATACAAGAAGATGTATACATACAGCAGGGTGCCCAGGTGGCCAAGGAGGTCAACAACATCATGGCTTGTATCAGGAATAGTGTGGCCAGCAAGACTAGGGAAGTGTCAGTCCCTCTGTACTTGGCACTGGTGAGGCCACACCTTGAGTACTGTTTTCAGTTTTGGGCCCCACTACAAGAAGGGTGTTGAGGTGCTGGAGCATGTCCAAATAAAGCAAATAAATCTGATCATAGATCTGGAGCACAAGTCTTATGAGGAGTAGCTGAGGGAAATAAGGTTGTTCTGTCTGGTGAAGGGGAGGCTGAGGCAAGACTTTATCACTCTCTACACCACTACCTGAAAGGAGGTTGTATCAAGGTGGGGGTTGGTCTTGTCTCAAATAATAAGTAATAGGACATGAGGAAATGGCCCCAAGTTGCATTAGGGAAGATTTAGAGTGGATATTAGGAAAGAATTCTTCACCAAATATGTTGTCAAGTTTTGGAACAGTATGCCCAGAGAGGCAGTTGAGTCACCACCCCTGGAGGTGTTAAAAAATGTGTCATTGTGGCACTTGAGGATGTAGTTTAGTAGATATGATAGGGTTGGGTTGATGGTTAAACTTGATGATCTTAAAAGCCTTTCCAACCTTAAATATTCTATAATTCTAGTCTAAGGTGATTGAGAACTTCTAATATTTTCCTGGGTCCTTAGTTTGTTGGTCACATAGTGTACGGGGGAGGGGGGGCATAGAGTATGTGACAGTGCAATTGCTCTTACTTTTTCTTCTTTTATCCTGACCTATTTCCATTTACATGGTATTTGAAATTAGCTATGATTTGTAATTATATCCCTAACAAGGCTCATCTGATCTGGATATGCCAGTATGATCATTATATATATTCCTCCATACTCCCTACCCCTGTATTTTTCCTCCATTCTTTTTAGTTTCTGATTGCAGGACTTGAAAGTCCTGACAGACTGCAGTTTCTGAAATAATTTTCAGGATTTTAATTCTGTAAGTACAGAAAAACATCTGACATTTAGCCCTTGTGCAACACTGTAGATGTGCTTTCTCAGTAAGCAGCTGCTGAAAGCACTTACTGTTCAGTGCTGCTAAATTAAATCGCAAACCCCAATCACCCTGGCAAACCTTGAGATCTATAAACCTAGTGACAACTCCTAGCAACCAAGTGCTCCTGAACCATTCTTGTTGGGTTTATGTAACTATAGTATGCATGAGTATTATTCATAAAGTATGTAAGCTTAGGCATAGCTTCTGCCTAAATACATTTCCACCGCACCTTTAGAGGCAAAAGCCTTTTGAAATGGGCTGCGACAACCTCAGTTTGTGTCTGACCTCACAGACTGATATACAGACTTGCATAGTTCAAAAACTAATGTATTGGGCCCATGTTGTGGAGAAATAAAGGGGCTAAGAGCATCATCCTCATCCACAGGTTAAAGGGGCAGAGAGTCCTTCACTACATACAATATTACCATTTTTATATGAATCTCATTTCATCAAAAATTGAAGCTATGGTGAACAAGTTGATATTCCCTACTGAGATATTTACCTGAAAATTATGAAACTGTTTTGTCCAGGAAATAAATCCTTTTTTGGTGTTCATGTTAAAACAAAAACTCATCCTTCAGTTAACTCTTCAAATTACCAGGTTATTCAACATATTGTTTGAAGCTGCTGTAGTGTAGTGCGAGCACCATTAATTTTGAAATCTTTCTGAAGTAGCTGTGATTTCCCAAAAGATCAAGAAATTTAGGAATTTGGATCCCACTTCCAGGGTAACAGGCATATAGGACCCTTAGTCCCTTGATTTGCAAAACCAAGGCAGGGTTTGCTACCTAAATCATCCTTGGAAATGAAGCTTAAGCTCCTACATCTTTAGAGACTATTACACTGTCAATGTGTACATGCTCACCCTGAGTTGCTGAGGGTCTTGGGAGTACCCTTTAACACTCCAGAAGTTTAGCAGCTGTCCGGAGACCCGTTGCTGCCCATGTGGAAGAATGGGTACGTTTGACAGGTCATTCATCTCTATCGACTGAGACATGTTCTGACGAAGGCACAGATTGCGTTTTGAAGAGGCATGTCCCTCCATTAACTGAGGCTGAATCCCAAATAACTAGTTTAGACCAAATGTTTTTTGGAGGACTAAAGTAAGATGAATTTCACCCTCAGTCATTTCCTTCTAATTGCCTGCCACTAAAATCCAGGGTTATTACCTAACCTACCAGGTTTGGTGTCTCTTCATTTATCAACATCCTACCCTGGATTTGGTTGTTTTTTAATGCCTGTTTTCTCTAGATTTAGCCACAGGGGCCTACAAGAAACATGATGCATCATATCACCTGGGCAGAGCCTGACAGTACGTCACTTGTTTTGCCATAAAGAGCAGGGGAAAGAAAAGCCATCTGCACATCTAAACAATTGCTCAGAAAGGCATGAGAATGTGTGGCAATGGTCTCCTGTTTGGATATTGACTTTCACACTACCTATGAAAGCACATAAGGCATTTGGAGAACGAGGCAGGCATTGATTATCTTTCCACAGCTCTGCAGGTTGTCCACACACCTATTCATCTTGTTTGGCAAGCGATTTGAGAGCACCATGGCAGGAACCTTTGGGACCAACCTGGCAACATCAAGCTTGAACACAGCTGAAAGGTACCAGCAAAAAATGTTGAATAGAACATTTGTGTTTATTGATCTTAAATACCAAGTGGTGAGGTGAAACACGGGGGATGCTGTAGCTATTCTCTGCTCCATCCCAGTCAAGAGCTCAGAGAGTCCTTGGACGTAGTTAAGAACTCTAGGGTGGCTGCATGTTACTCCTTGGGGTAGTGTAGCAGAAGCGTATGAGTCAAAACCCTCACGTTTGCAATGGTGTCATCAAACCCTCACAGAGAAGAAGTTTCAGTATGCCAGGCAAACAAGTCTTGCCTGGGCTGGTGATACAGCCCAAGTGTGCTCTCCTCAGTTGCATTCCTGCTGCCTCTCCTCTGCAGGTCTCGGTTTCCCTCAAAGGAACACCTGAGCAGACCATGTGGCTGCATCCATGCTGTCATTTATAGCCCAGCTTTTTCGTAACATTTTGGCTATGCTAAAGAATGGAGATAGAAGCACTGGTGGCCAGGAGTGAGTATACAATCCTCTCAGAAATCCCTGCTGCAGAGTTGGCAATGTCTAGGAGAGAGGTGGGGTAGTGGTCAACTGGAGTGACTGCTTCTGGCATCTCAGCGTACCTACTGCTGCATAGGATGGTGTGGCTTGGAGCAAATATCTCCGGTTATCTTCATGTAAAACTCCTGGAGAGGCAAAAAATCCCCATGCAGACATGCAAATGCACAGGTACACAAACATATAAATGTCCTCTGCACCCACAAACTGTTTGCACAGTTTTAAATGACTTTCCCTCACAGGAGTAATTGACATTAGGCCCCAAGAGGTGAGTGGTAGTTTCTAGGCTGATCACCTCACATGAAGTTACAAGAGGTGTCAGAACACAGACTATGGTTCCAGAAATTTCTACTGCCTCAGATAAGCTTCCCTGACTTGTTTTAGATGCTATCAATATATACAGCCATGTACTCAAGTACCTTAGCCCAGAATTTGAAATGCACCACTCGGTGAGTTTATTTGGACCCCTTTTTCTCCCAAGAGATTTCTCCTTGTTATTGTTGTTGTGTAATGAATAAAAAGATCGACAGTTTGCAGTTCAACTCACAAAGTTCAGCTCGCACCTGCGATCCCCACGGTGCATGGGGAGGAGTGGCTATCTCATCAGATCTCCCAGTTCCTGTCCAGCTCCAGCTGTAACCTTTAAAAAATTGCCTTGAGGTGCAATTAGCTGCTGTACAGTTTGGTTTGGTTTTGTTCTAAGTTTCCTGAGACTTCAGACTGTAATAGACCTTCAGACAATGGGTGTGCAATAGGAACAAGTTCCTTGACCTTTTATTCCCCTTGTAAATCATTTAATGGAGCAGACTTCTTTGAGCTTCTTTAAAACACCACTGTAATGCTATGTCTGTTCTAAATCTTTGCACTATCATTTAAGTATCCATCAGACATGGTTTAAAATTACTTAATGATACAAGCTTTAGGGGAAATCTGCAGTATGGCAGAAAATCTCTTAACCATTAGAAAATAATATAAGAACACATTATTGATAAGTTTCTTTGGAGGAGGAGAGAGATTGGATGTGCACATATAATATAATCAGTAATTGCTATCCACACAAGAATTTATTGCTTTTGAAGGAATAGGTAGGCAAAGGCAGGAAACCTCAGTAGACATTCTCTCTGACATATACCTCTGAAACAATACTTTACTGCTGCTTGGTGTCATACATGCCTTCCTTTAGCTGTTCTTATTAACCTTTCTTACACAGGTGCTTTCCAGTAAATTGAGATTGCTCCATCATGACTTCAGTGCAGTTAATCTTACATGGTCATCATGATACTAAGGATTTATAGAGCTTAGAAGAGGATTTTTCAGAAATCAAAAACTGAATCCTGCTGTTACAGAAGCCACAAAAAAAAAGTGAAGAAAGTTGCTGGGAATTCCAAGTACACAGTGTAGTCTGTTTTAATAGGGGTCACTGACCTTTCCTGACAGCTGTTTTGTACCTTTTTTATTACAGGAACAAGGACTGGAGCATCTACATTAGAATGAAGTTCACCCCTCAGCAAAGGTGATCTTTTGCTGTAGTTGTCAAAGGTGACACTTTGGAGCAATAACCACATCTGCAGCTAAAACAGCTCAAAATCAGAATACAAAGATGGCCTTTATGCCCCTTTGGCCTTGATTCGCTCTTTCTCTGAAAAAAAAATAAAAATACTTCTGCTCTAAAATTAGACTTTTATTGGCCCTCTGTTCAAGAGCTGAGTTTCCCATCAGGCAATGGATCTCTAGGGATAGTGTCATATGGCACTGGTGGCCTGGTTTACCCCTTCTAGATAGGAAAAATTTCATCTGTGTATTAACTTGACCTGCATTTTAATGATCTCTTTATTTATCTCAATATTAACATCAATAAACACCAGTATTTTTTACTGTAACCGGGATAATATTTGGGTATCTTCAATTTTAAATGGAATCCTTATATGAAAACTAAAGAAAACTTTATCAAAACATTTGAAAACAATTACTCCAGCTGCACTGACTTAACAAAACAACCATGTGAGAGCTCTAACAACACTGTTGGTTTCCTTCTGGGCAGACTAACAAAGAATCTTCATATTATATTACAACCTTTTTAAATTTGCTAGCACTCACCTTGTTTGCTAAATTTACCCCTTCCTGTGCTCCTGTTCATCCCACAAACACATGGGTTTCCTTCTGCAGGAGCAAAGCCTCTGCCCTCTGGGGGTTAGTTTGGCAACACTGAGCAGACATTTACCACCATGATATCAGATGCACTTAGCAAAAAACTTGTTTTTTAATTATTTTTTTAGTTCTTGGTGAATTTAAAATGGTTCTGAAGCTTTTATAATAAAAATGTCTGATTTTGTGCAATAAAACAGTCTGATTCTGTCCCAAAACTTGTGTGCCAGAAGTTCTATAGTATTGTCTGCAATGACTAATTGAGGAAAAAAAAAAACCCAAACAAACATCATGATGCTCTGGTAGTTTCCTCTTGAGGAACAGATGGCAGGATGGTGAGATTATCCAATTTTAATTCTTCATATTTCATTTGTAGGTCTGATGAATATTGAACAGTGCTGGCTCGAGTAAGATGCAATGAATGTACTTAATGGGAAAGACCAGTTATGGGCAGTAAATATAGCTAACACAACCAGAGATCTCAAAGCTGTAATATTATATATTGAGACTGTGTATCTGTTTGCACACTTTCTCTTTTTTTTTTATATGTGCTTGCAGCACTTGAGAAGCATCAAGATATATTTCATATATGACACAATGTATTCTCTATGAGGGACTGTTACCTGTTTACAAGATGTGAAAATCCTTTTATAGAGAACTGATAGAAGAAACTTTGCCCATGTCCCTTGTCCCAGTAGCCCTTGTACACCATTCAATCATTTTGTGAATATAACAAAATCAGACTTTTAATTTAGTTACCTTAGAAGCATCGCGTGGAGGACAAATGCTGCCATCCGCTGTTCACTATCTATGGTACCTGGATACCGCTCAGGTCAGAGAGGAGCAGGGAGTAGATCAAATCATACTTTTGACACAGGCATGTCCACTGAGATGACTTCAGAGCAAACCAGGGCCAACAGCTGGCCATAATCCCCATCACTCTTTTAAATATGTGAAGATCTTTCATATGTACGTATGTAATGTCTTTCATCCAAGTGTTGCCATGTCCACTGTGCATAGGTATCCCAAAGCAGCCTGGTGCTTTATATACTGAAACTAAATATGGGGAATACCACAGGCCTTGGTGCTGCTGGCAGCCCGAGCCATTCTGTGTGAGGTTAGTTCCTTGGAGAAATGCCAGAACTCATCAGCTCCCAACACAGCCATTGGCAAGAAATGAGTACTGTGATTTATTTCTGCCTCTCATCAGCTGGTGACAAGAGTCGCATTTGTTGTAGCAAGAGCTCAGACACCCTGTGTGCACACAGGCACTGAAATTTAATGTGAGCTCAATCTCACCCCACACATATACAACAGCAGTACAAAGGAATAGAAAGTAAAACAGGATCACAAATAAAACTGAACCTACCAGAAGCCGAAGAGTCCTTTAATTACATATTATGCTACTTGTCTAGTCTTGAGCTTTGCTAAAAAGAAATAAAATAGTATATTCAGAGAAAAAAAACTGCAAGGTAATCAGGGTTTCATGATGCTGCATGATATTTCATCCAGAAAATGGCATCAACAAAAAAGGATCACACTAGAATCATAGAATCACAGAATGTGTTAGGTTGGAAGAGACCTTCAAAGGTCATCTAGTCCAACCTTCTCACAGTAAGCAGGGACATCTTCACTAGATCAGGTTGCTCAGAGCCTCATCAAGCCTGACCTTGAATATATGCAGGGATGGGTCCTCTACCACATCTCTGGACAACCTATTCCACTGATCTACCACCCTCATATTGAAGATTTTTTTCCTAATATCCAACCTAAATCCACTCTTTTCTAGTTTAAAACATTTACACCTCACCCTATCCCTACATGCCCTCATGTTCATCATGAGCATCATGTTGCATCAGTTCAGTCTATAGAATAATTTCCAGGGGGAAAAGAATGAACTTTCAAAAGCATCAGTGTCATATTCTGCCAAACAGGATTATTTTGCTACTTTTCTTCTTTCACATTCTTGCTGTGTTTTCCTATGGCTTATTTTATGATCTCAGATGATCTGCGATGAAGAAGAATCTCTGTCTATGACACCAAGGTTCTCCTTGTATTCATATCACTTGCAAGACAAGGGAAAAGTTTTAAAATGGGAATTTTTAACAAACATCTACCTTTCACCCAGTTTCTACACACTCCCTTCTCCCCCTGACCTTGGTTCATAGCTGTTGTCTATCATGTAGTGATGGGCATCAGTTTTTTGAGATTAGGATAATTCTATACCATACCAGGTTTATGTCTATTACATCATTATGCTGTAAACAATGTGTCAGATCATATTGCTTACCCTGGATGATTGCTCCTCCCAAGAAACTTAAAGCAATATATATTATTTTCAGCTGGAAGAATCACTGTGAATTCATACAGCAATTTTCACAGTGGGAAAACAGCAGCAAAATAGCATGGACTAATGAGGGCAAATACATATAGTCAGCACTGCCAGTCCAAGCCTACCTGTTTCCTTGTGTTGGACTGATTGGGAACTGTTCACTGACATATCTATTTTTTGACAGTGTAGGTTTCTCCTATGCAGTTCAGATCTGAGTCAAGTCACATGCCAGGGTTGTTGTTTGTTGGTTGGGACTTTTTTAAACACTGAAAACATCTCTGCAGATGCTGAAAGAAACAGGATGCTACAGATTGTAAGAAAATGCATTTAGAAGGGAGAGTATCTGCAAGTAGCAATTATCTCCACTAAGCTGTTTGAAGCAGAAAGGAGATGGGAAAGCAAACCTTTGCAGACTTGAGCTTTTTTGTTTGCAGTCCTGGCATTTTCTTTGCCCCACTGGAGTTTGTGTTGCACTTGGGAGACCAGTCTTAGTAGGCATGGTTCAGATAAATCTGCTCTCAGGTACCTCATGCTGGCAGTGTTAGCTGCACAAAGTAATTAAAGTAATTTTCTTGCAAAGGGACAAAGCCTGCTCTATCATCTACTGAGTCAGAGGCGGTAACTCTTAGCAGAGAAAAAGCTGCATCAAGGGTGATCCTGTGAGATGCGGGTTGAATATGGGTCACAGCAGGTTATTTTCACATCAGTTGGACTTGATAATCTTAAAGGTCTTTTTCAACCTAGTCATTCTGTGATTCTGTGAAAAACAAGTCAGTGCTGCCATACAAGGGCTGCCCAGAAAAGCCATCAGCCTTTGGAAGGTTTCGTTTCACTCTCTATAGGACCAGGGTTTCAATCTTCAGACAAAGCTAATGCTTTCAGGAAAGAGCCTCAGCAAGTGCCAGGAGCTCCTTTAGTGTTACACAACCCTTTTTATCCAAGTTAACTTTTGCAGTGCATGCAGCTCAGTTCCTAGAATGTAGTTATCTTGTAGTGTTTCACACACAGTGAGGTTGGTAAGTAAAGAGATTAGTGCCTTCAGATGCAGGATCAGCTGGCATTTGGCCCTGCACATCTGCCATTTCCCAGAGTCTTTTCTAAATTCAATCCTTCTCCAACCTGTGCTCCTGCTCCTTTTCCATTTGTCTTGTAATTATCTAAGTTCACTGATACTGAGCTTTGGTGATCTTTGGGGATGTCAAATAGATACTGTCTCACAGGCTGTGGAGCTGGTCTGTCTGTTGAGGAGGAATGACACAAGGTTTGTGGGTACATTTTTGCATGCTTAGAGCCAGTCAGAGCTTCCAAGCACTCCTGCCAAGGACCAGTCTGGAACCAGGGCTGAGTACTTAGCAGGATGGTCCAGAAAAAAAAAAAAAAAGACAATTTAAGATAGCCACATGCTGCTCTGGCTACTTGCATCTCTCAGGACTGAACCATGTTTGCAACCTTGCACTGTTGTTCTAATTAAAAGTTCAGGGAAAGTGTTACCAGTAAATGAAGTCTTCATTTTATAGCTGTGCAGAAATGATTTGTCTTCACCACGGTATTAAAATATTTAACACATTGTAACTAACGAGTAGCTCTTTTTTAATGTTATTAATGAAGAATCACATTGCTAGGAATGTATTCCCAACACGGAATGTAAAAATTGAAGGAATTAAATTGTTCATATTTTCTCTCTACATGAAACGCATGTTTATTTTGCTAGCAAATAGAATATTTTATGCCAGAGATAGAAATTTTGTTTAGCATTTGTTTTCTGGGTTTTTTTCTTTCTCTCCCTGTAGAACTTCCATCAGCACAAATAGTCCAGCATAATATAGATGTTATTGAAATGTACATTGATAGACACTGGAGAGAAAAATCTCTTCCCTATTATACCATAAAGGCTATTATGAAGAAAAGGCACATTGGTAGAATATAGACCTTGAATTTTGTAACCTTTTGTGCTTTATTCTGAGGTAGAGATAGGAATGTCAGTTATAGCATTAATTAAACACAGCTTGACAGTAAGCTTAGATTAATTAAGTAAATGTCTGTCATGACAAGTGAAAAGAGGATCTCAACCTGAACAGAAAAATGAGGTAGGTTTTTTTATTTATTTTGGTATCAGGTGAAACTGTGCTGAAGAGAGGGCTACTTATAATCATTAAAGCTATTGAAAGTCAGTGTCATTGGAGAGAAGGTGAAGTCACACCACAGCTGGTGGTGGTTTTTTATGAGGATTTATTTGTTAACAAAAGAGTAATTTTATGGAATGATCTCTAGATTATTATGCTATAAAAGTAATGCTTTATACCTAAAGATTGCACCTTTACCTTGTGCAAAATTTTGTGACTGTAAATCAGTGCACCCACACTCTGCTCTTCAAGCTCTTCTATGGCAGAGGCTCCCAGCAGTGAGAGCCATGCTTGAGGGTTATATACCCTGCCTGGAGGCTAGCCTCCAGGAGCCAAGCATGCTGACTGCAATGGGATGTATTTACGCAGGTGGATCTGTGAATAAGTGATATGAACAGTAGCTGTTTGCAAAAACAATTAGGCGTTCAACTCAAGAAAGGCTGTGGCAAGGACAACTTATCCAGCTGGTTCCCTCGGATTGATACTTCCACACTAAATGTTTTCTTGTCATTTGAAATCAATGGGAAGAACTCCAGGCAACTGCTCTGTACTTATATCTAGCATTCTTTCTGGCAGGAACTTTAGTTTCTGTGGTTTTCATCTTCTGGATAACTAAACGGGATGACATGTGAAGGTGGTTTGCTAGGAAAGAAACAGATATGTGTCCAGCCATGCTCTCTTTTGTAATAGACTAAAGTGGGGAAGAAAGAGCATTGCTCACTCAAGCACTGATATCCACTTCCTACTGTTAGGTCTGCTCTTGTGCAAGTTGAAAAGTTATCAGATTACAGTATTTTTAATATTCCCATTTTAGGAGCCTGTTTTACACAGATATTAAGCTGGAAAAAGATGAATATACAAAGGAGCACTTCTCATTCCTGCCCCTCACAGTGGTACCTATGCAGCAGCAGACCCAAGTGATCTCGGCTCTCAAGTCTCCAGCTGAGAGGAAGATGCTGGTTCCCATGGAGACTGACTGCATCTCAGCTCAAGATGAGCTGCAACCAGGAGGGATGGGGACAGGGACACTGCGAATGGCCAGAGCACCCTGCGTGCTTTGTCATCCTGCTGCCAGGTGGTTGTGTCCTCTTTGTGGATCACCCTGTCTCTAAAGCAAAGCAGGATGCCAGACTGTCTCTCCCTGAGCCTGTGCTGAGTTTACTTGAGTGCACGTTCTCTGAAGAGGAGGTCACTTAGAACTGTTTATGCTGAATTGCTTTTCCTATTTAGCATGAATCTTGCTGGAAAATACATTTACATACTAAATCTGGGGATAAACTTCTTAACAATTCATGTGTTAGTTCCATGTGTCATCAGAAGTCTTCAGTGAAGGCATCACTTGAACACAAATAAGGGACTACTTAAGATTTCCTGTTTTCTTTGCCTTAATGATCCATCTTTAATTCATGATCTTCTATTAAAATGGATTTATTTCTGGAATTGTTTTAAATTCAGTAGTCTATGTGTCTCTCACATTTTCTTTCTTCTTAATTAGTATAAAACAGATTGAAGGATATAAAATTGTAACATTAGAAATAATATTTACATTAAGTATTTTGAAAGTAATTTTTCCATAACTGGAAAAGTGAGATTCAGAAGTTGTACTACAAGGAGTGGGGTTTTTTCAATGTTTTCACTTTTTAATGGCTAGTCGGTTGACTCACCATGGCCTGAGGACTTCATTTTGCAATGGAAATAATCTAAACATTGTCAGTGTCAGACTGTGTTTGTGGCATACAGAAAAGTTACCTGGACTATGAAGTTTGAAGCTTAGTTAGGAAGCTTAACTAAGTTCACCTTATTTGGGAAAGTAAAACTGGAAGAGATGACATGGTTTAGCTTATGGGACTGAGACAAAACCAGATCCTTTGAGAAAGGTATTATCTGTCTGAAAAGTCTTCAGTGAAGGAGATTCTGCAGCCACTGTAGATAGCCTCTGCCAGCGCTTCAATACACTTCTTATTAGGAGTTATTGATATACTTTCTGACTTCCAGGCAGTAAAACTCTTTGTAATTAAACACTTTACCAGTACAAACAGTGGAGTGTTTTGTCGTTTTATTTGATTTTTTTTTTTTTGTGAGGGGATTGTTGTTGAAGAGAGTTCATGTGAAGAAATCTGGCTTAAGGCCATTATAATTTCTATTATTTTTTCCCTGCATGTGATGTTTTGGTTTTTGCTCTTAAAAATAAACTTCACAAATCTTGTTTCAAAGAACAAGTTGCAGTGGAATATTTAGCTCAAATGATGGCATTGCTAGAATAGGCAGTTCAAAGGTTTGCTGAAAGGAAGACAATACAGGCAATACCTAACAATATAGTTCTGTGATGCAAACCTTATAAGGTTTCCAGGGCAGGTTGAGCTGATGAAGGAGTGTGATGCTGAAGAAACCAAGTCAAGTAATGTGGAAATCTGAGTATCTACTCAAAAGTATTTTGCCAAAGTAGGAAGGATATGGTATCTACTCTAAACATCACCCAACTAAAATAGTAACAAAGAGCCTGGTACAGGAAATAAGAGACAGACTGACAGTGTAGAAACATATATGAAGATGAGACAGAAAAAAAACCAGTATTTTGAAGCATCATTAACAATGGAGCTATAAAGCTAGTGAGAAAGTTTACAAGAGAAGAAGCACTTTTTGGGTATACTCCCAAGCAATGCACAGGGTATAGTTCCAAATGTAGCAACTGAAGACTAGGCCCACTTTATCACAATGAACATCTCTGTAGGAAAACCAATCCCAAAAGAATCTGACATGGGTATGTATAAAAATGAGAGCATGTCTTGAAAGAAAATTACTAAGAATAGCAGAGAGAAGATAAACAGTTGAAGGAACAATGAAGAATATTTAATGAAAGCACAGTGGTAATTCAAAGCATATATAGACTCTTAAAATTAGGATTTCATAAAGATCAAACACATGCAGAAAAACAAAACAGATGACAAAATAAAGATACTGGGTGTTAGAAAGCACCCTTCAAAAAGCACAAATAATTATAAAGTGTAATGAATTCCATATGTAATTGATGTTGACAACCACAGTGTGGTAAGCTAGAATAGATTTACAGAAATAAGTTTCTAAATGATGTTTTTGTTTAAATATTACAGCTTTTAAAGCATTTAAATGATAAAGTCTTCCAGTCTCAGTTAGGCCAGTAGAAGATGGAAGTGTAAAGTGGAGCTGAAACATTTTGCACAGAAAAAAGCCATTGTGCTTTGAGGCAATTTTCATAACTAAACTGGTGGAAATTGGAACTGAAACTTTCCAGTTCAGCCTCCTTAACTTACCATTAACTCCAATGTATAAATACATCTGCTGCTTTGGAAATTCTGAATCTCTTCACTTACGGGTTACAATAACCTCATTTTCTTACAAATAGCCATTATCTTTCAAGGTTATTATTTCAAAATGCAACATCCCAAGAAAGTATAGGAGTGTAGGAGATAATACTAAAGGTCTGTAACTTCCCAGGAAGACGAAAGGTTATTCCAATGAGGATGATAGCTCTGTATTTGTTTCTTTTCAGACTTTGCAAGCTCCTAGATTTGAACAAGAAGGTACATGTGAACACATAGATACACACATTTCCCCTTACCATTCCTTCTACTTAATTTCCAAGGAGAGCTAATGGAAACTGCATTTGGATAAAGCTAATCAAATGAGCTGTTGTCTTGACATTTAATTTGCATATGCTAGTTTATTTATTCAATTAGTTATAGAATGCCACATCTACTTTTAATTTAGCTTTTTTCTGAGCATCTAGTAAGTAATAACTGCAGTCCAAAAAAGCATTTTGGCTGTATGGATAAGATTCAAGGGTGAATAAAAATAAAAATAGTAATAGAGATGCTTGAGAAAAGATATAGAGTTAATTACAGTTCTATGAAGAACAACAAAACTGTAGAACAAGTACCTGCTACATTAGCTGTCTCATTTCACAACTATCATGCAGAGTCCTTACACAGCTGAGCAAGAGTACTTCAGATCAAATTGCTTGATACTTATTGAGAAGGACCTTGCTTTCATATCACCTCCTTCCCCATACCTATGTCTAACCCTAGATTATCTGTTTTCACTACATCCATTCCTCTCCCAGACTGTTCTTGGGCAGGTTGAGGAGTTCACCTGTGTAAGAACATCTCTTAATAGCAGGTTGGCTGCAGTCAGAGATGGATTGTGGGGAGAACACAGAGGTCAATACAAAAGGGCATGCAAGAAATGGAGCTAGCATGAGGAGGTGGGGACCCAATCAGTATGTCTTCTGGACTGAGAAATGAGCTTTTTTTAGCATATCTCACCCAATCAGTATACCAAGTGGCAAAAAATACTGTAGTACTAATAAAATGCACACAAATATTACATATATCATCAAATTATGAAGTCAGGATTAAAAGGAGTAAAATTAAACAAGCATTCCCACCCTCAAATAATGCAATGTTTTTTTTCTCTTAGCTTCTCATTTCAAAGTTACAAGTTTTACTTCTTGCAGATTTTTTTCTCTAGTCACAAAAGATAAAAACTTGTTTATGCGACTCATAAATGCAAGCTGAGTCTCTTACATAATTACAGGTCTCCAAACAATATGCATACAGGAGCTGGCTAGGCTACACTAGATAATCAGTTTTAAGACAGAGCAGCCTTTGAAACAAGCAGAGAATCTCATTACCCAGCTGTATAAACCCATGGTTCAGCCACATCTTGAACTTTTGTGTGCAGTTGCCTTCCTCCAATCTGAAAAAATACAGACTATAACTATGAGAGACTTAGAGAGAGAAAGAAAGGTGGCAGAGATGTTCAAAAAACATGCAGGTATTTTTTAAACTGTGGAACAATTGCCATAGGAAGAACAGCTAAGTAAATGCAAGCTTAGCAAACAGAGATGTTGGCATGGAGAGTAGGGAGCGTCTTTAGGTAGCACATCTTTAAAAAATGCAGAGGTGCATCAGGAATGGCTCACCATCTCTACGAAACTAAGAACTACAAGATAACAAAAATAAGTGGATGTTCCTTCACATGGTGTAGGTAAGCTACAGTTTTTTTCAGGTGCAAAACATCCAACACAAGAAGGTCATGGACCAGTTGGAGAGGGTCCAGAGGAGAGCCACAAAGATGATAAAGGGGCTGGAGCACCTTTCCTACGAGGCCAGGCTGAGAGAGTTGGGGCTGTTTAGACTGGAGGAGAGGAGGCTCCGGGGAGACCTTACAGTGGTCTTCCAGTACCTCAAGGGGGCCTACAAGAAAGATGGGGAGAGGCT
>VXBZ01003221.1:37281-60660 GCA_013399135.1 Heliornis fulica
GGGGGTGTCCCTGCTTCTTGCAGGGGAGTTGGACTAGATGACCTCTGGGAGTCCCTTCCAACTCTAATCATTCTATGATTCTATGATTCTATATGAGTTCAAAAGATAAATGAAAAAATATTAAAAGAAAATATGAAACAACAAAAACCCAAACAAACAAGCTATTAATTACTTATTTAGACTCTGGCTCAAGGAGTCCTCAGAGCTGGAAAGGTATTCTAGGGAAATATTGTTTTTGACCTCTTATTTTCTCTTCCTTAGACGCCCGCTTTTTTCCGGTTAGTGGCAGGATACTGGGGAAAAATTGATATATCCATTCCATGCTCAGAATCTAAAAACTGTAGTTTGTGTTTCAGAACTGCCCAGGATCATGAAAATCAGAAGTAATCAAAAGACCTCTCAAGAATTTTTTCCTTTGGATAATAACTCCCAAGGGTCCAATGTAGAATTGGATTTAGTTTCGCTCAGTTATTTCTGTGAAATTCACAAAATTGCCTCCTGGGTTCAGAGCCCTTTCCCCAGGAAGTGCTGGGCATTGCTAGGGGACTTCTAAGTGACAGGGCATGCTGAAGCATACAGTGAGATGAAAAGTTGCTATAATTTCTATGCTTTCATTGCCAAGCCTTTGCACCTGTGTGAGTGAATGTCTTCTGACATTGCCAGAGACTTCTGTGTTTAGGAGGCGCTGCTAATTCCAGGTAAACCTCATGTGAGCTCACCCTAAGCTATGCCACAGGTCCTAGACTATCTCATACAACATGAGCAAAGCTCTCCTCCCTCCATCTCCAGGTGGGAATAGGACCCCCTACCTTGGACCTAGTGATGTGACCTACCAATCACAAATGATTAAAGAAGAAAAAACATAATCAAGAGGGATTTTCCTTTGCAATGTCAAAGGGGCTTAGTCACCAGAGTACCAGCCTTTGTTGACATTTTTCCTCTCCACTTAGACAAATCATTTCTTCCATGATGCTAAGAGACAAGCTAGGGTTTTACAAGCTGGTCCAGGCATTGAACCTTTATTTTTGTGGGAAAAATGAGACCAGAGCATTTTTATGGTTGTGAAACAAGGACTTGATAATGTGTGGGCCACCACGGGTAAAGGGAAGGATAAGGTCTGCCTCTGGAGAAGTGGGTGAACCTTAGAGGTGAAGCACGTGTTTAGGGAATTCAGTGGTTATTCTGAATAAAAGAGTGATGCTAAGGCACATGTTCACACTGAGAGATGTAAAATTAGGAAGCAGAATAACATTTTTCATGTTTTGTTTTTAATCAAAAGACAGCTTCATAATATTAGGAAGGCAATCAACATGCAAATGATGTCTGAAGGAATAACCGCAAGTTGGTTATGATAACGACTGCATTTTCTGTGAAGGATTGAACAGTAATCAATTAGCACACAAATATATGTGCTGTAATTTGTGAAGGAGACTTAGAGAATTACCTTATGGCAATGTAAAGTATACCTGACATAAAAACTGGCAGTTGTGTCAAAAATTTTAACATCTGGATGGGGGAGAGTATGTAGGTAACCTGGTGCTTAGCAGTGATGTCTCTTCCAGCATTTCCTCCATCACTTTACAGTGCACCATTTTGCTTTCAGCCTTCAGATACATAATACTGCATCTAAAATTAAGCCCCCTGATTGTCTCAGTGGGTATCTCAAGCAATATTTGCAGTAATTATGTCTCTTTGAAAACAGCATAGGAAAACAATATTGTGCCATTTTATTTCTCTTCACAGCTATCCAAACCACATTAAAATGAATCAGAAGTGCGTTGCATTCAGAGCAACAACATAAATATCAAATCTCTCCAGCACAGCAAGTGCCATCGAACAATTAGCAGGACTCCTTCTGACTAAACAAATATATTTTGCACTTCTGGAGCAATGTGAACCACTGAGGGAAAAAATAGTCATCTTTAATAGTGCTAACAAGTTGTGCAGTACAAATTGTTCTATAATTACTTCAATACCTACATTAGAGAAAATAAGTGTTCCTAAAAATCAGCACTTCCAGAGACATCCTTCTAGTCCTGCAGGGAAAGTCATTCATATTTTCCTTCATGTTTTTAACTTACACTTACTGTCTTTGTTCCTCTACCATGATCCAGATAGCTGCTTGCTGAATATAGAGTCTAGAAATCCTATCTAGGCTAAATTAACCACAAAGATAAGGAGATACTAAAATTTGCAGCTCAATACTGGACCTGCCTCCACCATTCCTTAAGTGTGATATAAGTAAATATGTGAAGATTTAAGACATGAATAGTTCCATTAGCAATTACAAGTGCCACAGATTGATCTGTGCAAGAGATTTCCTGGGGGAATGTCTCTGCTGCCTTTCTCTGTACCTTCTTATTTCTGTGGTATCCCTTCTGAGACTGGAGCAGCCACAGTTAGTACAGTCTGCAGAACTGAGATCTAGGTAAATCTATAAATATTTAAGATGTAAATAGTGATAATGGTAATCGCTGGTGTCACACTCTGCTTGTTGCCAAATGAGAGAGGTACAACCACCAAAGGTTGTAGCCTCAGCCCATCATACTGCTAAAGCTGACTTTTACAAAATAAGTCAGATTCAGAATGAAGTGTCAGTGGATCATCATTTAACTATGACAAAAATAACCAAATGAAAATAAACTTGAACAAATTCAGTTATTTACCTTGTGCTTAATTCAGAACATCTAAATAGTATTTTGACTGTCGTATAGTATCCTATGTTCAAGATGTGGTTATAAATATATTCACATTTTCTCCATCAATATTTTACATATTTTTTTCATGCTTAACTCTCCTTGTACCTTGTTAATCAGGAAGAAAAAATTTACATATCTAATTTATTTCCTAGTGTGCCTATCACTTTGTTTTCAGCAGCTCCTGCATAAGCAAATAAACAGCCAGTTGCTCATGTTGGAGGTTTGACTTCAAATGTACTAATTGAAGCTTTCAGAGCCAGTCTAATATGCATAATGTAGTCTCATGAAAGATGTAGGTATAGCTATCATGTGGTGCCTGGCACGGTTTAGCATTCATTTGGTTTTCAAGTTGCAATGGAAGAATGTTTCAAAATTCAGACGTACAACATTTATCAACATGATGAATAAAATGTAAACACTGTCTCTTTTTTTTCTGTGCATTGCAAAAGAAGAAAAAGTTCAAATCTTATTACAGATGTAAATTCAAAGACCATTTTCTCCTGAGATGGGTTGTTATTCACAAAGCACTTTCAGGAGTCAGTGGAGACTGTGGGAACAGGAGTTCTCGTTTTTTCTTCCCTGTTGCACTGGGCAGGGCACTTCTGTGCCCTCTTTTCCCAATCTATAAAATAAGGATAGAGCAATAATGAGTTCTTTGGTTTTATGATTCACTTAATGTTTGCACAGTACTTAAAAAATATCAGGAGTAACATAACAATAATAACTACGGGATGTATTATAACATGAACAAATACCTTTAATTCCAGCATGTTCTCTTGTATTGGTTCTATATTTTACTGAAATACAACTTGTGATTTGTATGTAATGAGAAATAGGTAACATACTAAGTAGAAATTTGACATGAAACACTTTAAAACAATAGTTTTCATCTCAGGAGAAACAAAGGTATTTAAGAGATGCTTTTACAATAAAAATAAACCATTAAAAAGTTGGCAGGGATGCCCTGGGTATAATTGCAGCTATGTTTGTTTCAAAATGCCTGTTAAATCTGATTCACCAGTACTGTACTACTAGCATGTCTCTGCCTATGGGAAAAGCCAGGGCAATAATTTAAACAACCCTAAATTGAAAATTTAGAGCCATTATAATTAATTGTGAATAATTAGAAACAGCTCAATAAAAAAATAAAAAACAATCCAAAATTGTTTATAACATAACAGTTCGCTAGCAAACTGCCGGAGAAGCTGAAGGTTTGCCAGAACACATGTAGTACAGGAGAAAGAAAGATAAAAAGATATATCACACCATAATCATGCTTTAATATCAAAACTCTAATTTATTATCATATTCTCAGCACTGAGTCTCCCCTGGGGTTTAGTGGAGGCCACACCCACTAGGATATTATAAATACAGAATCTCAGACTCATAGGATGGTCTGGATTGAAGTGAACTTGATTATCATCTAGTTCCAAGCCCTTGTCATGGGCAGGGCCACCCTTCAATAGACCAGGTTGCCCAAAGCCCCATCCAACCTGGCTTTAGACACTGCCAGGAAGGGGGCAGCCACAGCTTCTCTGGGCATCCGGTGCCTGGCTCTCAGCACCTTCACAGGGAAGAATTTCTTTCTAATATCTAATATAAATAATACGCTCCTTCAATGTAAAGTCATTATCCCTTGTCCTATCACTGCATGCCCATGTAAACAGTTCTTCTTCAGCTTTCCTGAAGGCCCCTCTAGGTACTGGAAGGCTGCAATAATTAGGTCTTCTATGAGTCTTCTATTCTCCAGGCTGTACAAGCCCAACTCTCTCAGCCTGTCTTCACAGGAGAGGTGATTCAGCCCTCTGATCATCTTCATAGCCCAACTCTGCACTCATTCCAAGTACTCCATGTATTTCATGTACAGGGGACCCCAGAACTGGACACAGTACTCCAGATGGAGTCTCACCAGAGCAGAGGGGCAGAATCACCTCCCTTGACTTGTTGGTCATGCTGGTTTTGATGCAGCCCAGGGAACATCTGGCTTTCTTGGCTGTGAATGCACATTGCTGGTTCATATTGAGCTTCTGATCCACCAATGTCCACAAGTCCTTCTCATCAGGGCTGCTCTCAACCCAACTCTCAGTTATGTTCTTGTGAGTGTTATCTACCGTTGGAAGAGAGGAAATTTAAATAGTCCCAACACCCTGACTACCCTCTGATTTCGTTTGGGAGGGGGAGTGATGAGTATTTACATATAGTAGGCATACCCATCTGTTTAACCCTCCTTTTCATGACGAAGTTTTTATAATTAAATAGGGTGAGTTTGCGTGTTTTGAGGTTGAAAACCAGGCTTAGCACGTGTCATAGCATTCTTACACACTCATGTGTCTATACAGGTACATCTAGAGAGTATTTGATGTCTATCCCAGGCTCATAGGGATGGCAGTGTGACAACTGGAAAGAAGCATACTGGAGAAAGTTAAAAGGTCATCTTCAAAGCCATGCTCATTTTTTTGTTTTCAAATGTGCAACAAATGAATACTCCTATCTTGTTGGTATTATCTTGATAACCAATAAATTATTCCAGTGTTTTTTGTGATCTCATTCTTCTAAAGCCCCATTGCATTATGAATGTGCACATACACTTATCTAATACAAAATTTTCTGTTGAGATTTGCATCACTAAATAGCATTAGAGATGTCACAGGTATTGTTCGTCATGTCACTGTAATTTGCACAAGAGAAAGGGGAAAATTTCAAAGTGTATACATGTGATCCTAGCAGCAAAATTTTACCCTTGGAGATCCTGATTGTCCAGTGTTGATACTGCACAGGAGCTACTTAAAATAAGATCTGGAAAAAAAAGGACTTCAGATGTCCACATACTTGAAATCAGACATGTTTATAGAGCCTACATATTTGGTAGAAATCTAAAGACATACTGCCTTGTTAGACAGCTTTTCACTCACGTGTTCCTTCAGTACAATCACATTTAAAAATGTGGGAATCATTCCGCTAACAAACCAATGCCTTACGGTCTACATCACGTCATTCACAGTGACTTCCAACAATATATTTGCAGAAAAACAGAAAGAACAAATAAAACCTGCTACTTTTTCTGGTTTTGTAACTTGCTCCTATTACGTATAGGGCTGCTCCAGCATTGGCTGAGAACAGCTGCTGTGCTGGAACAGCAGGGCTTATGGCTATTCTCTTCCTAACACAGCTTCTGCAATTTAAAAGAGAGCAATAGACTAAAGAGGAGAGTACAGTCAAACTGTGGCTAGCTGAAATGAATAGATTCTATCTGAATGGTAATTTAGAGACACCTTAGCATCAACTTTAAATGTGCTTCAGAAAGTGCTTTTCATTAGGATATGTGATTAAATTAAATTCCTCTCCAACAATAATTTACAGCTGCCTATTATAAGCTTGTGAAAAGTGTTAGTGGAGATACCGAACACATCTCTTGCCAATTTGAACTGCTCTTAAAATTTTTAAAATTTGTACATTTGCAGAGTATTATTCTGTTCTTGTCTAGCAGCACTTTACATTCTACTCTATAGAAACTGTATTCTATTATGCATGGCTATTTTTAATTACTATATCTGTTATTTCAGCCACATTCTAATTTACCACATTGATTGTCCATTGAGATTCTGTGAACTGTAAACTGTTATTTCCATCTCTTCCTCAACAATCATGTCAGTCATTCAGTCAGTCTTCCCACTCCAGAGTTTTCTATTCAGAGGTAAAGTTGGTTGATTATTTATTTTTACAGAAATAGTGTCCAAACCAGTTAATGTTCAGTTGACTGCACATTTTCCTCATTAGAACAGTTATGGTTTCAAGTTGTACTGTGTAAATTTGGAAGTTTGTACAGCGAGAGAGAAACTTGGTCTCTCTTCTCATTCCCCTGGTAACAAAAATAAGCTATTTTCCATTGCAGAGGAGCTCATGCTCAAAGTCGTGATCCTTGCACAACCATTTAAAGTCTAGCAAGCAAGGTCTACACATGGATGCATGAGTCCTCAGTGAAAACACTCCCTCTTAAGAAGGGATGTCACCACTTTTGCAGCACGCATTGAGCAGGCTCCCACCAAGCTGGACAGCACAGGGTAGAATGACTGGTGTAATTACAGGCCTTTCCTTGCTGCCCAGACTGTTGTGGCCTCTGCTCTAGGAGTCATCCCCTTCTCTCACACACAGGCAAATCTGGCCCACTCTACTGCAAGATGTACACACATGTTGTCAAGGCACCATTGCACCCCTTTCATTCATCCTCAGGCAACAGACTTGTCTCTCTTTTACCTTCTCTTTTTAATCCTTTCCTTTTCAGCAATGTTGCATTTATCAAACTTACTGTTATTTCCCTACGCATTTCCTAACTATGGCACATGAAATCCTCATATTCCATTTTCCTCCCATCCTAGAGTCTGCTACTGACATCTAAGCCTCCTTTGTTCCACTTTTCTTGAGTTCAGTATTACTTTCTCTCTTGGTCTCCTTTCCTAACTCCAGAATTTTCCAGAGAACTCTGTCTGTGGGAGCAATTTTACATTTAATATCCATGCAGTTCCATCATTTCATGTGGCTTTTTTAGGAGCTTCCCCCCACACAGATTACTGGATCATCAGTGCTTTTCGACTGTGGATAAATCAGTGTGAGGACACGGTCTGGGCTTGCCACGTTTCCTCTGAAGTACAGCATGCCTCTGGCACAGACTTTTCCTTGTCACTTTGGACAAATCATATGTTTTCACAGGACTTCAATTTATCATTTGCAAAATGGGTGTAATGTCTTATTTTTCCTTTCCTTTGCCATCTATCCTTCATTATGGAGTCCTCCCAGCAATTTTTAGAGCTGGGCACCAGGACTGCGGATAAGCTTATGGGACTAATGGCACTTAGTATTTCAAAATGACTGCACAAGTTCAGGGAAGAGTGTTTCTCCCTGTCCTTACATTGACTTACAGGCAGATGCTGAATTGCCTTTGAATCAAAGGCCAGACAGTATCATCATGTAGATGGGATCTGGGCCACAGCCACCACCTGAACTACCTGCCTGGGCTAACACTGTATTGGAGAAGGGTGTGGCTGTGTCCCTATGCTTTTCTCCATCTCATCCCATCCACAGGTCTCTGTGATGGAGTCAACCCACCTGAGTTCTGCTCGTGTAACACAGAAAATATAAATTATCTGGATTTTTCTAATGAGCCAAGTAATTTTAAATTTCTGTCTAAGTGCACTGAGCCAGTTTTGTCTGTCTAATAATTGTGCTTTTTCTTTTCCTTTTGGATGGACTTTGATATTTTTAGGCAACACATATACAAATTCTTCCCTGTATTGTTTTCATGACAGCAAAATGTAATAATATAAAGTAGAAATAATGTCATTTAGTTACAGAGCTCTGACTGAAATCAATAGAAGAAAATGAATGTGAAGCTCAGAAAGACCATCTAAAATTTCTCCTCAATTTACCTGCTGTGAGGCTATTCTGCCCCTGATATTATTACTGGAACTACAGAATCAGGACATAATATTTCTTTGATTTTTTTTAAATTCCCAACAGCTCATTCAAGTCACTATCTTTTAGTGTTTATTATGAGTGAATAGCTACATCAGGCCTTTACTAACTCTTTTTGGAACACTGACAAGTATCAAAGGTTTGGATAGTGAAAGAGATTTCAAATGTTTGCAGATGCACCATCTGTGGCTATTAAAACCCTCTGCAATACCATATGGGTAACCAATTCAGATTGGCTATAAACCCAGGCTGGGAGAGAGGACATAAATTGTTGGAAGCAAATATTTATCTGAAGACAAATGAATGTAAAAAATGGCACTGAATGCAAAACATTACCATTTAATTTCTTTTGAAAAATGGGAGAAAGATACATGCTTGTCTGGACTGGGTGATCACCAAGATATCCAGCTTTCTCAGTATCGACAATGGAAGCCAGGCATTTTGTTTACTATGAGAAGTCTGAGAACATTTTCCTCAAGACTATGATGCTAACCTCTATCATGAAGTTACTTGACTTTCAGATAGACTTTTGATGAGTCCCCATGCTGCATTTCACACCTGCGAAGAGTTCTTCATAAATGTCCTAAAAGCTACAGCATGAGAGAGCCAACAAACTTGCCTGACTGATATGAGAGAAGTGACCCAGGCAATTTCCTCTTCAGTTTATGGCCTTCTGGTACCTGAAGGGGCCTACAAGGAAGATGGAGAGGGACCTTCTAGAAAGTCCTGTAGTAATAGAGTAAGGGGGAATAGTTTTAAATTGTAAGGGGTTAGATTGGGTATTAGAAAGAAATTCTTTACTATGAGGGTGGTGAGTCACTGGAACAAATCGCCTAGGGAAGTGGTGTCTGCCCCTAGCTGAAGGTGTTCAAGGCCAGGCTGGAGAGGTCAATGAGCAACCTAATATAGTGAGAGGTGTCCCTGCCCATGACAGGGGGTTGGAACTTGATTATCTTTAAGGTCCCTTCCAGCACAAACCATTCTATAATGTATCGTAGGAAATGCCTGAATGGAGAATCACAGAATCACAGAACCTCAGGAGTTGGAAAGGACCTTGAAACATCATCCAGTCCAACCCCCCTGCCTGAGCAGGATCACTAGATTAGACCACATAGGAATGTATCCAGATTGGTCTTGAATGTCTCTAGAGAAGGAGACTCCACAACCTCTCTGGGCAGCCTGTTCCAGTGCTCTGTCACCCTCACAGAGAAAAAGTTCCTCCTTATATTCACATGACACTTCCTATGTTCCAGTTTGGAACCATTTCCCCTTGTTCTATCACTGGTCATCACTGAGAAGAGCCTAGATCCATACTGCTGACACTCACCCTTAACATATTTATAGACATTAATAAGGTCACCCCTGAGTCTCGTCTTCTCCTAGTTGAAGAGACCCAGATCACTCAGACTGTCCTCATAAGGAAGATGTTCCTCTCCCTTCATCACCTTGGTGGCCCTGTGCTGGACTCTCTCAAGGAGTTGTATGTCCTTCTGGAACTGAGGAGCCCAGAACTGGACACAATACTCCAGGTGAGGTCTCACCAGGGCAGAGTAGAGGGGGAGGAGGACCTCCCTTGACCTGCTAGCCACCCCACTTCTAATACACCCCAGGATGCCATTGGCTTTCCTGGTCATGAGGGCACCCTGCTGGCTCATGGTCATCCTGTTGTCCATCAGGACCTCCAGGTCCCTCTCACCTGCACTGCTCTCTAAGAGGCCAGTCCCCAACCTATACTGGTACCTGGGGTTGTTCCTCCCCAGATGCAATACCCTATACTTGTAGTACAAATACTACACTTAACACCCTACATCCAAAGGTGGGACTCACGTCCCATTTGCTTCTCCTGAACCCACCAGGTCTCCACAGGTCTGGAGTCCTTCACTCACCAGTGTATTTGGAGACACACTGTAAGGCCCTGCCAAGTAAAATGTTTCTGGTTTTGATGACTATATGTCTTCAGTAAAACTGTCCAAAAATATCAGGTGCCAGCATGTTCATATGCCTCCTGGCACATGCTGCATGCATAACATAGAAGAAAAATTCCTCTAATGAAAATGTCAGCAAGTCTGATGTGAAGGAACAGGAGATACTTTTTTTTCCTTTTTATTCTGTAAAGGTAGAAAAAAATGTTAGGGATTGGGAAATAGTAGTGTGGGACAGTATCAATGAAAAAAAACCCCACATTTTAAAAGCATGTATACAATATTTGAGTCATTTGAAATTGAGGACTAATTTGGATTTAAAATGAAAAAAAAAATTAAAAAACTAAGGCATGAAAATCTGTCTGCTTTGTAACATCTAAATAAATCTATGACATATCTCAGTGTCAGGATGTCCTGATAGAATGGCTGAGAATTACATGACAAACAAAATGTCAGTGGGTCACAACGTTTAAAAGGTGATAATGAAAATATTAATATGGATAAAAGCAGAAGGGAGCCCAACATGCAGAAGCAGCATTGCTAATTAAAAGGTCTGGGAACCTCGTTTTACAGATGGGAACTACTAAGAGCTTTTCATCATAAATAATGTGTGGGTTAAGTAATGGCCATTAAGTAACAAGGATTTTGCCCCCAAAATACCACCTGAGTATAAAATGGAGATGAATTCTTTGTCTTTATAAGTGTGAGATACATGAGCAGGAAGGCAGACCAAGGCCTGCTAAGGTGATTGTCCCTTAGCCACCTTGCTGCCACATCCCTGAAGCTACAAAGGAGTGCTGAGCCTTTGTACTGATATGACAGGAGAGACAGCATCTTCCTGACAGCAGGAATAAAGGGATGATCGGGGGAAATCCTTATGTGATTGACAGGAAAGCTGACCATGTTCCCCTGCAGCAGGAATGGATGCCCACCAAGCCTTCCTTATCCCAGACAATGCTCAAAATATCTCCTGTGAAGATGAGCTTGTGGGATGAGAAATATTTCATCCTTGGATCTTCCCTTTATGGCACAGTTCTTCCATCATCTCTCATAATAAGAGGGATAGCACATGAAATTTCTCAACCCCAGACACTGGCAAAAATAACATTCCAGCTTAATAACTCATATACTTTCCAATTATATATTTCTCTTAGATTTGCTCTCCCATCTCAAAATTTTTATACTTCTTTTTCTTATTTAATAGATTACCTGTATCAGTGGTCATAACATATTATCTTTTATTGCTACTATAAAGGTTAGTTGAATATTTTAAATGAAAGCAATGTTAGTTCATATAAATATTGTTCTACAGAGCAACAAAAGGGTTCCTTGCCCTGCTGGAGTGCTCTGTTACATTTGCATTAAAAGCTTAGCTAGAAATCAAAGAAAACAAGTGCTTTCCGAGTTAGGTGTTGACTAACAATGCAAGAACCTCGACCTTTCCAGGTCACCAGCATCCTCAATTTAGAGGACTGTCACTATAAACTACTTATCTCAGGTCCACAGAGTGAGTCAGGAGATAAAGAGTTTGCTATATTAGCTCCTTTGGGTAAAGACCTGCATTACACCTACACCTTTGCCTTAATTTGGCAGAATTAAGCAACTCTACCAGGCTACTGAACAAGAAAGCCTTCTCATTCACAGCAAAGCCTGACTCACAAGAGTCCTGAAAGTCTCTAGGCATCTCTAAAGCCATCCCAGACTCATCTTAGACATTCAGTCCCTGGTGCCTATGCTGCCTCCCACATGTTTTAGAACGTCCTTGGTTTTTAAGCTTTATATTTTCTTCTTCCTAAGCACCAGAGAAAGCCCAAGGATGATGGTCAGAGAGATAAGGTTTAATCCAGTAAAAATTATGTACACATAACTAAAATTTGTTGGTATGTTAATTAAAAAATGTAGGCCCTATATATTTTTACCAGTGTCCAAACAACTGGGAGTACT
The DNA here is from genome assembly GCA_013399135.1 of Heliornis fulica. Taxonomy (NCBI): domain Eukaryota; kingdom Metazoa; phylum Chordata; class Aves; order Gruiformes; family Heliornithidae; genus Heliornis; species Heliornis fulica. The sequence goes on from VXBZ01003221.1 coordinate 49,316, forward strand.
TTTTTGTTTAACCAAAAGAAACTCAGTTTGTATTTTGCCTGTTGAAGGGATTTGAACCCAAACCATAGCCAAACCCAACCCAAACCCAAACCACTGACCATAGCCACTTCAAGAAAAGGCACCTTCTGCACTACCCCTTGAAGCTAAGCAGCTACACAGCTAATAAAGAGAAATGAAGCATGGCTGTGCTATCTATTGGTGAGGCATTCAGTCAAGATGACCGAGACCAAAGATCTCTTCCTCCTGGATTTATACTTATTTAGATGTATATTGCACTACGTAGTTATATAGTCACCGGATTAATTGACAGTAACAGGATACAAACCATTTTGCAATATATCTCAAACTGCTTTTCCGAAATCCTATTGCCTTAATCAATAGTTTCTACTGTAAGACATGCTGTATGAAATAAAATGGCATGTTTTAAGAGGTAGTTATATTTACTTCAGTCATGTAAAATTGCTGCTTATCCTCTTCTGCCAGTGTATTTGAACGTTCAGTCTGTGTCCCAGCATCTCAAATAGAACCTGTAGGGATATGCATTGTACTTAGCGTGCAGAGTCCTTGTGAGGACATAAAGGAAAGCTCTACTGGCTGAGCTGTTCCTGAAGCCTTGCAGCCACAGAGAGGCAACAGCCAAATGTTAAAGTCTGCTGACAAAATGAGGGAACATAATGAATTTTTCACCTACAGCTAAGTCTTATGGTAAACAGCGTGATGGTTAATTCAGGAAAAAATAAACCCTTGGATTCTAGTTTGTGGAAAGTACAACAAATGTTCACTTTAATATTCAGACAACCATTAAAAAAGGGAAGATTTTGAACACATCAAAGCCACAGGCTTATGTGACATGTACATTCAGATTAAGAAGAATATCTGGAAGCAGGCAATAAAACTATAACAATATTTCCAGTTCAGGTGTAGATATTTATGAAAGTCTGTTGAGGAGATGAAATCATAAATGATTCAAATTGAATTCTACTTCCAGTTCCTCTTAGTAAATGAAATTCTAAGATATTAATTCTGCCTATGTAGCTTAGAGCTTGATGTGACCCCTAATTAAGCAGCTGCACTAGTAAGACACACTGAATTATACAAGTGGTAAGATGTGGTCTTTTAACAGATACACCATCGGGGGTAAAATACTGAAAAGAAGGTCAACCATGAGCATCCCAGTCCAATTAGCAGGATGAGAACTGAAATCCTGCAAAACATAATTAATAATCATGTTGTCAGCTTAGGACTGAACGCAAATAATTGGGCAAAGTACACTCATGGTACTTACCTAGTCTCAGCAGCACATGGTCTAAGAACTGTCAAGAGTTTCTCAGCATCTTATGTTCAAACATCAGGATGATTCACACACTAAGTTGCCACAAATAAGAATATAGGACCTAAGGAAGATCATCAGTGAGTTGGGCCAATATCTAAAGACAAGAAACTTTACTGGGAAGTGCATCAATGTAACTAGGACACTTACCTAGTGTTTATGATTACTACAGCAGCATATACAATGAGAAAAGACTTACAGAAAAAAAAAAAAAGAAGAAAAAACCTAAAGACATAGGGAGGTAAACCAAGCCAAAAATTTGGGACAGCTCAGAAAGGCTTTTACAAATAATATATGGAGACATTTTAAGCATCATAGAGGATTACTGGTAAATAAAAATATAATATGATGTAACCTGGATGGTGATATTTAAAGAGAGCAGTTTGACAAATTATGAAGTGCTGAAGGCTTAGTTAAACCAGATATTGATAAAAAAATTAAGTCTAGATGCTAACAGTGGAATAAATATTAAGGGGAAAAACCATGTATATGTACGTATGATGGAATTGTGAACAAATAATGGCATATCAGATATTAAATAGTGCTCTAAGATTCTTACAAAATTAGTACATTTTGCAAAGATAGGAAATGAAGTAGGTAGATAATACTGTGATAAATGGCTACTTATCTAATTATTGAAGGAAGTACATGGCTTGCATAAGACAGGTGAGAAACTAAAGTTCATTATGTCTCATATATATGTAGTCTGAAATGTAAGTTGCAATATGAATGGGTTAGTGCTCAGTGCAGACTGATGAAAGCAAGCTTGCATTCATTTATACACTGTAAAGATGTTCATTCACAGTATCAGTAGACAGCACATCATTCAGCGGCGTAGCAGTCCACACTGACTGATTATGATCCAAATTATGCATAACATGGAGAAGTGATGGCTGAGGAGATCAGTAGAGGCAGAGAATAATGAGAATACCAGCCCAGGTGATTGGAGAATTTATTACACTGAAAGAAAGTCAACAGTGCATGAAATGGAAATAAAACTGACTCAAAGATTCATACAACTGCTGCTCTACATGGGATTTTGGTGTGCTGCACAGTTTGAAGACTGCTGCTTAAAGGCATGAAAAGTCTGGAATAAAGTTGCTAGGGGATCATGCCTGCAGATATGTTTAGAACTTTGATGTCCAGCTGGGGCTCCTTCACTGTGGCCTTAGAAATATCCCCATAGGGCTCCGCATTTTGGTATTTTATCTTTTTCCTCTTCATATTTTTATGATCTTACACATATTTAGCTTATGTCTCCACTGATGTAGTTTACAGATCAAGTGCTTTAAGGTGCATCAATTAAAAACTGCACCTATGTGTCTGGCATGTCCCTCCAGATATCTAGATGTTTTGTCAAAGCCAACAAAGCTGAGAAAGACCTTTGAATTTCATTTTCCCCTCTTTTTTTATTGTTTTCTTGTGGGATCCCTGCAGACACTACCATTCACTGTATATGTTTCTTGCATCTGCCTATGAGAAGTTGCCGTGGCCCTAACTTAATTCTTCTCTTCAGATTGTACCTGAGAAAGTTTCTCTAGAACTCTCAGTCTTTTCCATGGCTTGCCTGCATGATCATAAATCTTCCCCAGCCTTTTGGTGTCCATGAATGATTAATTCAATATCTTTTTCTCTAGATACATTGTCAGAGACAATCCCATCCTGATTGTGGATGCTTCCCGTGGTTACCACCCCAGCCTGGTTCTTTGAAGATGCAGCTCCTTTTTCCTGACCATTGTTACATTCAAGAATGGGAGAGTGTGGTGGTGTTAGGTTTTCCTCTCACAGTATCCATAAATACATCAAACCCACTTAATATTCCTCCTTCATGTCTCTTATTTAAGCTTTTAAGTTGATTATTTAAAAGAAAACAAAATCCTTGACAAAAACCAAAGATTTTTGCCTGTTACCCTGTCAAATACTCTCATACTCTTTATAGTCTTCCATATAATTCACTGTGTTTACCCTTTGTGTACCAATTACCCATTGTGTAATTTTTGGGTTACAAACTCTCTTTGGGGTGTGTATTTGTGTAGCACTTTGTAGAAGGAGTCCTGCATGCTGATCTCTTTTTTTTTCTCTAAATTCCACAGGGAGAAAAAGTTTTTCCTTACATTCATGTGGAACATAGGAAGTTCTGTGCTAATGTAAGGAAAAACATTTTCACTGTGAGCGTGACAGAGCACTGGAACAGGCTGCCCAGAGAGGTTGTGGAGCCTCCTTCTCTGGAGACATTCAAGACCAATCTGGACATGTTCCTGTGTGATTTAATCTAGGTGGTCCTGCTTGGGCAGGGGGGTTGGACTAGATGATCTTTCAAGGTCCCTTCCAACTCTTGACATCCCATGATTCTGTGAGAAAAACCCACCTAGTATGAGCTGAACATGACAGCAGAGAGCTGAGTAAGTAGAAAAGCACAGTGACTCAATCTGTGACAGACCCTGTATTTCTGGAGCAACCCCACATAAAACAATATGAAATAACACAAAATTTGTCAATCTGTCCGTCTAAGGCTTTGTTCTTCCCTCTTCACTGTGGTGTATAAAAGTTCACTTACCCGCATACTGCCAACACCTCCTGAAGGCACACACTGATGGCAACAGTCGGTGAGACATGCTGGACAATAACCATTCTAAAACAAGTTACTTTTTACTGTAGAAGCAATAACTTTGATGGCTGATGTCATAGCTGTGCATGCACCATCGCATTTAACTTTTTCCTTTCACTAATCGACCACCAGGGTGCTCCCTAATTAAATTTTATCTCCTATAGCTTTATGTTAAAGATATTCAGTAGCCATTTTCTCAAATATTTGCATTCATTTTGGGGCTTTGTATGTTTCTGCTCAGCAGGAGGCAAATATGAATGCTTTAAAACTGGATTGGAATTTTTTGTCCTTTGTGTACCTAGATGTTACCATGCAGTTTTGAAAGGAATAATCATTAATCTAAAGGGTTAATTCTCACTGATGCCTCTGAGAGTGTATTTTCCCTGGCACTTAATTTTAAGAGGCTGCCCTAAGGCGTGTGTATTTTAAATACAGGGATGAAAATAAATCATCTTTTTCCCTCTGATACCTGCACAACCAAAGCTGATTTTCTGACATGCAAACCTACATCAGCTGTCTGATCTTTTAATCTGCTACACATGCTGCATCTGATGCTCTCCCTATAGGACAACACAAAACTTCTGTAGAGATCATTACACCCCCTGATCTGCAAATTCAACACCTGCACACTCTTTTATTCCCACAGTGAGAACTAATGTGCGTGGGGAATGTTACTTTAAACTGCTGGTTGCTGGGGGAATGAGAAAATATACTGTATACACTCCTCTGGCCACAGCTGTAGCATTTTGGAAGCATCTCGCTCTTTCTCTGCTTAACTTTAATCAATTAAAAAGGATGTCCTCCTGTGCTAATCTCCCTTCAGACCTTACTAACTCAAAAGACTCCAGTTGATTATCACTGCATATTAACAGGATGTCAGACAGATGTTAATTTTTATGTTGCAAAGTCAGTGTCAACATTCATTTAATGTCTCTCATCATGAGATGAGAGTTATTAAGAAAGGAAAGAGCTATTAAGAGCTATTAAGCATACTAAGAGGTATGGCTATTTTTGTGTTCTGCAAATCACAGAAAAGGATCACAGAAAGACATACAGACTGGCCTCACAGCTCTACTCAGGGAACAGAGTTGGGAGAAAAGTGTATATATCTAATTCGTTCATAACCTCACAACACAAAAAAATCCCTAATCACAAAACCAATTTTCTCCTCTTTTCCTATCACACACAGTGAAGGAGTCAAAAAACCCCTCTGAAACTTGGATGCACTATTTAAAGCACACCGTACTTGAATAAATTTGGGATCTGTCTTTTAGGGTGAAAACCCCAATGTTGTTCCACGGACAGTGAGGGTGAAAAGAGCAGTGTGTCCTGCCAGACCACGTAGCAGCTCGGTGGTGCAGGCATTCATTCGAGAAGTGGTAGCCAGTGGATATACCTGAAAGCCTGGACTCAGAAGACGTAGTCTAATCTTTGTGATGGTAATAATTTCAACTCCCCATTAACTCTGATTCCATTCCCACCTGTCTGGTCTCCACTCTGCCTGATTATTGATGGTGGACACTACTTGAATGTGAGCTCTATCGAGACTTTAGCTAGGAAACATGTGGCTTTACCAGCAAGACAATCTTTCAGAAGCCTAGCAAGATGGCTTCACACCTGTGTATACCAGTAACAGGACCAATACTGATATGGTGCCCATTTTTGGTGTGCTTACATTTATAGAGTATATGGTGAAAATTGAAAGTGCTGCAAAATTATTTCCCACATAGCAGACATGCCTTGGTGAGAGAGACAATGGTGTTTATCCAGAAGAAAGTAAGTGACATTCTTTTAGTCTGCTGTTTGTCCCTGCTTACTGCAGGGAGTTGGACTAGATGACCTTTAAAGGACCCTTTCAACCTAATGCATTTTATGATTCTGTGATTCTCTATGGGAGAAAGACCTTACATAATAAACAAGTTTTCTGTTCAGGAGAGTAGGGCACAGTGAGATTCAGTGATCAGAAGTAAAATATGAATTGACAGAGTCCAAAAGCAAACTCTATGGTGTTTGTTTTAATTCCTATGATGAGCACTAACATCTCTAGAAGGCTCAACTCAGCCCACGTAGAGAGGATGGGTTTGATGCTGAGTGCACAGAGTACATACCTTTACCCTGTTATTAAGCATACTTGTAAGACTAGTCACTGCAATGAAACATTATTGCTTTTAAATCTAGTATTTGAACAGATTCACTCTGGTTGCTAGACACATTGACATGGTGTACTCATGTTTATGGTGGGGATTTCTAGCCCATGTCCTGTGTACAAAACATAAATACAATATGCTTTTGATAACTAAATAAAAACATACATGGTTCTTGCTTGCTAAATAGAAGCTGTTGCACGGCTGAACTCTGCTGAGCCAGTGTTACATTGTTTCTAAGACACTAAAGGAATGTAGCCTGCTCAAACTTTTCCCAAGAACCATGTCAATATCAAGTCAGAAAATAGCTCAGAGAACTATTACCAGAGATACTCATATAAATCTTCATGAGAATACTTTGGGCATTTGTTTCTACATCTGTTTTTGCAGTGTCCAAGTGCCTTTTTGTTGAATTTGATGTTTTATGCAGTACTTTTGCCTATCAGCAGTATATGAAAGGTAGGGTCAGCCTCAGCCAGGCACAAAGTCCAAACAATCTTCCTGCATCCAACAGCATCCACTACTGTGGGCTTCACTTTTCAGCTTTCAAAACATCAAAGCAGGTATGTAGGAGGAAATGTGAATCACTGGGTTACATCTTACCTAAATCTTGGCATATTTTGGATTAATTTATAGAGAAGGACATGTACATTTACATTCTGTACTATGTTATATAGTCTGTAATATATAACACATAATTATATAAAGTTTTTACATAATATAATTATCTCTCATACATTTTTATGCATATTTATGTAGATATCTACATATAACTTTTATCTCCCTTTAAATACTGAAAGGCTGCAATGAGGTCCCCCGTATCACCTCTTCTCCAGGCTGAACAAGCCCAGCTACCTCAGTCTGTCCTCACAGGGGAGGTGCTCCAGCCACTTGACCATCTTTGTGGCCTCCTCTGAACCCTCCCTAAGAGTTCCACATCTTTCTTGAATTAGGGACCCTAGAGCTGGGTGCATTTTCGTTATATTTTCCATACATTTTAAATGGGCCCTTTCTACAATTTAATGAAGTGTCCTCTAGATCTTAGTGTTATAAGACAGGAATGAAATAATTTTCTACTCTTCTTTCTAAGCTATTCATTATACAGACAATATTGCCACATTAGAGTACAAAGTTTGAAATAGGTAAAATCTTGATGCAATTTCACTGTGATCAATTTCATTGAATAAATGCCATGTCAGAGCAAGAAATGACAATGCATACATGTATTAGTGGGCATGTCTGTATTTTTATTTATTGAATGAGCTCTGGAAATTCTTTCATTCTGGACTGTGCTACATCTGAGATATTTCTGGTGAGTGTGTGGTCCTGAAGGTGGTGATCAGAGGTAGCGGTCACAGTTTAGTGGACTTTTAAAAATTGTTTTAATGGTGGATTCTGAATGTCATGGTCTTCTGTCCTTCTTGAGACAAATTATAGTTTTCCATGTCGTGGCAAGACTTTCTTTTATACAGAAGCAGGGTACATGCATTTTTGCAGTTCCCAAGCCTGACTTTGTAACACAGAGTTTTTCTGCTGCAGGTGTGAAACCATTCAGTGTGCAGATGGCTCAGCAAAGTGCCTGACAGATACCCAGGTCAGCTTGGGAAGAGGGACTGCAGCAGAAGATGCGGTCTTGTGCTCTTCAGATACTGTAGCTCCAACAAAGCTGTCTCAATCACTGGGGCAAGGACGCTGTCCCATACTTGTAGTATGCCAGGATGGAATTATATAGCTTTAAATTATTCTGAATGCTCAGTGATCAGGCTAAAAATTAGTATCTACCTTAGAGGAAAACATGAAGATGTAAGAGGTGGCCACATGAGCAGATGGATATGTGGCAGATGTGAAGGTCAGTACTGCCAATGCTGTGTATCTCCTGCTTATCCAGTCTGAGTGGCTGTACACCTCTCCTGAGAGGGTGAGACAGGGCAGGGAGGAGATGCAGGATTTAAAAATTAAGATCTTTCCACTGTCCCCTCATAGCTGCTAGGACTTTTTGGCCAATATTGCTAATGTTTCCTCTAATCCTGGTTTTGCTACTGTGCTGTGCTAAGGCATTTAACATTATCCTTCCATTATCCAGCAGTGTACTTCTCTTTCACATTCCCTGAAAATGATAGCCCGAAGCTCAGAAGGCTAACACTATGCTTTATAAAAGCTGAGTTTTAAGGCTTGTTTAACTGTGTCAAAGCTTCCTGGCTCGTAAGTTTGTATTAAAAACAAATCTCTCACCTAGTGAGCTCTCAAACCCATTAAGAATGATTTCACTTCAATTTTAAATTATTGCATGACAGATTCACTACCCTGAAATGCATACTCCTCCTACACACCTAACTAGTAATAATGCTATATTTTCTGCATGTTGCAAGTGAAAATAGGTAGATTTAGAATAGATACAGTGAAGAATTGTTTTACAATGGGAGTGGTAAAACACTGGTACAGGTTGCCCAGGGAGGTGGTAGATGCCCCACCCATGGGAACATTAAACATCAGGTTGGACAGGGCTCTGAGCAACCTGATCCAGTTGAAAGTTCCTTCCAACCCAAACTATTCTATGATTCTAGCATCTCCTTATTTAAATTCAATCACAAGGATATCTTCAAAATAAATCCTTGAGAGGTGCTGATCTAAGCTTTGCACAAAAACCTACAAACACCTCTTAATAATGATACCAATCATGTGAAACACCTACTGTCCTTCCTCCTTATCCATCCCCAGAGACACAGCTACCAACAGACTACAGTCACAGCCTGCTCTGTACACTGCGACCACCATTTTTGTTAAAGCCCTGGCAAATTTTCTCCTTTCAAATGATGAATTGGATCAGGTTTGGCACTGCCTCTTTTCTGTGACCACATATCCCTACATCTACGCAGATAGGTGCCTTGTAGCAGCAATAATTTTTCCTCTTCATTTTATGACCTTTTCCCTAGGTTCCTTCAGCAAAGCTCAAGAGATTTGGGATGTAGCCAGGAGAGCTGTCACCATCATCCTCAACCTAAAGAGAAGATCTCTTTCTTTTTGTTTGGGGTGGGGTTTTGGGGTTGTGTTTTTTTGCTATCATCCCTTGTTAAATTTGTGCTACACCTAGCCCCTAGCAGTGGAGGTTCAGGAAGAGGCTCTTCACATGCATTTCAGAAGTGTAGGCAAACACCTGGAAGTGAGGTTGGTGTTAATTCAAGTTGAAAAAATCAGGCTGTAATTCACCATATGCTTTCAAAGAGCCGTCAGGAGTGATCATGCTGGGTCGCAGCTTTCATGTCACTTCCCTGCAGGTGTTCTTCACATGGATCACCAGGCCTTATGGACCTGCTAGGATGCTTCTCCTGGATGAGGGGAACTTCCAGATCCTTCTTTTGGTTGCCTAGAGAGAAGTCTCATTATTTGGACATCAAGAAGAAAAATAAAAGCATTCAGAAGTTGACTTCTGTCAGAAGCCAAGGATGATGGCTTTGGAAAACTGTCTGACTCTGGATTCAAACAGGCTTCTTTATGTTTTCCCCTACACCTTTCATTACCTAAGTCAGAAGCAAAGTAGAAAAACCACAGCACCTATAATTGTATACTTGATAATATTATGCTGCTCAGCATTTAATGTGATTTGAAAAGCATAGTAGAATTACAGTTAACATCTATAATCAATCACTCATTACAGCTGTATATTGTGAAAAGTCACCAAAATACACAAGCTGGAGTTATAATTATTACTTACATGTGATAAGCTTTGCTCTCCCAGGAAGTGATGCAGAAGTTCAAGCTGGGGGAAGGGAAAGGACCTAATGGCTTAGAATAATGGACTTTAATGTAGGCAGGGACAGCTGCGATAATCTAATTGACCTTCTGTGTATCACAGGCCACAGATCTCCACACACTAATGCCTAGACAGGACTTACTCCCAGGCACTAAGGGTTTGGAGTGAAAAAAAGGTGACGAGTCGTGGTGGAAGCACCTAGGCTGTGGCGGCCTGTGCTATCCATGACAGGATGCATGCATGTCAAGTGAGGGCCCTGCACGAGCTGGCCCTAACAGAGCACATCTTTTTTTCTTTTCAGAAGATCAGCTATTCCATTAAAAGCTCCACTACACTTTCTGTAGTTTTTTATAGCAGTACAAAGCAGGGATTTGCAAAAGCTGCCAGTCTGTTCTGATGTGGTGTCACAGGCATGATGTACATTCACATGAGGGCTGGAGTGGTGCCAGGATAGTGTAGCATCAGACCCAAGAAGTAAATTGAGGGGTAGCCATGGTCATTCTGTCTGCTGCATGAACCACACTGGATTTTCAACAGTAAACATCTAATCCATCATTAGACTGCTTAGTAACGGACTGATTTTTAGCACATTTAATATTCTGGGAAGAGACATCTAAAGATGTTGTGACAGAAGAGGGACTCATCATTCCTAAAGGCTAAGGTCAGATATGGCAACCATGATAAACTGCCAGGTACTCCTGCATAGCCCAGGCCACAGACCTTTTCAAAGTACAGAGCAACAGGGGGTGGGCACTTACGAACTACCACCGATGTTTGTACCTGGCCAGTAACTTCCTGTGGAGTCACAGCATCTATGAAAGACTTCCCCTCCGAGTGTGATGTATAGAGAACCCAAAGCCCACCTCAGTCAGCTCCTATAGTGCTTAATTTACCTTGCCTTGAAAATGGGCCACTGGGTTCCAGTCCAATGTGATTTAATCCCAGCTGGCAATTAAGCACCAATTGCTCACTCCACCCACCCCAGTAGGGGAGAGAATCAGAAGAATAAAAGTGAGAAGACTCATGGATTGAGATAAAGACAGTTTATTAGTTAAAGCAAAATCTGTGTGCATAAAAAAAGCAAACCAGGGAATTCATCCCCTACAGCACATGGGCAGGAAGGTGTTCAGACATCCCTGGGAAAGCAGGGCTCCATCACATTAAATCATAGAATCATAGAATTTTTAAGGCTGGAAATGACCCCTAAGATCATCCAGTCCAACCATTAACCTACCGCCACCAAGTCTACCTTTAGACCATGTCCTCAAGCACTGCATCTACCCATCTTTTAAACACCTCAAGAGATGGGGACTCAACCACCTCCCTGGGTAGACTGTTCCAGTGCTTGATGACTCTTTCAGTAAAGAAGTTCTTCCTAATATCCAACCTAAATTTTCCCTGGCGCAGCTTGAGCCCATTACCTCGAGTTCTGTCGCCTGTTACTGGGGAGAAGAGACCAACCCCCACCTCACTGCAACCTCCTTTCAGGTAGTTGGAGAGAGCAATAAGGTC
>VXBZ01003221.1:66815-86760 GCA_013399135.1 Heliornis fulica
CACTCTCTGGGCTCGGCCATCCAGCCAGTTTGTAACCCAGTGCAGAGTGCACTTGTCCAAGCCGTGAGCAGCCAGCTTCTGCAGGAGAATGCTGTGGGAGATGGTGTCAAAGGCCTTACTGAAGTCCAAGTAAACAACATCCACAGCCTTCCCCTCATCCACTAAACGGGTCACCTTGTCATAAAAGGAGACCAGGTTAGTGAAGCAGGACCTGCCCTTCATGAACCCGTGCTGGCTGAGCCTGATCCCCTGGTTGTCCTGCACCTGCCGCATGATGGCACTCAGGATGATCTGTTCCATGATCTTCCCCGGCACCGAGGTCAGGCTGACAGGCCTGTAGTTTCCCGGATCCTCCTTCCGACCCTTCTTATAGAAGGGTGTCACGTTTGCTATTTTCCAGTTGTCTGGGACCTCCCCAATTGACCAGGACTGCTGGTAGATGATGGAGAGTGGCTTGGCAAGCTCCTCCGCCAGCTCCTGCAGTATCCTATCAGATATCCTCAGAGATCCTCAGTATCTCTGTGAACAGCTTTGTGTCAAATTGTTGTTTATAATTCATATTTCTGTGTGTGATTCTGTCTCTTCCACTCCTCTTTTGATTAATCAGAGGAATATGATGGACATGAGAGAGGGTCACAGTTCAAACCATTTACCCCTCAAAGAATCTAACGTGCACTTGTGAAAGACCATCAAGTCTTTGAGCCTGTTAGATGCGCAGGAAGGGCAGTACGCTGGCCAACCCCAGTCTTTGATGTGCTTGTCAGAGAGTATTTTTGGGTACAAATTTTTAAAACCTATGAGATTAGAAGAATAATTTTCATATTTTCTCTAACAGGATGGTGTCAGTAAACAGTCATCAGGGTTTCATTTTAAACTATTTACCCTCTTGAGAGAAGTAGAAATCAATGTAGAATTTTTTTCCCCCATTAAAAAATTACTTGCCTCTAGGCTTAATGTGATGCTGTATGTATTGTAAACATTTCCAGTTTGAAATGTCTTTTGTTCAATATGTTTATAGAAATGTATGGAATATCTATAAATACTCACAGGCAAAACCTAGTCAATAAACCTGTAAGAATGCAGATCAACACTTGAGAAGATCCTATTCATCTTTCATGAAAGAGGGATTTATTTTTTGATAAATATCTAAAATACTTTTTAATGCTCTTATGGCAGGCAGCACAGGATTGGTAATTTGCTGGTGACAATTTTGAAAGGCTATTTGTTCACAGCTATTTATACACTATTGCTAAACAGAGCTATAGAGAGTTAAGCAACCAAAAGTCACCCCACTGTATCACACTGCAGTCTTTCACATGGCAAGAGGTGAATTTTAGTCTCCATCATTAAAAACTTTCTTGTTTCACTCATTGCATAACCTGTAATCTACAACTGAAGTACTGACTGTGCTGGCTCCTGTACAGCGAAGCTTTGCCTGCTTCAGCCGTAATCCGGAAACGCACTGTAGACAGAGGATTTGCAGTGCCAGGTCACCAAGGGATCTCTTGATTTTCTCTACCTTGGAAAGCTGTCAGCCTAATGACCGCTACCCTGCTCTTCTCACAACTGTCCCCAAAGGAAGATGAGGCTGCAACGTTCCTAGCAAGCTGCTGGCCACCAAAAAGAGAAAACTCCACAGCACCTTCCTTGTAACCTGATTTGTCTGTGTGAAATAGCTATAAATGAACATGAATTTAGCTGAAATCTCCTAGGACACAATGTTTTTGGGAAAAGGTAGAGACGACTCAGTTCTTCAAAGAGTGGCCGAACAAATAGATCCTCATCCACCCACAAGTGTCTCAGATGTCCAAGGGCTGCCCAGAGCACAGCAGAAGTGTGAAAGGTTTGATTCCCTCCCACCATTTGTCACCTTGTAGTATGTACCCCGGGCATGAGGCATGACTCTCTAGAAGTCAGTGGGTACCACTGTAACTGTGTCCTTAGGCAGCTGCTCTACACAGCACAGATAATTAAACATTTCAAAGAATAGAACCCATCAAGTCAATAACCCAGTAGCAAGGAGGGGGGTTGCACCTCGCAGGGAAATAGATGGGTCTTGGGCATTGCTTTGGCTGGAGGGAAGCATGAACACTGGACAGTCACTGAAACCAGGCTGGAGCTCTGTATGCTTTCATCATTAAATGTTTCTGGGAGACCAGAGCTATACATATGAATGAACAAATATGTTACTGTATCAAGCAAAACAAAAGCAAATAATTTTACTTGTTGAAAAAGAGAAGAAGATAATACTGTTCTTTGTGAAGGCATTTGGCGTGACTGTAATGCTTACATTTGCAAAGCCAGTGTATTTATAGAAGCCTAATACGAAATAGAAAGTTAAGCCCAGGCCTGATTCCTTGATCTGAACTTTGAAACTGAGGTCAGAAAATTGCAGTGTCAGTCACAGGGGATGCCTGGGAGGGTGACCACCAGTGGCACTCACACAGCTCCCGTCTTCTGGGGTCAGTTGTCCTCAGTCCTCAAGACCTCTCACAGACTGCAGGGCTCTTTCATCATCAAACTTTTAACTGGAAAAGTGATAGGCTACAAGAACACAGAAGATCTCCTGGGGACAGTACCGGCTTGTGCAGCACTCTGAGGGAATCGCTGTGCACTGTGACAAGCTCTCCTTCAGCAAGAGCTGCATGCAGTAACGTGTCCCACTGCTTGCAAAAATCAAATGCCTGTGGAAGAAACTCAGTGAATGATGATGAAAGAACAAAAGGAAGGGGGAAAAAAAACATGGTCTGGATGAAATTAAGGGTTCAACCACAGGATGAAAACTGAGGCCAGTGTGACAAGGAGAATAAAAATAAATCATCACAATATCTTCCATATTGCAGTTTGTGGTTGAGACTTTTAGATCCATCAAGAGTTTTAATCATCATACAGAATGCTGACATTTATATATTTGAAATAATTGTCCATGGCTGAGCAAAGAAGTAAACTGATTATGATTCAGATTGATTTTGGGATGGGAATGTTTATGAATATATAAAGTGAGTTATTCAGATGGCTTGACATAATTCTTTTTTCCTTTAACAAATCACCAATCTTCAGCAGAAGGAGCTTTTGAAAGCTAACAGAAATAAGTCTTGATAAGTCCTCCACTGGATTATTTTTTAAAAAGAAGGTGTAGTGGCAGATGTTCCTCAATCTTTGTATTTAATGAGAAACAGGAGTGTCAAGCAGCAAATATTTGCATTATGGTATTAAGGCAGAAGCTGTTTAAATACAAGGGGCTAGGTATATTGAAAATGGTGATGTGCTATTAGCCAAATACTGCTATATTTCTAGAAGGAAGAGTCTGCACAAGTGTGTATTGCTACCTGTATGTAAAAACATCCCTAAATATCTTTTCACCAAATACCCAGAATAGCAGCATGTGAAGTCACTTCACTTCCAGTTAGACCTACTGAGTAGCTCCTGCACCCAGAAGTATTGCACGGATTTCAGTGGGAGTTGTAAGTTTTCATTATAGAAAACCTTGTCATAATTTTTCTGGGATGAATTTTCCATGTTTTGATTCTCTGCATACCTTAAAACATCAGAACACCTGAGCTGGGTTCAGACAGGGAGTCTTGGTCTTAAGAGCTGGTTATTTAGTGAGTATAAGAATGAGACAAGCAATTATTTTAATTTTTTTTTTTTTAGTTACCTTCTCCACTCACAGAAAGCTAGAGATTAGAGATTTTCTGAACAAGAGATGCACCTGTATCTTTATCCTGGAAGTTCTAGTGGACATGTTTTTCTATTTTGATCTAATCTGCTTTCAAATTTATTTATACTCTGACATCTTTTTTTTTTTTTTGCAATGAGTTTACTTAATGTGCAGCTTGACAAAGCTTGACTTGCTGAGTTTTGAACTTGTTGCAGAATAATTATATTCAGTGTGCCTTAGTTAAAGTTCATCTCGCTTGAAAGCTATGCCATACCTCTGATCACTCTCCCTATTCTTGTTTGTGTCTTTTCTGTACCACAGAGGTAAAGGCAACCAAAACCCAGAATGTGGGAAGGTGACTGAGTTTATGTGTTATTATAACGACAGTTAAAGGTTGGCTCTCTACTCTTGTCCTGAGAGTACTTAATCTTCTGCTTTCATTTTGAGTTATAGTGAGAATTGTGATGACATTTTCATAGAACAGCCCACAATAAATCTGAGATCCATCTTTTGATTAACAATAGTTAATGTCAAGGTTATTTTTCTCAAGTGCATTTCTTTTCAGTGGTCAACAATTGTTGAGTATCACAATATAGTTCTGCAGCTTTTTGGGATCAGTTTTATTACAAACTACTCTAAATAATTGTGTAAATTAAGAAAAATACAAATATTTATGTTTTACAATCATCTTTTATACTCTCTCTATGTAACTGGCTCATGTATGAATATACCCAGCAGTACAGATCCCAACATGGCCCTTTTCAGACTGATCATTTCTTCCTGTCTTCTTTTCCATCTTTTAGCTAGATATTACTCTTGCAGAGGGCCTTCCATCTTACGCCATAGCAATCTACTTTCTCTAAAAGCTTTGGGAAAGGTGTATTATCAAAAGCCTTTCTGAAATCCAAGCCCAGTAAATAAGATAGCTTTGTGAAAAGCCAATGTTTAATGAGTTCTCTATATGCTGAAAACAGGTTTGAGACCCATTACTTCTTCCTGCAAAATGTATGTTAACTGTCCCCTATTAAATCATGTTGATTCATGTATACTGCTAGTTATTTATTGCAGTTTCTACTAACCTGCTCTGTACAAAAGTATATCTTCCTAGTCTGTAGTTTCTCAGATTCTCAGGAGTCCTTATTAAAAACTAGCATTGTATTTGCTATCTATCTTTCTTTTTGTACTGAGGCCAATTTAAGTGATAGGTTACACACCACTCAGAGCATGACCGTTTCCAATCGAAATTATCTGAGACCCACTGGGCAAATACCATCAGCACTGACAATCACCTATTGATTTTTTTAAAACTGTCCTAAAATGTCTTTTTCTGACTGTTCTGACTGAGATGGTTTCCTTACTCTCCTGTGAAAAAGGCTGACAGATGAAACCAGACCCAGGCTTTACCACTCTGACTTCTGATACAAATATTGCATGTAGCTTTTCTGATACTTCTTTATCTTCCTAGAGCAATCCTTTTACAACTCAACTACTCTACAGTCTTACAAGTTTTCTAACAGATGTTCCATTTCTGATATGGAAAAGGTTTGTTGCTAACATATGTCTTAAGCCAGCTCCTCCTCAAACTCACTCTCTGGCCTGTCTTGCAGTAGTTTTACATTCAACAAGCCAGAGTAAATGATTTCTCCAGTTTTCAGGATTAGGGGGTGCTCCCACATTTTATTACTCCCAGCAATGTCTTTGCTCTGCTGCACAACCACACAATCTTTCTTGACCTTTTAAACTTCTCTTGGGTAGGAATATATTTACTGTGAGCCTCTAATCTAATGCTTTTATGCAACCTCCCTGCCACCTGCAATTGTATTACTCCCTTACCAGGGATTTTTAATTATCTTTGAAGAAATTCTATGTTTTTCATGCCATTGCTGCTTTTAAAGCTAAGAGATACTGGAGGATGGGGCTTTTTCTCCTGGGTTTGGAGGTTTTTTTGACACTTTTATCAGTTCTACATGGCTGCTGAATATGAGCATATTGAAATCAGCATTACAAGATGGTTCTTTAATAATGCTTAAGACTAGGACCTGTGAGCTGATCCCACAAGGATTACATCAAACCATGCTTCTCTGCTTGTACATTTCCTAACCAGCTGCACCAAGAAATTTAAAATATCTCTGATGTCCAAAAAAGTATCCTCAACATAATGTCTCCTTGGGGCATACACCTAGGCATGGAGGTACAGTAGGAAGCACAGAGGAATGAAAGCTGTCTGTTATTAGCATGTTTTCTGCCTTTGTGGCTTCTTTAATAACTCCCTTAGCAGTCAAAGTCCAGGTAGTCTCTCCCCTGGGTGATTATAGAACAGTTTTGTGCAGGCCTGAAGTTGCATCTGCTGGGCATCCTGTGAAATCATCACAAATACATTGATAGAGAGTGGTGTGTGTGCATCACGTTCACTCATCTCCTTCCAGACTTTCCTACATGTATAGCACCCCTCCCCCTGCTGGAACAATCCATTCTTAAACTACTATTCTCTCATAAAATCTATATATTGTTATTTCAGTTTTTCAAGATTATCTTCCTTTTATCAGGTCTGCTGAGGTGCATTCCTATCAGTAGACACATAATCATGATATCTGTCCATGTCTGTACATAGACCCCCTTGATATACAGACTCATTTATGTGTATCAACAACCTTATGCCTTTTTAGTAAGCACGGTGCTGTTTGGCTCTGAAGAACTCGAGTATCAGGTTTTTAAGATTTTCTCCCAGAAGATAATTTAGTGTCAGTGGTACTCTCCACTGCATGCTCAGGAATGCCTGCTCATGCCTACAGGTGATGCCTTTCCTTTTAATGAAAAGAAAAACCAAACCATTGCGTGTCCAGCATACACCTGTTTCTGAATACTTACTGTCCTTCTGATCTATATTGTGCTTCATATCTGTACCACTGTGTGTTTAAAAAATGTGCTTGAAAAGAACATACAGTACAAGGTCTTCAAGAGAAACAAATTTAGTCAAAATATTCAGGGAAGAAGGTGGACGTCTTGTACCCCAGTTTAAAAAAACCCACACAGCAAAGACAGCAATAAGTGGGCTATGAATTCAAGTGAGAAATATTTTTCAATTGGTTAGATACAGAATTATAAGAGACATTAAAATGAGGTGGACAGATATGAGATGAAGACCTGCCAGACCACTTGACAAGATCGGGGCTATCAGTTGCTTCAAAAAGTCAACTACGAAAGTAGCAAGCTTTTATCCCGGTGAGTGGAGGCAAGAAGCCAGATAGGTGATAAGCCAGGGGAAATACAAAATTAAAAGCAAGAAAGCAATCCAAAGATGCACCCTGCAGTTGACACTGTCTTTTATTTAAGAGAGTGTAAAGTTGTCTCATGCAGATCACAAGTTAAGGCAGGGCAGTTATTTCTTCAGTGGCAATTATATTCTAGCCTGTCATTTTGTTTAATCTGTGTATGACTAGACCTGTGAACACTATACCTGTAGCAAAAGCCTAAAGAAATGCCAGTATCTTTTTGTGTACTACTGACACCGTTCCTTTCAGTGGATAAAACAAAGTTAATGGTGAAAAGTGTCCTAAGTAATGCATTATTTTTTCAGGCATCGTGGTTTAACACTGGCCAGAGATTAAGCACTGTGCAGCCGTTCATTCACTCCCCCCTCACAGGATTGGGGACACAACTGGAAGTGAAAGAACTTGTGGGTTGAGATAAAGATAGCTTAATTCGACACACACAAAAAAGGAAGATAATAATATATAGTAATAATCTATTTGAAAAACATGGGATGAACAACAGAGTTTCTCTCCATCTGAAGTCAGTACTGCACAAAGCCCTCCCAGCTACAATATAAGACCACCCAAACTGCCCAGCCTCTCAGCCCACATGTGCAAGCAAAGCAAAACAAGGAATTAATTCACCATTTCCCATCAGGAGGCAGGTGTTCAGCCATCACCCTGGAGTCAGTGCTGTGCAAGACCCCCAGCTTCTGCCCAGCTACTAGCCAGCCCCTCAGTCTTCCCTCCATTATAAACAGAACATGATGTTCCATGGTATGGAATATGCCTTTAGCCAGTTTGAGTCAGCTGTCCTGGCATTTCAATTGGAGTGTAGCGCACCTTGGACCCTCAGTATCCCCCACTCCAAAACCCTTGAGTCTGCCCTGGTGCTTTCTGCCAGAGACTCAATTTGAAATCATTCTTTTTTTGGGTCATCTGATGAATCAGTTTATGGATGGGCGTCAGGAAGTCTCAGTTGGTGTGGTATTGCACATTTGTGGTAGTGATCAGCACCTGTTGCTCGTCAACCCCGAGCAACCTTACAACAGAAGGATCCTATGAGTGGATGGGAAACATAGACAACTGTTCAGTTTCCTCCATTTCCAAGTCATCTATT
Organism: Heliornis fulica; assembly: GCA_013399135.1. Taxonomy (NCBI): domain Eukaryota; kingdom Metazoa; phylum Chordata; class Aves; order Gruiformes; family Heliornithidae; genus Heliornis; species Heliornis fulica. Next base: position 74,848 of record VXBZ01003221.1, read on the forward strand.
CCAAAATCCCACTAGTACACTTTTGGGTCTTGAAATATCCTCTCCAGAGGCAGCCTCTGCCAAGGACACACAAGCCTCTGAGCCAGTCACAACAGGGTGCTTTCCCAGTCATTCACTCACTTCAGCCTCCAGCACTGTTGGCTGTTGGGATCCCCCTTCCACACCCCCAATCCTGGTTATTGTATTTGTTACTCTGTTCTTGTAAAGATGACTTAGAAGTTGCTTCAGTAAGATAAGTGCAATCAGTCCTTCTAGTCGTTCTTAGGAACTGCCCGCTGGAAACTGGAATGGCATTTTCCCTGGAAGAATCCCTTTTTTGGACCATTCTGCTTTTGCCTTGCAACTCATATATTTGTGCCTGTAGGAACAAGATAGGTTTTCCATCCCACCTCTTAATGTCCTCTCCATAGTTAAGGAGGCAAAACCACAGGTTGCCTCATGGTGCACTCGCTCTGTGTACTCTCTCTTCAGCAGAGGAACACTTACTCCTGGTAGCTGAGATACTGGAATAGGACACAACATGATTCTCATCCTAAATCTAAAACACAGGACTACACCAGCTGCTAGAAAGAAAATTAACTCTATCCCGGCTGAAACCAGGGCATAGCTATATGTTTATCTAAAGCAAACTAATTTTTCAAGGCAGAAAACAATCGTTTTTCAAACATCCACTTAGGAATGTCAGCAGGCTCTTTCTTGACAAAAATGATGCCACTTATAGATCTAACTCAGATATATTTGCTGGCATGCCAAAACTGTTGATTCCTTCCAGATTTTATGTGAGAACTTGAGAGGTTTTTAATATCACAATTTTCACTGAAGCCAAAGGACACTGGCCACTCCAGAATCCCACCCCTACAGCATCTGCCAGGAAAACCTGTGTGCCAGCATGCCACAGTGAGACCGATCCCAACAGAAAGATGCCATTCCAGGAAGAGAACTGGCATCTAGACCAATCTACTGTAAATTAATAGCTATCTACCCTCTTATCTTACTGATTTCCACTGTAAGCTACATGGTTAGGTTTGGCAAATAGGCCATAGACTTTGGCTAACATTATTTAAGAATTAGAAATAGGAAGGAGGCTGCTAATGCCATCATTTTCTCTTATTCTCTTACACTGTAGAGATGGAAGCAAGTAGGAAGAATGTTCTTATGAAAAAAGCTCCATGCCTGCTATGGTCTGAGCTTAAGTCAGAGGGACCCTGTTACATCCTTTTACACAATTTCTGCTACTATTCAGCCATTTTGAGGAGAAAAGCTGATATTGTAAGGTTTTAGTTAGTAAAAACAGCAAAAGATTCACTAGTTGTAATTTTCCACTGTACCGATAGCTAGTAATCACTGATTTTGAATCTGATGGTTCTCTCTATTGGAAAACATCACAGAATATTTTATTTCTGTTTCTTCAGTTTGAAATCGATCTGATGGAAATGATTTATTTCCAGATCAGTATTTTTTTAGTCTTTTTATACAACCATAAAATTCATGCAAATAAGAAAACGCAAAATGTTAATGTTGGGTCAAAATACTCTGGATATAAAAAATAAATATCACCAGCATTTTGTTTTCAGTTTAGAATTCAGAATTAAATATTATCCTGATAAATAAGTGCTTCTTTCTGTGAACCAGCCTCATCTGGGGTATGTCCTCAGTGAACAATGGTGAGCCATGGTGACACATATCATCAATGACAGCAGATGAGATTGATACATCAGGGAATGCTTTTTTCCAGACAGAGCCGTAAAAAGTCTTCTTTTTGGTGAAGGACATCACTATTGGGTGTGAAGAGCCAAACCCTTCCTGTGAGCTGCAGGGAAGTCTCTGGAAAGTGGGATCAGTGCCACCTTCTACTGCAACTATGCATGTTGGGCTCCCCTTGACTATTTACCTTCTCTTGTCTGACTTTCTCAGCTACAAACTAAAGATAACAATGTTTCCATATTTCACAGAGGTGTTTTGGAGTTTAGAATAGTAAAAGGTGTCAGATCAGAGTATGTTCAGGTTGGGTTGGAACCTGGAACACCAGATAACAGCATCTAGGCTGAAACGCAGGTTTCCTCTCGAGCATCAGTCAATGCTTTTTTACTGTGAGGGTGACCTAGAACTGCCACACCTTGCCCAGACGGGTTGTGTAAATACCATCCTTAGACACATTCAGAAGCCTGGACACAGTTCTGCACAACTGGCTGCAGGCAGCCCTGTTTGAGCAGGGGTTGGATCTGATGAGCTCCAGGGATCCTGCCAGCCATAGGCACCCTGTATGATTCCATGAAATTCCGGTAACAGTTGTCAGACAGCAGGAGATTTTCAGCGGTCTTCAGTTAATGCACTCAACTCATGGAAAAGGCTGTTTGTAGCTTTCCTTCAGGCTAAAAACATTTGGAGATATGTAGTTAGGTATCGGTTGGAGAATCCTAGGATTTCTGATGTCAGAAGAGGGATTTTAAAAGGGTGTTCTATATTTACCAAGAAACAGACATGCAGACTTAACTGGAATATACAGATCTAGGATATTTTTCTGTCTCTTCTGCAATCACTGTACTCTAAAAGCAGATGAACATTTCATACCCTTAGGAACTGAAATACTGGTCTCATTACCATTGCTAAGCTAATCACCATTCCCCTCTATCTGTACAGAAATCTCTTTCAGGAAAAATTATATTTTCTGTAATCTAAATGATTTAGAACCGTGAGAAAAGGCTTTGCTCAGATTTCATTTTGTCTGAAAATTTTCTGTTACCATTGCAAGTCCCATAATGCAATGTTTTCTAGGTGTAAATAATTTAAGGGTTATACATCCAAGTGAAAAGAAAGAGAGTGCTCTTCCTGCAGCTGAGTGTCTCACTTCACATACATGAAGTATGAATGCTGTCTCTTTGACAGCGAAGAGTAAAATTATGCAGTGTAAATTTAATCTTGACTTAATTATTGCCATTAATGTGACACTGACATTTAAAATAAAAAAGTATTATAAGTAAATTAAAATGTTGGAACTCTTCAGCATATCCTACAGAGCAATAATTTTTTAAAAAGCAGACAACAAAGCCTTCACCTGACTGATAGTTCTAGGGATAAAGTAGTGAAAAAATGCAAAGAACCAAAGAGAAAGCTGGTTTTGCTATCAAGCAAAGAAAAGTCAAGGGGCCTGCACAAGAGATCCAGTTTTGGGGAATAAAATGGCAGGATGGATGTCATCAGACCCCAATGTATGTTATCAATAAAATAGCAGCTATGTCTCCACCAACCAATAAAAAGGAGATACTGGCAGCATATGAAGGAGTTCAAGCTCCTTCAGAAGTGATTGAAACTGAAGCCTAGTTCCTCCTAACTCTTCGACTGTCAGTGCTGGGATGGATGTTCAAGGGGAAGGCCCCTTCCACACATCATGCTACTGATGCCACATGGAGCCAGTGGGTTGTACTAATCACACACTGGGACTCATTTCTGAAATAATCTCATAGACACCTAGGCCAAAGAACATGGCATTGAGTGGGTGTACGACATTCCTTATCATGCACCAGCCTCTAGGAAAATCAAACAGTACAATGTGTTATTAAAAACTACATTGAGAGCAATGAGTGGTGGAACCTTCAGACACTGGATGTACATTTAGCAAAGGCTATGTGGTTAGTTAACTCTAGGGGATCTACCAATTGATCTGGCCCTGCCCAGTCAAAATTCCCACACACTCTAGGAGGATGATCCACAAACTAAGGGAGTGATATTTTGATGTGTAAATATGTGTGTGTGTATGTGTGTGTGTGTGCCATGTTTGTAGTTGTTGCCAAGCAGTCAAGGACTTCTCAGCTCTTCATAACGAGAAGGCGGGGGGCACCCAGGAAGCTGGGAGAGGACACTGCCAGGACAGGTGATCTAAACTGGCCAAAGAGAATATTCCATGCCAATTATGACATGCTCAGTATAAAGGGTGGTTGTGTGGGGGAGGAGGGCACGGCTTCAGGGTGTGTGGTGTTGAGGGCAGTCCGGTACCTTAAAGCTCTGAGCTTTAAGGCCTGAGGTGTGCAATTCAATGAGAATTTATATCCTGTATGAACATTTTCAAATATTTTATTATAAAGTTCTATCATCATTATGTCTCTCTACTGTCCCAGTAAACTATCCTTATCCCAACCCAGGAGGTTTTTCTGTCTTTGTTGAGTTTCTTTTCTATCTTTTCACCTCCAGAATTTTAGGAAGAGGGGCTGTGTGGTGTTCAGCTCTCAGTTGGGGCAAAGCCATGACAGTCCTTTTTGGTTTACCAGCAGAAAAAATCATGTTTTTTCATCAGAAAGTCTATGTCCTTATTGTATGAAAATCTGATAAGGATGCAGTCCTCTCTGGGAAGTTACTAGTCAGCATGTTCTACCATGTTGTGGTACATGGCATGTTATGACTACTTAAGTTAAAAGGAATAAAATTACAAAAGAAAAAAGCTCTTGTGGAAAGGAGGAGAAATCTCTTCTTGTTTTAGTACCTTTCCATCTTCTGGTATTTTCATGAGGATACATAATAGTTTGTTGCAATGAAATTATTTGGTGGTACAGCTGGTAGGTTATGTTACTGCAATGTGGCAGCACACAGCTGAGGCTGCCACAGTTCCTGACCACTAACACTCACTGTTCATCGGTTCCTTCCCTGGCTCTGATTCAAAGTAGCTGCGGATGGAGGCAGCTCAGGCATCAGTGCTCTTCAGGCAATGGTCCCTGCAGATGTGCTTTGCTCCATAGTGCATTTCCACACTCCCTCACATCTCACCCCAGAGTACACAAGACATATAATGAATATCATAGCATGGTGCAGATCCCAGCTACTTCTTTTAAAGATGTGTGAAATATCTGCATTTGATGGATTGCCTGGAACCCTTAATGTTATTAAGAACACAGAGCTGAACACAGAGCTGAATGCAGACCATTTGGGAAGCCATGGCAGGATGTGCCACACACCATGACTGTGTCCCATCTGCTGCTGTATAATGAGCAAACATGTTCTAGGCACTACATCCCAACCAAAGAGGCTGGGGGGGCAGCTCATGTGCAAGCAACATTTCCAAATATCCCTTACTAAGTTGTGCTCAGTGGCTTGAGATAGAGGAAGGGAAATCATTACTTCTAGGTGCATAGGAAAGGATTTCTCCACTTCGTGGGGAAGATGCACTATGTCATGCAACATTAGAAGGCTGTGATGCTGTCTCCAGCATGAATAGCCTCACCTACAACACTGCTCCAGAAAACTCTGAAGAGGGGGTCTGGTGTGACAGCACCATTCAGGCTCACCAAAATATCTCATGGTTTAGTGGTGTGGGAAACTGAGCCCTTCTCAAAGTCAATAAACTTGAACTCTTACACAGATTATGTACTAATACTCTGCTCTGCAGAGAACAGTTTGCTCAATACAGTCCTCTGACATTAATTCTGCTTGCTAGCATACATTGTAACTTCATATCATAATTAAAGAGGTCTAGTTTGTTGTTAAAAGATATCTGAAAGTAACCTGTGTCAGATCAGGTACAAGGACATTTTTTTTAATCTGAGCACTTCATGGAGAACAGATTGATCTTACATTAGGTGACTGTCTAGGGGACAAGCAGTGTATATATATATATAAAACACATCTAATTCATAACCATGTAGCTAATATGTACTTGCTATCTAGGGAATTGAATTTATGCACCTAACTCTGTATAACACTAATTGCTCTGTTGCAGGTTGCAAGGTAAATCTTCTGTGCATAGGGAAGAAAACACCTTTCTCATTATCTTCAGCTGAACACAAGATTAAATCTATACAAAGCAAATCTCTTTCTCAGTTGTATATAGCTAAAATACAACTTTGAGGCTTAGCTCAAAGAGAGTAATGCAGAACAATCTGTTCCAGAGGGAGCACCATGAGGCACTCTGCTTCTTGGAAATGCTTGGAAACATTTCAGTGTCTGAAGCTCTCACTGTACAAGAACATATCAACACACACAAAAGGCAGACAGCCCATGTCTTACTCCCTGCCATCTTTGTTTTATAGTCTTGTATATGTGATTAAAGAGAGCCTGTGTCTAACATCTAACACTAATATCTTGGAAAACACCCCATGTAGGGTATTAGGGGACAGAGCAGGAGTGGTGAGTATTTATTTGACTACAGTTTCTTTGGTCAAAGGTTGACCATTGAAAAAGTCCCTCAGAAAGAGAATGAAAGTACCCACTCCCATTGCATCCTCTTCCTTTGCATTCCCTTGCAAGGATCAGATAGACTTCAGCTTACAGACATTCTCATGTATTCACAATCTTCTCAAAAAAGGAGCGATAAAACAAATAGCCCCACATACCACAAAAGCAGGGCAGTGGAGGTAACAGAAATTAGAAAATAATCTTCATGTCACTTGGACCCTTTTGGGACCCTTAGTCATCTTTGCCCCTTCCAAATGACATCCACACACAGAGCTTTACAGAGAAAACAAGAGGAATGGTCAGTTAAATGGGACAGATTCCTCTTTCCTCACTTCTTTTTAATATCATATTGATGTCAGAACTAAAGCCCAAATCCACACTTTTAGTTTTGATTTCAGCATACAAAAAATATAGATATTCTTAACAGGTCTTTTTCTGTAGGAAGTCAGAGAAGACGAACATTTTGAGATGATTCAATAGTCACTGGTCCGTGTAAGGAGTTACTGCAAGTCAATTAAAAGAATCAGTTAAAAATAGCTTTCCCTTGATAACGGAAAGATTTCTCTCATTAGGACACATTGCTACATTCTGTAACCTTACAAGGAAACAGAATTATCATTCAAACTGCCCCGGTTTACTTTCTTTTGTCTAATTCTGTAACACCCACATGTCTTGCACGGAAACCGGCTATGGTAGGTGCGTTGGAGTGTTTTACTAGTAATTATACTGGGACCTGATGTAGCTCTGGTAAAAAAAATATATCCTAACTCAAGGGAAAATGAGAAAATTATCTGTTTAGAAAAAGGCTTATGCTGATTTAGGACAAAAATTGAAATGGGATAACTTAGTAGAGAGGAGGGAGATAGCCAATGTAAAGCAGTAGAATTAGGAGAAAATATTGTATGAATTAATATAATTACATTAAAACTTGGGGAGCTACAGCTCTTGAGAGCACTCCTTAAGCAACGGCCCTAGAGAGATCCCCATAAGACTTCTCAGAATAGGAACACTGAATGGAGAGTAACATGCACAGATGAAACAGGAATCTAGGCACGCAGACTTGAAAGAGCTTTCACGTTATCACATCCCTTTACCTGCTCCTGCATACAACCAGGTTATTCCTCTCTGCTTATCAGCTTATAAAATCCATTTAACAGCTAATCAGAATGCTAGGTCCTGCAACTGGGTCTGAGTTTTCTGTCCAGAACCACTGTACAGAAGGATGGTAAGGTCTCCTACCCACCCCTTTTGCGGGGGCTTCGCCCAGTGCACTCACACAACTGCTGTGGGCCGTCTCCTACTGGAGAAAATGCTCCTGGTCACAGAGTTATAGTTTGGGGTAAGTAATCAATCTCCCCAAAACTATAACATGTATTTTGTCACAGTAAAATCTGCATGTGGTCTGATTTATTTTCCAGTGAAATCATATAGATTAGAGGGCTAATACTCATTGGAGCTGTTGGAAGTGAGAATTTATGCTGTAAATACATGTTAATATTTGATATTTTACTGAATAGGGCAAAAGAAAATGTCGTATGAGATTAGTATAGATATTTGGTAGTACTTAATTTTGACTTTACTGAATATCGGCCTGCATCACCTTTGAGCCACAGCAATTTTTCAGATTTTAATTTCAGATCAATTTTGAGATTGGTAGTTAAAAGTGACTTGCGACCCCATAGTGCTCTTTGAGCTGGACTCCTTCACTGGCCTACATATGCCATAATACAGCACACATGTACAGCAATTCAGAGGCATATTAATGCTCGGCTGACATGACACAGACCATTTCAATTCTGTTTTTTCCTAATAATATGAGTTTTTAGTGTGTTCAGAGATTACCTTTTAAATCTGAAATCGAATTTTTGTTTCACAGCATTTCAACTTAGCAGGAAATATAGGAGCTCTCTTCCTAATAGCTTTGCTGCTGCTGAAACTTCAGCAAAGAGGGACGTTTGAAAGGTGCAAATTGCAGGGATATGTGCAACACAAGCTTTCTGATGGAGCTTAGAGTCCAGTGGAGGCATATTTTTATTTTTCTTTAAATTTCAGGGCTAAGAATCCTCTTTAGGCAAGTACACTGAAATGAGCACAAGGAGTGCTGTTGTCAGGCTATCTGCACATGTTCTCAACTGTGGCTGGGGCAGAGAGCTTTTTAGACATAAACAAGAGGACTCTGATCCATACAGTTTTACTGTCTTCTTCTGTGTGCATGGAGACTTTGCTGCAGAGCACATGAAAAAGCACTATAATTCTGCCCATGAAAAAACAAGTAGCCAACATCTTTCCTACTGTTACAGAATATTGCCATGTTTTCATCTGAAGAAAACAAATATATATTTCATCTTCTGAAAAATAAAACAAATTTATATTTCCCCAGTTCCTCCTTATAACAGTTAATGTCAGAAAATAAGAGCATACTTATTTATTTCCATTCTGTTCTTACAAAGTCCTACAAAAGTGTCACACAAGAATTTTGACTACCTAAAATTATGATTCCATGGCCAGGATGTTTTTTCCCTGCTCCATCATCACACACCACTTGTAAAGCTGCTGAGGATTTCTCTTACACAAATCCACAGCTTGAGATAATTGTTCTGGATAACAAAGCATGTCAACATGCTTTGTTATCCAGAACAATTATCCCCAAAGAACCGATTTTTGCAACCTCACTCAGAGGCAAGCACTGTGCTGTTTACTTCTTGCCATATCATGAAATTATGTTTCTCACAGATTCCCATGATTAATATTGCAACAGCTTTGTATCATATTTTAATTTTCAGAGGATATCACCAACTAACTGCGTTCTCCTTCCAGCAGCAGAAGACACCTGGGCCATTGTGACACATCAGCTCATATAGCAGTCACCAAGAAGCCTAGAACAAATTATTTCCAGGGCTATCCTTCTGTGTCAGCAGTTCACAAACAAATTTTCAGATACAATTAAAATGTTTTATTTCCCCACAGGCCAGAAGATAATAAATGAAAGAATCCCTGTACTCAATACATCTCTCCTTCAGAAATTCTGCATATTCTTCAGGCTTGAAACTGAAATCCATTGCCAGAGACTCAATCCCCTGTTTCTTTTCAAAGTGGAAGCAATTGCCCATATCCATACTACTAAATAGGCAAGACATCCACCAACTCTGAATGCAGGACAAACTTGTCTATTTGTTTAAAAAAAGATAAATTACCAGTTAAAGCCCCATAGGTAGTTTATATGACAATTAACAATGACAGTTAATAAACAAAGTAACACAACTGCTATATCATATGACAATATTGCAACTTTGACTGAAGACAGACACATGAAAAGGCAGTGTATTTCCATCTGAGCAGTGCTGGTTGTTTACATAGCACCCCTCAGATGTCCAAACCTGTTGTCTCCCTTTGCCTAACTCTGCTTATATCAGAACTGTCCTGTTTCCAAGACACAAAAGCAACCTTTTTTTTATCATGGATTAGAGCATGATGCCTTTCCTTACCAAATATTCTTCCTTATCCTCTTTCTTATGCACTGGTACTGGCACAGAACTTAAAGAGAGCAAGACTTTATTAGTGGGCAGCCATTTTAGTCCATTCTTTTTTCTGGTCTACCCAGTTTGGCAGGAAGTTCAGGCAGGCTTCCAGTCTCAAGACCGTCAAGGAAATGTAAGCAAAGAATCACAGAATCACAGAATCTCAGGAGTTGGAAGGGACATAGTCCAATCCCCCTGCCTGAGCAGGATCACTAGATTAGACCACATAGGAATGTATCCAGATTGGTCTTGAATGTCTCTAGAGAAGGAGACTCCACAACCTCTCTGGGCAGCCTGTTCCAGTGCTCTGTCACCCTCACAGTGAAAATGTTTTTCCTAATATTCAGATGGAACCTCCTTTGTTCCAACTTGGACCCATTTCCCCTTGTCCTATCACTGGTCAACACTGAGAAGAGCCTAGATCCATACTGCTGACACTCACCCTTAACATATTTATAGACATTAATAAGGTCACCCCTCAGTATCTTCTTCTCCTAGTTGAAGAGACCCAGCTCCCTCAGACTGTCCTCATAAGGAAGATGTTCTTCTCCCTTCATCACCTTGGTGGCCCTGTGCTGGACTCTCTCAAGGAGTTGTATGTCCTTCTGGAACTGAGGAGCCCAGAACTGGACACAATACTCCAGGTGAGGTCTCACCAGGGCAGAGTAGAGGGGGAGGAGGACCTCCCTTGACCTGCTAGCCACCCCACTTCTAATACACCCCAGGATGCCATTGGCTTTCCTGGTCACGAGGGCACCCTGCTGGCTCATGGTCATCCTGTTGTCCATCAGGACCTCCAGGTCACTCTCACCTACATTGCTCTCTAAGAGGCCAGTCCCCAACCTATACTGGTACCTGGGGTTGTTCCTCCCCAGATGCAATACCCTACACTTGCCTTTGTTNTCTCTGGCTTCTTCCCTTCAACCAGTTCTCAATCCACCTCACTACCCTTCAGGCCACACTTCCTCAGTTTTCCCACCAGGATGCTGTGGGGTGACAGTGTCAAATGCCTTACTGAGGTCAAGGAGAACCACATCCACTGCTTTACCATCATCCATCCACCCGGTTATATACTCATATAAGGCCAGTCAGACATGACCTCCCTTTGGTAAAACCATGTTCACTGCTCCTAACAACCCTCTTATCTTTGATGTGCCTAGAGACAGCACCAAGGATAAGTCATTCCATCATCTTTCCCGGGATGGAAGTGTCCTGTGGCATAGCAATGACTTGTACCAGAGAAGTTGGATTACCATTAAGATTGTCAGAATGAGACAGATGTTAGGAGCATATAGTTTGAAAGATGTTATACATACATATAAAATAGCCTATATGCATGCACATATCTATATTTTTATACAATTTAAATTTAAGGGAGGCTGAGAAATCTGGGTTCACTAAAGTAAGAATTTATGAGTAATCAAAAATATAATAAGGCTCTCTTGAACTGCATTTGGAAAGACATCATTAAAATACCATGTCTAGAATGAATGTAGTTCTGCAGGCTGAAAAACATACCCTGATGGGCCTACAGGAAGGAGAGCTTACCTAAAAATTTACATTGATGGCTAGTCCATAGAATGGATATGTTATTATATTGAAGTAAACAGGAATCATTATCTGAATTGACCAGCTAACATCATGGCTCAAGCTGCCTCTAGATTGGATGTGTAAAAGGGTCACAAACCACACTGAGCTTTACAGGTTTCCCTTATCTCTGGACTTTGGTATGCAAATTTTATCATTTTGATATCTTGAACAGTTAATTATGTAACTATTGCCTTACTATCACTAAAAAGAGATGTATTTTATTATTTAGTCTAAGGTTTAGTTTGTCATGTTTGGTCTCCTTGAAGGTTGGTCTGGCTGTTAAAATGGGATCATGAGACAACTTCTATCTGGACAACCGTGACCAACAGATTCATGATTGGAGTTTTTCTGGGATTAATGTAGAAAACAATGAAAAAGAACAGGGAGTAGATCTGTTTGTTTGCATGCACAAAAGCAAGAATGCATGTTGCGTTCAGTTGTCGAGGCACTCGGAGGCAGCAGCAGCAGCAGCGGCGGCGGCGGCAACGGCAACGGTAACGGTTTTTGTGCTAGCTCCGAGGGAAGCCGCCAGCTCTTGCGAGAGAGGTAGGCGGGACTTGGGCGTTGCTGGGGCAACCGCGGGAGGTTTAAACGGGCACCTAAGGAGCGCGAGCGACCGCGAGCGAGGCAAACAGGGCATGGC
>VXBZ01003222.1:2341-12424 GCA_013399135.1 Heliornis fulica
CAGAGGAAGTTGCACCTCACCCTGAGGAGGAACTTCTGTGCTGGGAGGGTGGCAGAGCCCTGGGCCAGGCTGCCCAGGGGGGTTGGGGAGTCTCCATCTCTGGAGACATTCCCACCCTGTGATGCTGGACACTGTCCTGTGCAGGATGCTCGAGGGGCTCCTGCTCTGGGGGGGTGGGACTGGGGGATCTCCAGAGGTCCCTGCCAGACCCCATCATTCTGTGACTTGGTGATTCTGGGACACGACACACTCTGGCACAGGACCTGTGGTGTGGGGGCATGAGGTGACATTGACATTGATGGGACATGGAGACACGCACAGCAGAACAGGGCAGGATGGTGACACAGAAGATAGCAGCACCAGCTCCTGCACTGGCCAAGATTTGGGGCATTTAGCTTTGCCCTGGCTGGTGTTGTCCTCCAGCCTGAAGATCAAATGCACCAAGCCTCAGATCTGCCAAAAATCCAACCCCTGGCAACGAATAAATAGGGCAGAGCTCCTCCACTGGTTTGTTTGATGCATAAAACCCACGATGGTCTAACTGTGTTAGCATCCAGACACTGCACTGCAGCATCCACTCCTGCACCCAGAGATTAAGCAAGCTTTGAATTAAGCAAATGGCACATTAAAAATGTATTTGTGAATGCAAGAGGGAGCACATAGATAGTGCAGGGCCAGGTATAATGGGCTGGTTGTGCAATTGTGCTTGGGGCTATAATTAACCCCAGGTCTTTCCCCCAGGGAAGAGGAGACACGGGAGCTGGGGCCACATTTAGGTACACCAGGTATTTACACAGCTGCTGTAGTGGAGTTCTGTGTTTATTCTTGTCTTTTCCTTCTACAACAAGCACTTTTTGTCCCCCTTTCCTTGACCAGCTACAGAGCAGCTTGCTGATTTATTCAGTATCAAGCCACACACATGTGGCTCTGAGCACAGCTGGAGTTTACCCCCAACACCCTCAAGGTTCCCCCTTCATCCCACCCCATTTCATTCCTACACACACCCCCATTCTCCAGAAGTCCCCACAAATGCTTTTGGGGATGACTATGGACATATGGCATGAGCCAGGTGATGGCTGGTACTTACTGATGCTCATCCCTATCAGCTCCAACTCTAATCCACTGGGATAACTCAGACCTCAGCCCCTGCTCTTGTTCAAGGAGTTGGCAGAGGGTTTTCCAGCCCACTACAAGTCTGGGGTCAAGGTCTGCAGGCAGGGAATAAGAAAAACCAGCTCACCATCACTTGTCCACTGTTGTCCCAGGGCCTGATTTCCAAAGGGGGAAAAAAATAAATGAAAGAGCACATAAATTTCAAATAGACTAAACACTGGTGCTGGGGTCTAGAGCAGGGGTTTGTCAGAGCTCCATAGGGCCACAGCTGAGGCCAGAAGGACACACAGTGCTCAGGCCAAACCCCCAACAAATGAAGCTTCCAAATCCACAGTCCTCAACACAACTCTCCCACTTCCCATCAGGCAAATAATCCAGGCAGAACAGTTACAGACTTGTTTTTATTAAAAGACATCTTCAGAAAAGATATTTTAGTACAAAAAAAAAAAGTTTAAAATACACAAACTACTGTTCCTGTTTTTTCTTTTTTTTTTTTCCTCCAGCATCAACATTTATAAATTACATCACATTAACACTGCATTTAAATACAGAAACAAATTAAACCAGGAAATCCATCGACAAATCCAACATCCTACTGACAACTATGTACAATATTTAGCAGCCAGGAGCTCCAGCACAGTAGTCAATATGACTTCAGAAGGGCAGGATGCTTGGGAAGCCCCAAGACGGCAGCTTGGACCATAAGAGTTTCCAGGGACCCGTTTTAGCCACCTCTCCCCAGACACCCACACCAAAGGTGATGCTGTATGTTGGGGTAGAGAAACCTCTGGCCCTTTAGAGCAAGTTTTGGGGCACACACATGGGATGGTGCTACTCAGGATGCAAAGCATGGGGAGGTGTTTTGGGGAGAAGGCAGCTCTCCAAGCTTCAGGGGGATTTACAGCTGACAGGGCTGGTCCTGCCCAGGTCACTGCTCTGTACCTGTGCTGTCCCAGTGCTCATCCTAACCAGTGGTGCTGGTAGGCTCTGGACAGAGTTTAAGACCCAGCCCTCCAGGATCTGGCCCTTGTGCAAGCTGCTGCAGGATCCCACCCATCACCTTCTGGAGCTGGAAGTGGTTTCCCCAGCTCCTGGTAAGTTCTGGCACAGCCAGAAATATGGGGTTTCAGAGCTGTGGGGGGCCAGGGGAGCTCCTTTGGCACAGAGTGTCCTTCAGCTTTCCCACCAAACCCCAGATCTCAGCAGGTTGAAGTCTCTAGACCAGGGGAAGGAGGCTCTGGGGCTTTCACAGGAGGGTATGTAGGACATCATTTGGGAACAACAGTGAGACAGGACACAACAAGGCTCTGCACCCAACACTGCATGGGTTCAGGGTAGCAAAACACATGCTCCCCTTCTGCAGGTCATCAAAACCAGCACACGAGTGTTCAGACAGGACAGAAAGCACCACACAACTTGGACTTGCCACAGCAGCATGTGGCAGGCTAGGAGACCCTTGTGCATGCTCTGGAGGTGGATCTCCCTGCTGGTGGTTCCTCTTCTGATCTGGGAGCTCCCATCCAGGGGTTTTGTCATGCCACTAAAGGGCTGCTAACCAAGAGAAACGCCCCTCAGGGGACTTCCCGGGGAGGGTGGACTTGTTTTCTGTAAACACCGAGTGATGGAGCTTGGTTCACGCTCCACAGAGGAGGTCAAGTCTCAAGTGGCAGCTTTAGGGCTCTGCTTCCAGTGCTGTGGGTTGGATTTTCATGGTGGTTGACTTGAGTGGGTAATACCTGCCTTTCCATGTCTTCCAGAAGATGCCCTGCTTGCGCTCATGCCGTTGGCGGGGGATGGAGCGGAAGTACTTCCCGTTGAGGTTGGCATGGCCACAGGTGCTGAACCACCAGCCACCTACCAAGGCAACACATGGGCAGGTTTAACCCCCAGCAGACACAGAAAACAGACCCACGCTCAAAGACAGACCTACCCTGCAGTGGTGGGACTAGATGATTTCATCTGTCATCATTGGCCCAAGCATCTGTCTTCTTAAGAGCCAGAAAAGCTCTTAAGAAGACAGATGCTTGGGCCAATACATGAATTTATGAACCCTTCCTGGTCTCAGCTTCCCTCCCCATTCTCTGCACAGCTCACTGCAGGGTGGGACTAGATGACTTCAAACCTAGAGAAGGTTTCTCAGAGCTTCATCCACCTTGACCTTGAATGTCTCCAGGGATGGGGCCTCCACCACCTCTCTGGGCAACCTGTGCCAATGTCTCGTCACCCTTGGGGTGAAGAACTTCTTCCCAAGATCTCATCTAACCCTGCCCTGGTCCAGTTTAAACCATCGCCTCTTGTTCCACCTCTCCATGTCTTTACAAAGCCTTTCCCAGCTTTCCTGTAGGTCCTTCAGGAACTGGATGGGGCTCTGAGGTCTCCTCTGAGCCTTCTTTCTCTAGGCATCCATATCCTATAGGACTTCAGGATGCAGATCCCCCCTGCACTTTCTTGCATGCAAAACCTGCTCAAACTCTTCCAGCAGCCCCATCTCAGGCCTGGGGATTGGCCTCTGCTTTGCTCAAAAAGTTTCCAAGCAAGGTGGGAGCCAGCAAAGCTCTTAAGAAGACAGATGCTTGGGCCAATACATGAATTTATGAACCCTTCCTGGTCTCAGCTTCCCTCCCCATTCCCTGCACAGCTCACTGCAGGGTGGGACTAGATGACTTCAAACCTAGAGAAGGTTTCTCAGAGCTTCATCCACCTTGACCTTGAATGTCTCCAGGGATGGGGCCTCCACCACCTCTCTGGGCAACCTGTGCCAATGTCTCGTCACCCTTGGGGTGAAGAACTTCTTCCCAAGATCTCATCTAACCCTGCCCTGGTCCAGTTTAAACCATCGCCTCTTGTTCCACCTCTTCATGCCTTTACAAAGCCTTTCCCAGCTTTCCTGTAGGTCCTTCAGGAACTGGATGGGGCTCTGAGGTCTCCTCTGAGCCTTCTTTCTCTAGGCATCCATATCCTATAGGACTTCAGGATGCAGATCCCCCCTGCACTTTCTTGCATGCAAAACCTGCTCAAACTCTTCCAGCAGCCCCATCTCAGGCCTGGGGATTGGCCTCTGCTTTGCTCAAAAGGTTTCCAAGCAAGGTGGGAGCCAGCAAAGCTCTTAAGAAGACAGATGCTTGGGCCAATACATGAATTTATGAACCCTTCCTGGTCTCAGCTTCCCTCCCCATTCCCTGCACAGCTCCTCCCAAGGATGCAGCTTTCCCAGGGAAGCAGGGACCAAGTCCTGCAGCATCACTGCCTCACTCATGGTCACCACCAGGCAGCACAGGGCTGAAGGGAAAGCATTCACCATGGGGAAGGAAGAGCTCCTACTGACCTGAGAGGTGTTTGGCACAGTTTGTGTCAGCTTTGAGGTCATGGTCACGATCCCGAGTGGAGAAGGGCAGCTGCCTGAAGTCCCCAATGGCATTTTCCAGTTCTCCAGAGAGAGGTCCCAGCAGGTTAAGGGTGTAGGCTGTGCTCTCACCACCAAGGCTGAAGACAAACTGAACCACCTGGGAATTTCCCTCCCAGTCTTCCAGTTCAATCAGGAGATTGTATCTTCCCTCTTGGACAAGCTGATGTACCTTCTCCAGGCCCAGCCAGAACTCACCTAAAACAAGACACCTTGCATTGGTTCTGGGGACACAAACATGTCATGATGTGAAGTGGACACATAAACAGGCCCCAGAGAGAAACAGGGACAACCCAGGGTGCTGCAGCACGTTCAGGACAGGTCAGGAAGACCAAGGGCTCTTGCTCTGCAAGCAGTGCCCACCCCCTCTGAACCAACAACTGCTCTGGCACTGGGAGATCACCAGGGGCCAGCAAGAGGGAATAACCTGGGCTAAGCCATCACTTATCCTACAGCAAGGAGACAAGCACCATCATCCACCTACCACGAAGGTCTCCAAAGCCGTTCTTGTAGGCATCCCAAAGCTGGTCAAAGTCCACAGAGCCATCTGTGCGCCTCTGGATCACTGTCCAGCCACCTTCTGCAGGCAGGGAAAAATGTCACTGTGGGGTTACCACCCACAAGACCACCGTGCAAAGTGCTGTGGGACATCTCCACTGCTTTACCTGTGGTCATGTCACAGTAGACTTTGAAGGGCTGAGACTCTGCTGGCTGCACCTGGAAGACACCGCTGCTCTGCTGGCCGGCCAGGAAGAGCTGGTGGCAATCCTCTGGGAGAGCTGTGGGGAAAGGAAAGGGTGACTGAGAAGATGCTCCTGTGTCCCACTTCCACAGCAGGTTGCTCACACCACGGCCCCAGCACTTGCAGCCCTGGCCATGAGCCCAGCCAGCTGTGCACAGCGGTGGCCCTGGACACGTGCTGGAGATGACAGGCCCTGACTCCAGTGTTTAAATGGTTTGACCCTGTCTCTTCCCATTTGTCCAAACACAGCTCCTTGGGCTTCCATCCAAGGCAGAAGCCAGGCATCAGGCCAGGCTGGGGTGACCTAGGCTGGAGAGCATGGCTGCCCAGCATGGAGACACCCGAGGAGCTTCCCAGTTCCCTCCACACCCACAGTGGGCAGGAGCAGCCTGTCCGGTGTGGGGTGACACCAGGGCTATGTATCCCCATCCCACCCCAAGTCTTGAGGTGCACAAAGAAACCCCAAGTCCCAACATCAGGAAGATGCCTGAGCATCCACCTCAGGACCTCTCACTCCCAGTGACTGTGGTGGCCCCAGACATCCCACTGGGCAACCGGCCACCAGCAGGCAAGGGGCCAGGTTGGGATGACCCTTCCACTCGAGACACACCAACCCGGGCAGGGAAGGGGGAGGTGGACCACAGGGAGCCCCATCCCACTGCATGAGTAGATTGCCTGGGTTGAGGCCACTGCCCCAGCTTGCCCCCCACCATCCCCACGTTGTCCAGGCTCCCCCCCTCTCCTTCCACCCCACGGGACTTTGCCCGGAGCTGCCAGCAAAGCACCGTTTCAACAGCGCTGATAAAAGTCCACGCGGGAACCAGCACCCGCAGGGGAGGGACAGGGAACCTGTTACAAAACCCGAGTCAAAAGGCCACAGGAGGATGTGCAGGGACTTCAGCCCGGGGGCTGGTGGCTCAGTCAAGGGGCTCTTTGTCAGCCAGGACAGGTGCCCCCATCACCCCCAGACAATGGGGGTCTGTTCTCCCCGCACAGGGATGGATTTTGGTGTCTCGCAGCTGCTCCCAGCAGGACCCCAAGGCAGACAGACGGGTGAAGAAGCCCAGAGACAACCCCCCAGGCTGTGCTGGGGTGCTGGCTGCTCCCACAGCACCCCCACTTCAGGGTCCCTCTTGCAGTCATTGCCCCCCAAGGCTGGCAGCAGGGAGAGGGGCTTTGCCCACAGCCACGGGGCTTAACCTGGGCAGGGGTGGGGGGAACGGGCCTTTGAGCTGCCCCCACTCACAGGGAGCCCCACTGCTGCGGTGGGGTGAGGGGCAGAGAAAACCTCACAGTGGGGGCACCCAGGGGACAGCGCTGTGACACCCACCACCACCTTTACCCCACTTTCTGCCCAGATCCCCATTGAACCTGGGACCTGTTTGGGGAGGAGGGGGGTCCCCACAGCCAGACCAACAATCCCCCCCGGAGGCTGGTGCCACCAGCACCCCCAGAACAAGCACGTGGCCTCGAACCTGCACATGCACCGATCGACTGAGGGTTGGGATCAAACCCAGACAAAGGGGGAGCAAATGTATCCCCATTGTCCCAGTGAACCCACACCCTGACCCACAGCAGCGGCTGGCACAGCCCTGGCTCACGGCAGGGAGCTCTTGGCGGCCTTGCAGATACTCAATGCCCCCAGAGCACAGAAGTCAACCCCATCCCTGTCTGTCTGTCTGTCCAGGCCCTGACCACACTCTGTGCACTCAGGTGTCCTCGGTTTTCCTGGTGCAACAGAGACTTTGGAGGAGCTGGATGAGATGCAGCAGCTTGAGCAGCCTCAGCTCCACCTTTTTGTTTGAGGAACACGCTCGTTAGTTCCAGTTCACGTTGCACATCCGTATGGCACCAGCACAACAACAAGACCTCCTGGCTGCTCTGGATGTTTTTCTTTCCCTCCCCCTTTATTTAGCCAAACAAGTCTGAAGAATCAACAAGGCTGGCTGGAGCTGCCCCAGGCATGGCACCGTGTTTCCCCAACACGATCCCCAGGCGTGACAGGAGGTCACCAACCTGGGATAAACACCCTTCTCACAGATGGCAGGGCATGCCTGGAGCTGTTTCCATCACCTCCCCCTCACCCTCTCCAACCCAATGGTTTTTGGAGTCCTGAAGCCATGGGGGGGAGAGCACAGGGCTCTACCTTTCCCCTACTCGGCCGGCTGCCAGGGAGCGCAGGCTCTGCCTAAAGACATGATCCTCTTTCTGCAAGCGATTAAACCTTTCACTCTCCAGGCTGCTTCAAGCCTTCAACTTTCACATGCTTGGCCCTGTGCCATTCCAGACTGAAAAAAAAACCACCCTTGTGTTCACTGGATGCAAATAAAAGGGTCTTTCTGAAAGGGCTGCTGGAGGAGTTCATGGCTGTGTACCGGGGCTGTGCCCGACAATACACGGGGAGCTGCTGGAACAAGCCTTCCTGGTGCTTGCCTGCTCTGGAAGCAGCCAGGAGACCCCCCCAGGCAGGGGGCACAGAGCTGGGCTGCCAAATACTCTGTGCATCAAGATTTGCCAGAAAACTCACTCGACTTGCTAATGAGAAGAAGCCAATTTGTTTCCTGTCAGCAACATCAACACCAGGGATTAGGCAAGAGAAGGGGAGTGCACGGCTTGGCCCGGTGGGAGGGGGCTCAGCACAGGGTGCTGGGGGTGCTCATGGTCTCCCCATCAGGGATGGCATGAGAAGGTGCTGAGGTCTTGTCTCTCCCTGCCCCACAGCATCCCCAAGGGCTGGGGGCCCTGGCTACCTCCCCTTTGCAAGGGCTGTGGCACCGAGCACCCACCAGCCAGTGCAGAGCAGACTGTGTAGTCTCCATCTGCCACCCAAAGACCCAAACCCACCTCCCTGCACCCCACTTTCCAAATAACCTGGGCAAGGGGGGATGGATGAGGTGACATCTGAGGTCTCTTCCAAACCAAACTGTTCTGGGATTGTGTGACACACGTTGGTCACAACACAGAGCTGGGAGAAGGATGAGGAGTTTTGACATCACTCTCAGGCTCACCAGGGCTGCTCTGACCGAGGGGAACCTCACACAGCCCTGCTGCAGGCTGGCCAGCCCCACCAAGCCAAGCACAGGAGAAGTTTGAAGTCCCACATCCCTCCCTTATCCACATTGACTCAGCAGCCCTTTGTTCTACCCACTCAGCTTTCAGGCACACGACTGACAGCTCTGGGCTCCACATACAAATCACCACGTGCTTTTCCATAGCAATGTGTGTTAAGCCCTGGGCAGGATTTCCCTGTGCATCCTCATCCTGCTGGGCTTCTCTTTGGCTCACTCTGGACATCCCCAGACAGCTGCACAGACAGAGCCACCACCGTGACTGAGCTGACATAACAGGAGAGCAGCTGCTCCCGGCCAGAAAACCCTGCAGGGACACCAGCTCCTGTCCAAGAGGCTGCAGGTCCCAGCACAGCTGGGGACACCCACTCCACTGCCCTTCGCTCAGCGGGAGCTCCTCCAGCCCCCTCGCTGGCCCAGAGGATGCTCCAGGCAGAGCCAGGAGCTCTGGATGCAGAATCCACTTGCCAGTCCTGGTGCACATTTCCCATGGCTGTGAGTGTCCAGCACCCCCACTGCCCAGGCACTGCAGCTCAGCACCTTCTGCTAAGGATCCTGTGGGCTGAGGCACTTGTCTTTCATGAACATGCCCTAAATATGGGTCAAGGGAGACAGACAAGGATCTAGCTCTTCCCTCACAGCCCAGGGTTTTCCCCAGCCCTCCCAGCTGACAGCAGGCTGAGAAGCAGACTCTGCCTGGTAAAGTGAGAGCAGGTGAACAAGAGTTAACTCCAAGGAGCAGAGATCCTCCTTCTCTGCCTGCTTTCACCCCCCACCAATCCTCTTTGACAAATACCTGCTAGTGACATTTCTCCGCTCCCCACCACATTCTTAATGTCAGGCAGAAAAATTCCTCTTAAATCCTTAAATTCCTGCTGGACTAATCCTGATCCAGAAAACTGGGATCCTGCCTGTGCTCAAGATCCTCCCCCAGTCTGGCCAAACTCAAGTTGCAGTTTTTTGAGCCAATCTCACATCCCAACCCGGGACAAGGGAACCGCCTGTCCCCAGATGCCCGCGGCAGGTTGCTCTCACCCGGAGCAGCACGGGCAGATACTCACTCTGTGTTGGCACAGGCTCCTTACTGGCATTCTGGCTCTGGTTGGTAAGGCTGAGGCTCTTCAGGTTTATCTTCCATTTTGGAGCCTGGGTTTTGTTGTCCTTCAGGTGTAAGGGGATCAGGAGATTGACCTAAAAAAGGCACAAATCGGAATGGGTTTATCTCTGCTCATTGTTCACGCTCGTACTCAGGGGAGCTTATCAGTCACGGCACCCACTGCTCCTCTGTGGCCAGAGCCAAGGCTGAACTTGCCCAAAAAGCTCGAGGAAGAGGAGATACCTGAGCCTGGCAAAGCCACAGTTGAAGGGCTTTTTTACACCCATGCTGACAAACTTACTCTGCAGATAAACTCAAAGGAAGAACCCAGAGATGCTGTTCCCATGTACCAATTCCTCTTACTACTCTGTGTATGCCCAGGATGGTTGTGGTTTGCTACTCTTGCACCAATAGTGCAGCACAAGGTGGGGGGGGGTGTGTGTGGGCACAGCCTTCATGGGGTCCCCAAAGCCAGTGAGTGGCAGCACAGCTGGTTCTCCTGTCACTGGAGCACTGTGCTGCTGCGGCTGGTTTCACACCAGCATCCCTGCAGATCCCCAGGGTGATCCCCCAGCATTCATGACCAGACTGTCCATCCCCCACCCCCCCAACCCTCCCCAGAACGGGACAGGAGCTCACCTTGCTCTGCAGGCTTTTAATC